>JANUSC010000157.1:0-533378 GCA_025200525.1 Camellia lanceoleosa | reverse complement strand
ACACTCCGCCCATCTCCATTACCGCCGTGGTTACAAGGTTGGTGATTCCGACAAGACGCGTTAAGAAAAAGTCCAACAGACAAGAACTTCCGGTAGCTTGGACGCCAGTAAATGGCACAAGAATAAGGAATGAAAGAGAAGGGTCATATATATAAGCGCTATGCAGGCCGCCAAAATTCTGAATTTCATTCGGGACGGCGTTGGCTACCGCCGAGGACGAATACTGAAGTACGCCACCTCGTCACCATTAATGACAAGATCGTGAGTTGAAGAGACTCGGGGACAAAGCGAGACGTCACCGAAAGCAAAACGAAGAGACAGGTCGAGAGTCGCAGGAGTCGACCGGCAAGCACGCTCAAGCAGGATCATCGTACCGTGAGTATAATCGACAAGTCTCAAGAAAGAGGAATGTTTAACTAGCCCCGACATCATTTCGCATTCATACTATCGGCGAGGCGTAATCCCTGCCGAAAGCGAAGTAATCCCGCCACGCGCTTTTATGGACGGATTAAGGGCAATTGAGAGGAGATTTATGATTCGAATTGGGCCGAGATAACTACCGAGAAAATTAGTAGCCAAGTGCTGATCATCGGACCGGAAAGTGCATCCACTACCCACCTTTACCTGACCGGGTCATGGCCCACTCCTAATTGGGCTTCGCTAGGGCCCGGGTCGACAGTGTCATCGAAGAAGCGCTACTACCAATCCGTGTAAGTTGCTTTGCTAAGGCGATTCTCGTTGCTAGACCGAGCTATGCGTATTTGACATATGTTTAATCCGGCCGATATCGTGAATCTGCTACCTTTAAAGGCGCCATCAACCGAGATACTGTTGTTTAAGTTTTTCTTGAAGAAGGCGTCAACCATACGCCGAAGTTGATAACCGGCGCTTCCGGAAAAGGCGAGATACACCGAGGATTAATTGCTTTCGTTTCAAGAAGTATACGGGCTCGCAGTGCTCACGGATACCTGTCTCAAAGTTTTCGGCCCTTCTACGCCGAAATGGTGCTTCAGCTCTTGCCTCTTGAGCTTGTCGTAACGTAAGGTTAGTTGCCATGACGTGGTACGCCTCGGCTTCGGTAGTGCGAAATGGCCGTTGCTCCAACCGGTATAATGCGCCGGCAAATAGATTAGCGATGTTCAAAGAAGGTTTCACGACAGATGGGATAGCAGTAGCCACGCACGCGGAGACGACCGGGAGTGGATATGGAGCTCGGAGGTATATATACATGTATACTCTACGCTACCGGACACCTAACACTTGGTGAGAAAAATATTACTTTCGACACCCTCTCTCTCTATCCCAAGGTGTATGCTAATTTGATCGTTTGAGGGTTTTCCGCCACACACCACGTAGCTCACTAGCTTGTGTTTTCAGTGATCTGGATGTAAACTGAGTCGTAAGAAAGGTGAGGGCGACGAGTGAATATTTGCTCCTGCACAATAGTGTAGGAGATATTAATGATGGGATTATTAAATTATTTTTATATAAAATAAATAAATAGAATATTTCTATATTAAAAAAACTAAAACGAACGGTGCACTTGGTAAAAAAAATAAAATTGAAAACAAAAATTTTATATAAAATAGACTTAATCCACTTACTATTTTCCTAATCCCACCAAAATCTAACCAAGTTAATTCTCACCGAGAGAGATTATACCGAGGAATTACTTAACCCTCGCACTATTAATCTCCTCCCAAATCATCACCAAACAAGTTATAGGTGGACCAACAACCATAGCAATCTAATTCAATATCCATGCTGGTAAACAAACGACCGTAGTGTTTTGCTTGTAGTTCAAAGTTGCCTCCATTGTAACAAAAAAAAAAACTTTGTCAAAAATTAAAATAGCTTGCTATAATAGCCAACTTTTTAAACACTGAAAAATTACACTTGATTTTAGCTAAAAGATCCATTGTGTTTGGTTTTAATTTTCTGAATTCAATTTTCTAAAAATTAAATTTTTTGTTTTTAGTGAATGTTTTTAAAATTTTAAGCAATTTTTTATATTTTTTTAGATGTACCTTATTTAGATGTATTTAAAAAGTAAAATATTTATGAAAAAATATTTAAAAATAAAAAAATATACAAGAATATGAAAAAATGTACTTAATTTTATTTTATTTTATTTTTGTATTTTTAGTATTTAGTGAATTTTTTAAAGTTTTTTTTTTATAAATATTATACTTTTTAATTGTATCTAATTTTTTTTTAAAAAAAAATACTTAAAATATTAAAAAAAATCAATGAAAACAAAAAAAAATATGAAAAAAAAATGTTTTAATTTTCTGAAAAGTAAATTTAAAAAACTCAAACCAAACAAGCTGAATCAACTTTTTGTTTCAAGAACCAAAAGAGAATTTTTTTAAATTCTAAGGGGAAATTACTTAACAGTTAGACAGAACAAATGAAAATACATAAACATGGAGGGGTGCGAATGAGATTTGCAATCCTACACCTTTTCACTTGCACCCCACCACAGATTCACTTGCATCAATCATATTTTTATAATTTTTTTTTTCTCTATCCCATTGTTACGGTATTGTTTGATTTAGTTTTAAATTAATATTTGGATCAAAAATTAAAAACATGTTTGATTTACCAATTTTTAAAACTTTTTTCAAAATTATTTTTTTCTCTCTTTTCTCCTTTTTTTATATTAATAAATCAATCAATTATTTTTTCTTTTTCCTCTCTCATTCTATCACATTTTACACATTAATCAATTAAATTTTCTCTCACAAAAAATCTATTCAACTATAAAATCAAAAAAATTACAAATCATTTCAAAATTATTTTCAAAACGGATAACCAAACAAATTTTTAATTTTCAAAACTTTTTTCAATAATTTATCTTTCAAAATACAACTTAAAACTCAATTTTTTTTCAAAAACTAAACCAAACAGAGTGTATTCTCCCAAATTTTAAATTACTCACTATTAACATCCAAAAAAGAAAATGAACTTTCAAATTTCTGCTTATCCAAACCCAGTATAAGATTCTATAATTTGCATTTTTCTTTTGTAAATTCTTCACAATTAACTGAGGCACGAAAAAGAAATTTCAGGATATGACAGATTTTCACTTTTTTACTTTTTCATTAATTTTTTTAAAAAAAAAATAGAAAAAGAAAATAGCAAATCAGTAAGTGTTTGTAAAAATAAGTTTAGATCAATGAAAACTTTATAAATTTTTTCATAAAGAATAAAGCTTGGGAGCTCGAATTTCTTCCCAAATCTCGAAAGCCCAAACGACGCTGCGTTTTGGGCTTTTTTTTTTTTTCCTTTTTTCTTCCTCCATTTTCGACACCCAATGTGAGGAGAGGAGAGGGAGAGAGGAGAGGAGAGAGAGAAGAGCGTGAGAGTTGCCACTGTCGCCGACGTCAAATTGACCGCCGCTGTCGGCCGACGCAGCCAAATTGCCTCACTGTCAAGCCTGTCTGCCTCAAGCCTCTCCGCCTCCTCCCAGGTATGGCCCCCTCCTCCTCCTCCCCCTCCCCTCCCCCTTCTTCGTCTTCTTCCGCTGTAAAAAAGAAAAAGAAAAAAGGGGATTCGGGGTATTCGGGGGAGCTCGGATTCGAGCTCCCAATCACAGCTCTTTCATAAAACAGCGATTTAGGCCAAGTTTGGCTAAATTAAAAAAGTGCACTTATTTCATCTTTTTATCTTTTTATCTTTTTTAGGTCACATCAATCAACATCTCCTCTCTACTTTTTTTACACATAATATAAAAAAAATCAAAAAATACATTTATTTAGTTTTCCCAAACTTGATCTTATTTTGAAAAGATTTATACATATTTTTTTGGGCTAAAAAAAAACACAAAACCTAAAGTAGGGAATGAACTGGAAAGTTGTGTAGTGGGAGACAAAAATTGACCTAGACCTGTACACTTCAAAAATATTTCAAATCAATAAATGCAAATCAATGACATACCCAACATTAAAAAAAAAAAAAAAAAAAAAAAATGTTAGGTCTCGTTTCACAATAGCTTATTATAGTTAAAATGTTAAAAGAATATATATAAAGTAAAAATTTTCTTTTCATTATTTTAGTTTATTATACATTTTTTCATAAAAAATTAAAAAATCACTAAAAAAATTACTTTCCAAACGAACCATTAGATAAAATATGAGGGCATTGTTATTTATTTGTGTAGTTAATTAAAAGGTTTTGAGCTTTGGAGACTAAAATGACAAAACTTGAGGATCAAAAACGTAATTAATCTTAATTTAAATTGTAAGTCATGTTTAATAGTAGAATAAGTAATTTCAAGAAAGTTGTTTTTAAAATTTTGCAAAAGAATACCATTCCAATAGAAATTGTCATACATCAAAGTTAATTATCCCAAATTGAAAGGTTTTAACCAAATCTTGTTTAATCTAATATTGTCCCTTTGCCACAAATCAAAATTGGTTGAGGGATTTGAAAAGGATTTGGAAAGGAAGGAAAAGTTAGGTGAAATGTGAAAAAAAATCTTACATTTCACTTAGTTTCACACACCTTTTCCTTTCTTTCTAAATCCTCATCAAATCTCCCAACCAAACACACCATTAAAGTTAGAACCAACTCTAAGATATGAAAAGAAATTTTACTGCTATCTAATCCCTTATCATTTCATCAAGTTCTCATGACTGTCCATTGAGGTTGTTGCCAAATCATTTTCATTTCTTTTCCTGAATCATTAATTTCCATGCCTATTCATGTCTCATATACTACAAAAAGTCATTTTCGGCATTATTGCATATAATTATCTCATATGAAAGATGCATAGATACTTACACCAAATTTAAATTATAATTTGATCCAAACTTACTAAAGACAAAATGATTAGGAATCAGTAACTCACGATTAATGGACGCAAATCTTGTCACCAAGTATTGGCTTGAAAACTGGAACTATGTTGTCTAATCGTGTTTAGTTGGAGGATTTAGAGAGGGATTTGGAAAGAGAAATGAAAAAAGTTGATGAAATGTGAATAAAACATAATTATATTTCACATAGTTTCACACACCCTTTTCCTTTACCTTTTTAAATCCCTCCCTAAATCTCTCAACCAAATACAACATAAATGACCATACATAGAAATACACTCTTAACCATTAGGTTACCACCATCAGCAATAATAATGTCACATGTACAAAAGATCTATACATATAACACACATAAATATAAGACTTGTATAGAATTTTTCATTTGAGAGCGTTATATTCTGTGTACATATTTTCTATGAGCCTTGAGCCATTCCACATAGGTTTTTTGATATTCGTACACGCATTTATTGTACCATAGAAAAAATTATTAAATAGTTTTCAAGTAACTCCCAACAACGTGTAGAAGTGACTGGATCTACGAACACGTTATAGATTGGTGAGCACTTGGATCAGCCCACCAAAAAAATCATTTGATATGCTGTTTTGGATATCCAAACATGACTGGGAAGGCCCATTTGAAAAAGCCCAAACCATTTAGATGGGTCCATTTTAACAGGACTTAAATGCACTTCAGTTTGGTATCATTGTAAAGTTTTCGTTTTATGTTTATCCCTTTTGTGTTCTTAAAAATAGGAAGAATACAAAATTTGAAAAGACTCATTGTTTTTATTTTTTTTGTGCAAAATCAATTTTCAAAAAATTGGAAAACAACTTAAAATGTTTTCCAACACTGAGTGTTTTCGAGAAAAAATTCAAAAAATAGTTTGTCAAACAAATTTGAATAAGTGCTAATTTTTAATTTATTTTTGTAAGAAAAGAAAACGAATTTATGAACCTAGATAAACTATAGAATAATCAACAATTAGTTTTTTAAAAAGGTGTTTTGAGTTTTTCCATTTCACATATCAAGTAATTATCAAGCCAAATGGGTGGAGTGGCTTAAAAGAAGGGATCTGGATCCGCTAGATTGAAATTTGTAGAGTGATCGCTTTGAAGTGTTGATCTAAAAGATAATAACAAATGAGTAAAAAAATGACGTTTTTCTTTATAATTTTTTTTTTTTTCATGAAAAATGAAGATAGATTGTGAAGGGTGTGGCTCTAAAGAAGGGTGTGCAATGAATTTTGTATTGTATCTAAGATTGTGAGTTTTGAAATTTTTTTATAACTTTTTCACCACTAATCAGTTGTTTTTCCACATTATTTTTAAACAATTTTATTTTAGTTAAGGTTTGTTTAGAAAGTGACTTTTTAATGACTTTTAAATTTTTATAAAAACAAAGATAATGAATTGTTTATTAATTTTTAACTAAAATATATTCTTTCCAAAAAGCTTTTAGTTTTAAATTTTTCTCCGTTAGCATGCCCGACCCTGTGATAGGCCGAAAAGGCAACTCCTTCGGGCCGAAATTTTGAATAAAAATAGGCCCTCCAAAATATTTAAACCCTCAGAATATTAGTACTTAAAAAAAAAAAAAAAAAAACCCAGTCTAATATATTAAGGCTCAATATGCCTTTTTTAATAATTGAAGGGCCCAAAAAATTTGGAAGCATATTCAATTTTATAAAATTTTGGGTCCAAATTTTCTTCCCCATAATGAAATGTTACAAAAAAAAAGGATACAAAATTTTATATCAAATACTCATATGAGTGTATTGTTTCGTATAAAATTTTGTATGACATTGGAATCTATAATATTTTTGTTACTATGAAAACTTGAAGTGCCAAAGCATCAACATTTTTGTTTTGGAAAATTACAAATCAATTTCAGTTTTCTTAATAGTTTTATGAAAATTGAGTTTTTTTTTCTTTGGTTGTGTTTATTGAATATTTTTAACATTTTAAGCTATATTTTTTTTAGTATTTTAGATGCACTTTACTTAGATGTATCTATATAGTAAAATATTTGTGAAAAAATATTTTAAAAAATTAATAAATACACAAAAATACGAAAAATATACTGAATTTTTATATATTTTTTTATATTTGGAATTTAGTGAATTTTTTGAAGATTTTTTTCACAAATATTATACTTTTTAAGTATATTTATATTAGGTATGTCTAAAAATAAAAATAAAAATTGCTTAAAATATTAAAAATATTTATTGAAAACAAAAAAAATACAAAAAATAAAAAGTAAATTTTTTGAAAAGTATTTTTTGGAAATCAAACCAAACAAGCTAAATGGTACTGTAAAAATTATTATATTATGAATGAAATCTTTTATGGTACAACTCTAATACACATGAAAAAATTGCACTAGTTACAAGAAGGACTTACACTATGTATACAAAAAAATAAAAAAACTACACACCATCATAAAAATTTAAACATTTTTTTTTCACTATTTCACTGATTTATAATTTTCTCCATTTTAATTAGATATTATGAACGATAACGTAGACTAGTGTCCTTAATATATATATATATATATTATATCAGTTTTGTATTTTAAAATTTAATTTTGTTAATTTCATCGTTAAATTTTTCAATTCGAGTTAAATAATTATGAATTAAAACTATGGTCTCTAAATATATATTTTGTGTCATTATAGTCTTTAAATTTTTAATTTTATCAATTTTATTTTATTAATATTCTGTCACCAAACTTAAAAAATTAAAGCCAAGTTTGGGTACTCCCAAATAATCCAAAAAGTCAAAAAGTTACTCAAAAAGTTAAAAAGTTAATACTATTCACCAAAAATCAACAATTACGGCTACACAACTCCCAATTCAAATTTTTCTCTAAAAACCAATTTTCACAATTTTTTATTACACATTTTTCCATAAAAAGTCAAAAAGTTAACCCAAACATCCATATTTTCAACCTCAATTTTTTTGTCCAAAAAGACAAAAAAGTGCACTTATTTAGTCTTTCCAAACAAGGCCTAAATGTTAGGGACAAAATTAACGCAAAAAAAAAAACTGTACGTGTATTTTATTATAATTCCGTTAATTATTTAGATGATCTGTTTAAAATTAAGCTGAATTTATTCAAAATAGAATTTTCAAAGACAAAATTGATAAAATTAAAACTTAAAATGCCAAATTAAAATGTAACTCATAGTTTAAAGATCATAAATATAATTTATTTTTATAGCAACTGAGTTGTTTTTATTTTTTATTTTGTTAAAGTTAAAAAAAAAAAAAAAAACCATCAAATAGCTTCACAAAATAAAGATAAAGAAACAGAGGATCAAAGTCTAATTAAGGAGTTATTTGAAATGATTTAAATAAATATATTTTTTAATTTTTTATGAAAAGTTTGCAAAAAAAATAGAAATGTAATGTGATTAAAAAGATTAAAAAAATGTACTATGGTAAATTATGTCAAACAAAGCTAAAAATAAGAAACTTAGGTCTAATTTAGAAACAAACTATTTTATAAAAAAATATACAAAAAATAAAAAAATTAATTTTTAATTTGAAAGGCGATTTGGAATCTACAAATATATATAAAAAAAATAAAGAAAATAATTTAATAATTTATAGTGATTTTTTAATTTTTTAATTAAAATTTTTAATCCCGAAAGGCGATTTGGATTCCACCTATACATGCAGGATTAAAGTCTAATTAAATGAAAAATAAGGGACTTAATTGCAAAGACGATTCGATTCACCTACATATGACGTCTGGTGTCACCCGGCCACGCCCACATCACACGCACTCTCTCTGTCTCTCTCTCTCAGCTCTCATTCGAGAAGTGCTCTCTCTCTCTCGGCTCGTTGATCTGCAGGTTCTGAGCTGACAATGTCGTATAAGGGTAAAGGTATCGCCGTAGATGACTCATCGGGGAAGAGAAAGCGCGACGACAGTGGCGGCAAGAACAGCCGTCGAGGGAAGAGGAAGAACCGCGGTGTTGTTCAGTTCTTCGATGACGCCGCATACGAGGTCGATGAGGGCGACGATGCCAGCGACGAAAGCGATTTCGAAGATGGTAAAACTAAAACCTAATTTCTCACTCTGTGAGTGTGTGTGTTTTCTGTAGATTTTCTGCTCGTGATACTAGGGTTTTAAATTCTGTCTACTAGGGATTTTTTGTGTGGGTTTGATGGAAATGTATGGTGGGTTTTTGTTTGTATGAGTGTGTTATTGGTTTAAAGTTGTTGAATCTCTGTGTGTTGCCAGTTATAGCATGAAATTGGGGTTTTTTTTGAGTGGATTTACTGTAGATGTAACGGTAATGAGGATCAATTTGTTTCGAGTAGGGTTTATTATGAGGCGTGTGTGAATTAGGAGAGAAATGTTGATTGGGTTTGTTTTGTTTTTGGTGATTTCATTTTCTTTATTTTGGCGTTGTTGGTTTAAGGTGTTAAACTGTATTTTGATTGTTATTGCTTTTTCTTGAAGTTGTGCTCCTTTTTAGTAATTGTTTTTGGGAAGGGGGTTCACTTGTCAAGATTAACTAGCTCATGGAGTGTTAGCCTTGATGAAAATTGTTGAAATTTTAGTGGCATTTTGTGGAGCAGGGCTTCTCAGCTGTTTGTGTTTTTATGTATCCTAATTAATTGTTTCTGATCATTCTTTGAGTTTATGTATAATATAATTATAGAAATTATAAAATTATTATTTTTTTAATGAATGTATCCTAGTTGTATTGTATCTTGTTTTTAAGGTTTGGTCGTGTTATCGTGATCTATACCTCCATCACTACTTCATAGGTGATAAGTCATTTAAGAAGCAATGCTTATATATATACATATATCTGTATTTTATGAGTGGATGCATGCACACACAATGTCTATATGCATTTTTTTGTGTAGATTCCCGTGGGAGAGTGATTAGTATTTATGCAGTACAATAAAGTGGTTGTTAAAATTGAATGTTCAATTTTGGTTTTGTATGAAGAATTATTTTATTTTCTCTCTCTTCTCTAATATGAAAAAAGCAGAAAAGTATTTATGATTTATTTGGCATTTGAACTATGTGATCTGTTTTGTACTTTATTCTTATGCCTGTAAATATGCTTTTAGTCTTGTTGGTTTGGACAATGCGGTGATGGAATTATACTTGCTTGTCTATGCTTGTTTGATTTTTTGTTGAGACTGCCCACTTCACTAGTAAAAAAAGGCCCACGACTCGGTTCTATTCTACTCTGAAAACAGACAACCTGGAAGACGAATTTAAAACACAGCTTAAAGTAAAAAGTGAACCTGCAAAAACCCATAATTTTCCAGTTATGCCCAAAGAGGAGGAGCTTAGTGAGGAAGAACTGGAAAAACTGCTGGAAGAGCGTTACAAACCAGGCTCCAGTTTTGTGACATATGCAGAAGATCTATACGATTCTAAAAGAATGACTGAAGGAAATGTAGTCATACCTTCTTCCAGGGATCCAACCATCTGGAAAGTCAAATGCATGGTATAGTTTTCTAGAATTCTATTGCTTATGTTTCAAACAGCTTCTTTGATCTTCTTTGTTTCTTTCTCATTTTTTGTATTTCTGAGCAACTTCTTCCATGTAGGTTGGACGGGAGAGGCATTCTGCCTTTTGTCTGATGCAGAAGTATGTGGACTTACATGCCCTTGGAACTAAGCTGCAGATAATTTCTGCATTTGCGCTTGAACATGTGAAGGGTTTTATTTATATTGAAGCCGAAAGGCAATTTGATGTTAATGAGGTATTCTTCTGCTTTGGGGTTTTGGTTATGGAAAAAGTGATTTTCTTACTTCTTCTTGTTATTTCAGTACTATTGCTTCTATTGGTGGTGTCACAGTAGTTAAGCTTAATGAGAAAACACTTGATTATTTAATATAGGCATGTAAAGGATTTGCACTGTATATTCTAGCCGAGTGGCCCCTGTCACAAAGAATGAAGTTTCTCATTTGCTCACTGTGAAGCAAACACAATGAAGTTTCAGTTGGCACATGGGCCCGTGTGAAGAATGGGAAATATAAGGGGGACCTAGCACAGGTATTATGAATTTGTCTATTGAACAGAGATATTGACAAGTTTGTTTTACTTTTTCTCTCGTGTCTATTTTATTTGAAGGGCTAACTGTTCTCTAGCTGGTGTTGATATTCACTAACTGTTTCAATCATGTTTCTGCAGGTTATAGCTGTGAATGATGCACGGAAAAAAGCTACTGTCAAGTTGATCCCTAGAGTTGATCTACAAGCAATGGCTGAAAAATATGTAATGCAGATTGTTTCTTATCTTAGATAATATTTTCTGGCAAATGCATTTTCTTTTACTTTTTCTGTTGGCAGGAATTTCATAAGTAATAAATTGTTTTTCTCTTTTAAGGAAAAACAAAAAACTAGCTTATTTCAACCAACAAAATTGTAGAAGAAACTTGCCTCATTTGGTGAAACTTCATTGTGGCTCTTTATTTTCTTATTGTTATTTAAAGATTGAAGATATTATTGAGTGGATCATACTGATTCTCTATATTGGTCACTTTTTTGCACAACTTGCTTAATTTTTTTATTTTTTTGAGGAGCTTTTTTTTTTTATTGAATTTGTTTAAATTGGTTTATTTTAATTTTCTGTCTTCTTTCTTTGTGTGATACCTGAAGTAGATAACAAATTTAATAGAGGTGGTACAGTGCCATAAATTTGATAGAGGTGATAGCTGACGTTTTTTTATGGTCTTTTCTGTTTCATCTTATTATGACAACAGGAATCTATTCGAAAGACTGTGCCAAGAGCTCCTTATGTTCTTTTTGTTGTCTCTGCATTTTATAGGCTCCAACCTATTTATTTTTTCAGATTTTTGAGACATGTTTCATTCATGTGTACAGGGTGGAGGAATTGCTGCCAAGAAGACTGCAGCTACTCCTGCACCAAGATTGATTAGCTCTACTGAACTTGAGTAATATGCACACGCACATTTTTAAGAGCGAGTTTGGAATGTTACATTACAGCTTGTGTTATATTTGTTTACATGACCTTTGTGTAGGGAGTTCCGGCCTCTCATTCAATATAGGCGTGACCGTGATACTGGCCAAGCTTTTGATGTTCTTGATGGGATGATGCTCAAAGATGGTTATTTATACAAAAAAGTATCAATTGAATCATTATGCTTCGGTGGTGTAATGCCTACTGAAGACGAGCTCCTTAAGTTTGAGCCTTCTAAGAAAGAGGAATCTGATTGTCAAGAGTGGCTTACTCAGCTTTTTGGTGAGCCAAAGAAAAAACTCGTCATAAAGAGTGACAAAGGTGGTGGGAAAGGAGAGGGTTCATCAAGCTCTAACATGGCAAGTGGTTTTGAAGTGCATGATCTTGTGTTTTTTGGGTAAGCTCACGATTTAATTGTTGTGTCAGAGATCTTTTACCAACCGGGCATATTAATTTGTTTTGTAATTTTATTTTATTTTTAATTTTTTTCCTTCCCATTGCAGTCGGAAGGATTTTGGCGTTGTTGTAGGCACTGAAAAAGAAGATTATTTCAAGGTATATAAATTAATTTGTGTGCTTCTTCCCTCTGTGGTTGGCCTCTTACATGTTATGATTTGTTCCAGATTTTAAAACATGGTTCAGACGGACAAATGTTGGTGACGGTTGAACTGCATCGCTTAAAGAATGGGTCCTTTGATAAGAAATTGACTGCATTAGACCATGGCACTAAGACAATATCAATTAATGATACTGTCATGGTTTTGGAAGGTCCATTTCAGGTTTGAAGCTATTTTTGGATCAGTTGTTTAGTTTAGGGAAAATGATTTGCATATAACTATACTTTGTCATGTATTGCAGGGTCGGCAAGGAATTGTTAAGCAAATTTATAGAGGAATTGTCTTTTTATATGACGAAAATGAACAGGAAAATAGTGGTTATATCTGCTGTAAGGCACAGTTTTGTGAGAAAATTAAACTTTCTGATGATGCATGTAAAGGAAAGGTTCGTCTTTTTACTCGAATGTAGACATAGGGTTGTTTTATTGCTTTTCCCTATTTTTTTTCCTTTTCTTTTTAATGTAATTTTTGATTTTGATCAGGGAGGTGAATCAGGGGCCTCAGGCTTTGAAGATTTTCCTTCATCTCCTAAATCTCCTCTATCACCTAAAAAAGCTTGGCAATCGAGGGAAAATGGCAGCAACTGTATGTTTAGAAGTTTTGTTCTCTTGATATATACAACTGCCATTTTAAGATACTAACGTCCTTTCTCCCTATATGGACATATTCTTATGATTGCAGTCAACCAAGGATAAAGATGGAATGTTTTCTGTTGGTCAATCATTGAGAATCAGAGTGGGTCCTCTGAAGGGATACCTGTGCCGTGTCTTGGCTAAAGGCCGCTCTGATATCACTGTAAAGCTTGATTCTCAGCAGAAAATTCTTACAGGTTTGGTTATGAATGCCTGTGTTTGCTTCTTTTATGGTGGTAGGGTCAATCTTTGTTGTAATTTCTGTCATGTGTTTGTTTCGACAGTTAAATCTGAGCATCTTGCTGAGGTCCGTGGGAAGAGTTCTGCCATTTCCTTGGGGTATAGTTTTGAAAAACTTTGAAGAGTCTGAACAATTTTTAATTTAAAAGTTTGTGACAATATCTTGATACCGTTTTGATGTACTGTTGCTTCTTTTGAAGTGATGATGCGGAGTCTGGAAAGCCATTTGACCTGCTTGGAACTCAAGACGGCTCCACAGGTAGGAATGTATGCTTTACTTTATATGATATTGTCTCCCTTTACCAAAACTTTGTAAGGGTGTCAGTGAATATATTCTTTGTGGAGTGTGCTTTGAATGTTCTGCATATAACTCTCTTACTCTCTATCTCGTGGGGTGCTATATGTTATGATAATATATGGTCATATATTTTGAAGATTGGATGGCCGGAGCAGGAACATCAACAGAGGGGGGTGATAGATGGGGTGCTGGAGGGCTGTCTACTGAAAGGTCAAAAATAATTTTCTTGTCCATTTTATATATTTTTTGTGCACATTCTCATCTTGCCTTATCATGTGAAGGTTTATACGTGCTAAATCATGTCACGGTTAAAATTTTCAGAGTGGACTTTCTTTTGTTTGCATCTGTATGAAAATGCACATGGCAGATCATATTAGCTTCTGACCATGAACTTGCTAACTGTATGTGGGTGGGTGGGCTCATTTTGTAGTGCATGTATAATTTTATTATGCAGAACCTTAGGCACATGATCTAACAATAGTCCAGTCACATTTGGAACTTATTATGACAAGACTTTTTTTATTGTGTGCTCTATTTCGTAATTTCTGAGTAGAATAGTCTTAAATTCTTAATTGATGATTTGAACAGATTTCTCAGTGTGCTATTTTTTTTTTTCCCCAGCTTTTTAAAATGTGCATTGTTTATAGTTTGACTGCCTTGGAACATTGATGTAGATGTGATAATCACTGTGAAAATTAGAGAAGTGGCAATCTTGAAGAGCGAAAATAAATTATATATCTGCAAAGATACAAAATTAGAGGGGACTGTAATTGTTTTCTCTTTAGTTAAGGAGTTGTCACGTGTATCTTGGTATAATTTTCTATTTACTTTTTTGAACTAAAATTATATAATTTAAGAAGTTTATATATATATTTGTCTAATTTGGATTTTTTGACTACTTTGGAATCTATTACATGAATTGTAGATTGCGTTTCAACTGATGGTAGTCGTATTCGTCTTTTTTGTATTTATTTCATATTCTATTATCTGTGGGTGTATATATATATACATATATATAGTGCACTCTCATTCAATTTTGGTTAACTTTGAATATTGAGCTGATTCTGGTGGCACTTAAATTCAGGAGTTCTTGGCCTGCTTTCCAATCTTCTGGCTTCTCGGTTAGTTTAGAACTCGCTTTAAATTTATTCTGTTCCTGTCTCTCTCTCCCCCTTTTCTATCCTCTCCCAATTTTTTTTTTGACGAGTCTTTGGTTTACAGCTTCAGCCAGAATCCGGTTTTGCAAATGGTCTTAGTACTGCTGATAATGATACCAATAAAGGTATAGTCATCAACTATGTCTCTGAAAAAGCATTATTCACTTTTATAATAATTTTTTTGAACACGTCTACGATATAATTACTAGTTATTTTACTGCATAATCTTCTTGTTTTATGATGTGAAGCGGGAGATAATGCTTGGGAGATTAAAGCAACTTCAAATCAGAATTCTTCTTGGGGTAGTGCTGTACCTGATGAAAAAGCTAGTGAACAAGTTGGAGGCTGGGGAAAACTCAAAATCGGAACTTCTGATTCTGCAAACGATGCTGGGCCCTCTTGGGGGAAGAAAAATGATGCGACTAATGATAGTTCTGCTTGGGGCAAAGCTGTTGGTTCCTCAGATAAAGGCACTGGGGGATGGGGTAGTGCAGGTGGAAACTCAGTTGAAACGAAGCTGAATCAAGTGGCTGGGGGAAAATGAAAAATGATGGTGGTGCAAAAGGTTGGGGCGGTGCTAGTAAAGGAACTGAAGAAGATTCTTGGGGCAAAACTGTGGAGAAGTCCAGCAGTAAAGATGGTTCTAGTGGAAGCAAGGAAGCTTGGAACAGTTCTACCTCTGCACCAGAGAGTCAAACTGGGGGTTGGGGTAATAAACAAACAGGCGGATCTTCTTGGAGTAGCCAAGCCGGCGGATCTTCTTGGGGTAAGCAAAATGATGTGAATATGGAAGGTGCGTCCAAGGAAACTGCTCAAAATGACAGCTGGGGTAAGCCTTCTGGCGGTTGGAAAAAAGATGATACATTTGATGGAGGACGTGGTTCGGGTGGTGGAAGGGGAAGAGGAGGCGGCGGAGGAGCTTGCTACAAGTGTGGGGAAACGGGACATATGGCGAGGGAATGTAGTCAGGGCGGCGGTGGTGGAGGTGGAGGTGGAGGTGGGAATGCTTGTTACAAATGTGGGGAAATGGGACATATGGCCAGGGAATGCAGTCAGGGTGGTGGCGGTGGAGGGAGGACGGGTGGCAATGCTTGCTACAAGTGTGGGGAAACGGGACATATGGCTAGGGAATGCCCTCAGGGTGGTGGCGGCGGAGGTGGCGGCGGTGGGAATGCTTGCTTCAAGTGTGGGGAAACAGGACATATGGCTAGGGAATGCCCTCAGGGTGGGGGGAATGCTTGTTTCAAGTGTGGGGAATCGGGACATATGGCCAGAGACTGCTCTCAGGGTGGTGGTGGTGGTGGGAGGTATGGTGGCAGTGGTGGGGGTAATGCTTGCTTCAAGTGTGGGGAAACGGGGCATATGGCCAGGGACTGCTCTCAGGTTGGCAGCGGTGGAGGCAAGGTATCTTGGAGTGGTTCGTTGGCTGAATCTAAGAATCAAACTGGGGGATGGAGTAGTGGTTCCGGAGGATGGGGAAGTGGTTCTACGGATGAACCCAAGAGGCAAACTGGGGGATGGGGCAGTGGTTCTACCGCTGAACCCAAGAGTCAAACCGGAGGATGGGGTAGTGGTTCTACCTCTGAACCCAAGAATCAAACCGGAGGATGGGGTAGTGGTTCGACGGATGAACCTAAGAGTCAAACCAGTGGATGGGGCAATGGTTCTACCTCTGAAGCCAAGAATCAAATTGGAGGATGGAGTAGTGGTTCTACGGCTGAACCCAAAAATCAAACCGGAGGATGGGGTAAGGGTTCTAGCTCTGAACCGAAGAATCAAACTGGAGGATGGAGTAGTGGTTCTATGGCTGCTGAACCCAAAAATCAAACTGGGGGATGGAGTAGTGGATCGGTGGCTGAACCCAAGAATCAAACTGGTGGCGGATGGGGTAGTGGTTCTACGGCTGAGCCCAAGAATCAAACAGGAGGATGGGGTGGTGGTTCTAAGGCTGAACCCAAGAAGAATCAAACGGGAGGATGGGGTGGTGGCTCTACAGATGAACCCAAGAATCAAACAGGAGGATGGGGTAGTGGGTCTACGGATGCAGCCAAGAATCAAACTGGAGGATGGGTTAGTGGTTCGACGGCTGAACCCAAGAGTCAAGGAACCGAAGAATCTTCTTGGGGAAAAACTGCTGGAGAATCTACATGGAATAAGAAGGATGGTGGATCTTCTTGGAATAAACAAGGTGGTGGATCTTCTTGGAGTAACCAAGCAGGCGGATCTTCTTGGAGTAAGCAAAATGATGTGAATTTGGAAGATGTGTCCAAGGGAAGCACAGGTCAAAGTGATAGCTGGAGTAAGCCATCTGGTGGTTGGAAGAAAGATGACACAAATCAACAAGAAAGCTGGGCTACTAAATCATTTGACGGAGGGCGTGGTTCAGGTGGGGGCAGGGGAAGAGGAGGTGGTAGGAATGCTTGCTACAAGTGTGGGGAAACGGGACATATGGCCAGGGAATGCCCTCAGGGTGGTGGAGGAGGAGGAGGAGGTGGAGGTGGGAATGCTTGCTTCAAGTGTGGGGAAACAGGACACATGGCTAGGGAATGCCCTCAGGGTGGTGGCGGAGGAGGTAGGTATGGTGGCAGCAGTGGTGGGAATGCTTGCTTTAAGTGTGGTGAAACAGGACACATGGCCAGGGAATGCCCTCAGGGTGGCGGCGGAGGAGGTGGTGGAAGGCACGGCGGCGGCGGTGGCGGTGGCAGTTGCTACAAATGTGGCGAGCAAGGGCATTTTGCCCGAGAATGCCCCAGCTCTTTGATAAAGAAGGGTGGTGGCGCGTCTCTGCCTCTCTAGTCTTTTTAGTATTAACTACTGTGTTAATTTTGTGAATTGATGAACCATATGAAATGTAGTTGTTTTGCGACTGTTATGGATTGGTATCTGTAGTGTTTTTTTTTTCCAGGATTCTCTCCTTTGGGAAATGGTGGTTGCTTGAAATCTCTTTCCTTCTTTCCATGCTCTGCTAAGATTGTTTTATATTGATAGCATGATGGGTTTTTAGCTGGATCTTATGCATGTATGTGCATGCATTTCTGCTGTGAAAAGAATTAAGGTTTACTTGAATATGTTTCTCCTTGTTCCCTTTGATTATTTCTGAATCTGCGGAAGTAGAATTATTTGTGAACTTCATTATGGTTAAAGATGATTTGCAGGTCAGTGGAAGTGCAGATTCACTGTTTGTGATCTAAAAATTTGCAAATTTCACTTTATCGTTGTATATGGTATAGGCATGAATTAAAGTGCACTTAGTCATTTATAAATGATCACTTGAATTAAAGTGCACTTCTGCATTTTTTCTTACACAAATAATTAGTGGTTCTGTAATTATTTTTACACGAGTGTTTTTTTGGTTACATGCACATGATGGATATTATTGGGATAAAGAGGTGAAATGTTTTTTTTTTTTTTTAAATAAATAAAATAAAGTCAAAGGCACCTTCCCAGCCAAACTTTCCATAAAGAGCACTAGTTGAAGACCTGTGATTCTTGCTAGGAAAATTCATTTTTGCCTTTTTTTTTTTTTTTTTTTTTTCTTCTTCTTCTTCTTTTTCTGGGAAACATTTTTGCCTTCTTAAATTATTACACTTCGGTCATTGAACTTTTGAACTATTAATTGAATAGTTTTTGATATGATGGCCTGTGTGATAGTTTTTTTTTTTTTTTAATTTTTTAATTTTTAGAGTTAAAATCTAATGAGAAAGTAGAAGTAAAAAACATTCACTTCCTAACTTCAAAATAATCCGTTTTTTTCAATTTATATAAGTCATTTCTATCTAATAAAATATAAATTATAAGTAGAAATTGTACTAAACAGTCTGGTAGAGACTCAAATTAAAATAAATTATAATTACCCTCTATATCAGACAACCCTAATACATTTGTTAAGATAGATTATTGATTGAGAGTATTAAGGCCAAGTTTGACATCTACTAAATAATATAAAAAGTCAAAAAATCACTATCTTATTTAAGTCACATCATCTTATTTAAATCATATTACCTCTCTAACACATCAAACCCAACCCAACTCAAACCCAAACCATATAAGTCAATAAGTCAAAAAATACACTTTTTTAGAACATTCCAAACCAATCTATTACTTTGGCGTCGTTTAACAAGAGTTGAAGTGACTAAATAAGTACAAAAAAACAAAATAAACTAGTTTCATTGATAAGACAAAATGTCATCATATTCAAACCAAAAAAAAAAAATCAAAAAATTTTTTCCAAGCGAAACTAATTTATTAGTCAAAAAAATCAAGCTAAATTAGCTCTATCCAAGCCAAAGCTCTATAGTAAAAAGAACTATTTAAAAATATTCAACAAAACACAAAATACAATCAATTCTAACAAACTATTACTTTTGGATACAACAAAATTAAGTAAAATCATAAATTAATTTTAATATGTTAAGGAATAATTTTTCAAATTTATAATTAAGAACATACTATAAAAAAAAGTATATATTGGTAGCGGCATGCATTTATAAAAGAAATTAAAAAAGAAAATTCCAAATTTTGTTTTATGGTTTAGTAATTTTAATTAATAATAATAATAAAAAAGTAGCTGTATTTTCTCGTTTTCTTCCTCCTCCTCAGTGCCCAAGTGCCAACTCTCCCGGAGATGGTTTCGTCCTCCCAAATGTCTCCCTTTTCGGATCTTTCTCATCCTCCCCATTTCTTCATTCATCTTTTCAGGTAAAATTTGTATCATCTCTCTCTCTCTCTCTCTCTCTCTCTCTTTACTTTTACATTTGATCCATTTCTAGGGTTTTGCTTTGATTCATCTCTCAATCAATCAAAACAATATGATAATAATATCATCTAATTCATCAAAAAATACTAGGGTTAGTGTTTGGTAGACTAGAAAATATATATATAGTTTTTTCCCAAATCATGTTTAACAAATTAATCAAACGAGGCCAACGAAAGGTTTCCAAAGCGGAACCAATTGAACCTCCCTCATCCAATTATCCACCTCCGAGTGTGATCGTCAACCATGCTTCACGCACCTCCGTTGGCCCGCCGTCCTCGGCCCCCAATTCTCAACCTCTATCTATGGTTGCTCCGCCCAATTCCGGCGTCGTTGAAGTGTTGCCTATGTTGAAGGACTCCCCCCCTCAAGACCGGCATG
This sequence comes from Camellia lanceoleosa, assembly GCA_025200525.1. Taxonomy (NCBI): domain Eukaryota; kingdom Viridiplantae; phylum Streptophyta; class Magnoliopsida; order Ericales; family Theaceae; genus Camellia; species Camellia lanceoleosa. The sequence continues at coordinate 513,524 of JANUSC010000157.1, read as the reverse complement.
TTTTGTTCCTCCGAAAGCTTCAAATTTGTTGCTTTTCGTTCGATTTCTCCGACACCTTGAAGTCGGTGAGGGAGAAGGAGATTAAGAGGCAAACCATTTTGGAGCTGATTGATTTGGTCCAGTCTGGTACGTGTAAATTGAATGAAACTCTTCAGGAAGAGTTGATTCGGATGATTTCAGTTAATATTTTCCGGTGTTTACCACCAGCTTCTCATGAAAATAGTGGGACCGAAGCTGGTGATCCCGAGGAGGATGATGTGTATTTGGAGCCGTCTTGGATTCACTTGCAACTCATTTATGAGTTGCTTTTGAGGTATGTTGTGTCAAATGAAACCGACACTAAGGTTGCCAAGCGATACATTGACCACTCGTTTGTGTTGAAATTGCTTGATTTGTTTGATTCCGAGGATCCGCGAGAGCGGGAGTATTTGAAAACTATTCTGCACCGTATCTACGGGAAATTCATGGTTCATCGCCCGATAATTAGGAAGGCTATAAATAATATCTTTTACCGTTTTATATTTGAAACCGAGAGGCATAGTGGGATTGGTGAATTGTTGGAGATTCTTGGGAGTATAATTAATGGGTTTGCACTTCCGATGAAAGAGGAGCATAAGTTGTTTCTTGTTCGGGCGCTCATTCCACTTCACAAGCCTAAATCTATTTCTGTGTATCATCAACAACTGTTGTACTGCATCACCCAGTTTGTTGAAAAAGATTATAAGTTGGCAGATACTGTTATTAGGGGGTTATTGAAGTACTGGCCGGTTACTAATTGTGGGAAGGAGGTTCTCTTTCTTGGAGAATTAGAAGAAGTTTTGGAAGCAACACAGCCTCCAGAATTCCAGCGCTGTATGGTTCCTCTTTTCAGACAGATTGGACGCTGCCTCAACAGCTCTCATTTCCAGGTTTGAGAATCAATGTTTTATGTACTGGTATTTTATACTACTCCTAGGCATTCATGCAGGACATGGGATGAGTTATCATTTCCATTCTTTTATCATTGAAGGATTATTTGATTCAAATGATTAAGGTATTTTTTATTTTTTAGGAATATAGTTCAAATTATTTGTTCTAGCCAATAAACAGTTAAGTTGTTTGGTTTGCTGAAAGAATGAATGCAAGATAGTGCCTTAAAGAGGCTTCATTTTATTTAATAGTTCTCAAGGATTATAGTTGTTTTATTTTTCACTTATTCTTTCGGAAACAACCAGTGTAATGATTTTCTCCCATTGATCTTTCTGCAAGCAGATTGCTAGGTATGTGTAGTTGAGGAAGCACTTTAGGTCATAGACCCCCTCATAGACCGTCTTCTACTTTGCTACCTGTTCATGTTGTTATGTGCTTTTTTGATGAGTTTTACTTATTTATTATTTTATCTTCTTGATTAGTTGATACATTGCACTTTGCATATTTGTTTTCGTTTCTTATGGTTAACTTTGATTTTATAGCTTACCTGTTTATCAAGTTCTGTATGTCTGATTGTGTTTGTTCTTTTCTGCTTTTTCTCCCCATTTTTGTAGTTCCATTTCTGCTTTCAATGTTACAGTGCAACTTTATGTTTTTCTCCTAGTTGTTATTGAAAGTAGATTTGAGAGGATTTAATTCATCAAGTTTCAGCTCTAATTTAAGTGCATGTCTGTGGTTAGAATCATATGAACCAGAATAAATATTAGTGAAATACATCTGGGGTCTCTTAGAATTAGGAAAAATCACTATTTCCATTTGCTGTCACCCTGTTTAGAGGTGATTTTTACTCCTTTTGTGGGTTTTTCTTGTTTCTCAAACTCTGCATATGATTATTCTTAGCAAGTATCTTTTTTCTTTCCCCCTTTACTCTATTAATCTCTTCTGTCCCTGAGTTTTCTTCAAACTTTATCTACTAATTTGTGCTCTCATGTGATTAAGGCTTGTTCCTCGTACCAAATTGCGAATCGAATCGTAATCGAATTGTAAAGATTCGGTCACTTTTTCTAAATTATTTGAAAAAATATATTTACACACTTGGATGTTAAATATATCATATGAATATGAAATATTTAAATTTAAATGAATGAAAATGTTGTTTTGAATGATGATCATTTAGTTCAATAGGTAAGAAGTTAATAAAGGTTCCTATGTAAGATCACCATCTTACCTTTTCTCTTTTTTAGATATTTCTTGTTAACCATTCTTAAGAAAGACGGTAAATAAAGACAAACTCTCAATCTTCAAAATAACAATAATTTGATAACGATATTAATATTTGAACAATAAGCATACATACTTTTTTCAAGTAACAATGACCAAATGATAAGAAAGTATTATTTAGGATTTTTTATTTCAAAGTTTAAAACATTTTAAAATGTATAATTGACCTCGCCCATGTAATATGTAACTATATTTAATTTAATAAAATAGTAATAAATAATTCATGGTGTAAGTTACTTTTATCTTAAATTTCTTCAGAAGATATATTATGATTATTTAATAGAAAAAAATAGGAATAAAGGTTAAAAGTATGTTGAGTTTGACTGAATTTGATTGGATCCTATTAAAAATTTCATTATCACTAAAATAATAACAAATTATGTACATATATTGGTTATTTTGGTACTAAATGCTATTAAAAGTTGTATTATGTCATTTTCAATAAAAAGAGAAATAAAAAGTAAAAAATATGTTGGACTCGATAGTTTCAAAAATTGCATGAATTGTAAAAAGTGAATTGAATTGTGAATCGATTGTGAGTCGTGTGATTTACTAGAGATTTACTTCCAAAATAGATTCACCTATAGATTCGTATCGATTTTGCAAAAATTGTTAATTGAATTATGAATTGAATTGCAAATCATACGATTCTGATAATAGAGTTCTAGAATTTTGAAAATAATTTATTTCTTAGCAGAGATGAATTAGTGTAATTGAGTATAGTAGTTTTTCTTTTTTCTACGTAATTCTTCTTTGTTGTAGTATGATCAAAAAATTCTTCTCGACACTTTTAGAATTCATTAAAGTTGGTGACAATTGTAGAACTTGTTCTACTTTGTTTCTTTTCTGCCATTGTTTTCATTCTTCTGCTTCTGTATGTAACATCATAGCATCTTTCTCTAAAGTTCAACAGCCGGCACCAGATTTCAGTCCTTTCTTTAGTTATTGAATATTTTGGTAGAACATTGAAAAGTTTGAACACCGTGGACAAGCTGTATTCAAATATTAACTTGTGACCCTCTGTCATTATTTCATTGTTGACTACATAATGCAGCTTATAACAATAATTGACCTGTATTCATGACTGCATTTCATTCTTAATAGAGAACAATTCTGCAAAAAAAAAAATCACAAATACATTTGACAAAAAGATTTATCTTATGTATCTTATAAAGGGAAGTAATTTTAAAACATGCTCAATTTATTTTTTATTTATTTATTTTTTTGGTTGTGAATCCATTGGTTCATTCTTGGCAAATGCCGCCTTCTTACTAATTCCAAAATTTTTAAAATGATCTTGTACTTTCATATGGTAGAACATTCTACCAAAAGAAAAAAGAAAAGAAATTGTTTTATTCTTGATATGATTCGTATGTGGTTCAATGTTCTTAATACTTATTTTTTTTTTTTAGTTTTGATATTGATAAGAGTTCAATCTAGTCTCTCCTGTATTTCTTCTTCAACCAACAGCCCCTAAATTGTCCATTGCTTTTATTAGTTTTATGTCTTCTTTTGTAACAAAATCATGTATACTATTACAAATTAAAAGCCATTCAATGCCAACCAGATTTGCTTTGCAAGGGGAAGAAAAAGTAGGATGTGAACTGGAAAATTCATAGAAGATGGATTTTGGATGAGATATTTTTTACAACCGTGCTAGAGAGCTCGAAATTGAGTCTCCCCGAATTCCCCTAATTACGAAACGACGTCGTTTCGTCGTTCAATTTTTTTTTTTTTTTTTTTTTGAATCAGAAAATCAGAATCAGACGCAGAAGGAAGAGAAGAAGAAAGAAGAAGAAAGAAGAGAAGGCAGAGGCGGAGGAAGAAGGCAGACGCGGAGCTCGACGATCGGCGGAGCTCGACGATCGGACGGAGCTGCGACGATCGGATGGAGCTGCGACGATCGGCGGAGCTCGACGATCGGACGGAGCTGCGACGATCGGACGCTCGGCCGGAATGCAGGGGCCATTTGTGTGTGTGTGTGTCTCCCTCCTCTCTTCTCTCCCTCTCTTTCCCCTCTCCCCTCTCCCTCTCTCTCGCTCTCCCTCTCCTCTCTCCTCTCCTCAAGCTTTCACCAAAAAATGGTCGAAAATGGAGGAAAAAAGGAATTTAATGCCCAAAACGACGCTGCTTTTGGGCATTAGGGGATTCGGGAGCAATATTTCGAGCTCTCAAACATTATTCTATTTTTTATCAATGCACCAAAATCTAAATAAAATTCTACCACTGAGAAGAAGTCAGGCTTGTAAAGCCTTTTCTCATGAGCTTGTTATGCAATTCATAAGATGTTATATTTTGTAATCTGAAACATAATTGTCAAATCGGGATTCAGATCGTGAATCGAAATAGTCTCGCATCAATCGTGAATTGAATCAAATCGTGAATCGTAAATTTTTGGTCACTTTTTTTAAATTACTTAAAACATATATCTACACATTTAGATGTTAAATATGTCTGATGAATATGAAATATTTGGACTTAAATAAATGAAAATGTTATTTTGAATGATAATCATGTAGTTTAATAGGTAAGAAGTTAACAAAGGTTTCTATGTAAGATCACCACCTTACCCTTTTTTTTTTATAGATATTTCTTACCCACCATGCTTACTAAAGATAGTAGCCAAATAAATAAAGTATCAACTTACAAAGTAACAATAACTAACAAGGATATTGATATTTGGACAATGAACATGCAAATTTTTGTAAGTAATAAGGAGCAAATAATAAGAAAGAGTTATTTAAAATCTTTTATTTTAAAGCCTAAAGCATTTTAAAAGGTATAATTGACCTTACACGTAATATTCAATTTAATAAAATAACAATAGATAATTCATAGTGTAACTTTAATCTTAAACATCTTTAGAAGATATATTATGATTTTTTAAAGGGGAAAAAAATGAGAAGAAAGGTTAAAAATATATTGGGTTCTACTGAATTAGATTAGATCCTATTAAAAACTCCATGAGTACTAAAATAATAACAAATGATGCATGTATGTTGGTTAGTATGCTATACAACGCTAATAGAGATTGTATAATGTCATCTTCACTAAAAATATGGAGAAAAAAATAGTAAAAATATGTTGGACACAATAATTTTAAAATTACATGAATCATAAAAAGTGAATCGAATCATGAATTGATTGTGAATCGTGTGATTTACTAGAGATTCACTTCCAAAATAGATGCACCCATAGATTCGTATCGATTTTACAAAATTTGCTAATTGAATCGTGAATCGTAAGATTCTGATAACAGAGTACTTGTTTAAATATGTTTTCAGCATGTTGCATTGACTTTTCTAAATTTGTGAGCTATTTGTGTCAGATACTCAACACTTGAGCAAGGGTATGGGATGTGTCCAACATGTCTAGTTGGACATGAACCAATTAAGCATGCCTAAGTTGTCGACTTTACCATACAAACTATTCATAGACTTTAATTATATGCATGAAATGATCTATGTTTGTTTGTAAACACCGTTTGACCCTCTAAAAATAAAGTGTCTAAGAAATAAGTAGAATTTAGTTGTGTCTTGGTTTCATTGATCACAAGAATTAGATGAATCTAACAATTGGACATGTACCTGCATTGGACACCTACACCCAAGTCCACCTAATGTATCATAGTAATCAAATTATTTTAATCATCTTGCCCGTTGCAACATGTTTGGCCAAAACCAACTGGAATTGAAAGCTATCCCATCTCCTTCTGAACTCTATATTTCCCCTTCAAACTTATTTCTAAACTGTGCTTGTTATTTGTTAATGAGATGGTTGTTTTGATGATGTTAATTCCATGGGACAAAAAAAATATTCTGATGCTGACATTGATGCCCAAACTTGCAAGTTTGCATTTGCATCAATGCCACCTATAGTATAGGCTATAAGAAAACACTTCAGAATTATGACCTCTTTTCTATTTTCTCCTGAGCCTGTTACTCGTTGAGGACTTTTTTAGTTGGCACAACATTGAGCCCATGTGATGAATACCAATGTACACTTAACACCCACGTTCTCTCTCTTGTCGCTCACCAGTGCCTTGGATACAATCTAATTAACCCACAAATTAGAGCAACATGACATTTGCTTGCCAACTTCATGTTGCACTACTTTTGTTAGTTATTATTTTTTTGTGGTGAATATGATGCACTAGTTGAAAGAGAACGAGTTTCACTGACTTATTGGTTGTGGATGTTATTCTATGGTAGATGTTGATTAGGAGAGGCTAGTTGCAGTTGTCTAGTCCAATTTAACAAACCTACATGTGAAATTTTTGGGGAGAAAAATCAAGCAATGCCATGGCTTAGAATGAAATGTTGCCCCTTCAGTATTGCATCAAGTATTTCGTTTCTTTCCTTGAGATCTCATTTATCATATTGACATTGGGTTCAAGACTTGTAGATTAAATTGCATGTGAATTGAGCTCTTTTTGTTTATTTATTTCTCCCTTTTGGGTAAGTTCTGAATCAATTCAGATTGGCTCATTAGGTGGTTGTTTTACTACATATTGTGATTAGGCACCATTTGTAGAGTTAGTTGTTTTGCCTTTTTGTTTTTTTCCCCGGTGGTCAGATGTGTGAGATTTACCATAGTTATTTGCTGTCTGTGAGAGGAATTCTGGCCTGTAATCAGGCTTGTTTCTTCTGAATGCGCTTGGTTGTGTGAATTAGGTTCATAAGCTGGTCTAATGATGCTTATGAGCTTCTTTTATGGACAACTGAATCCAAACAAGTCTAGCTTGAATTGCTTGCTATTGTATGTCTTTGTTCCCATTATGGTACGGTTTTCACATATTGTCTGTTTAATTTTCCTCCACAAGTGTTTTCTAATTCAAAAGGTGCACGACAGGTTGCAGAACGAGCACTCTTTTTGTGGAACAATGAACATGTAGTCTCCTTGATTGCCCAGAACCGACAAGTGATTTTGCCACTCATCTATGAAGCATTGGAGAAGAACATGAGGGGTCACTGGAACCAGGCGGTTCACGGTCTGTCCGCCAACGTCCGAAGAATGTTCCTGGAAATGGGTGCCGAGCTGTTTGAAGAATGCGACCAGCAATATGCCGAGCGAAGCCGGCCCGGGAATCAGAAGAGCACCGTGAATTGACATGGAAGAGACTCAAGCAGTTGCTGCTCAATCTGGTGGGGATGATATGGTTATGGTTAGCTGAAACAAGTATCGGATTAAACCTAAGCTACTTGTCTCTCTGAATTTTAGCCGATGTCTACTCTAATCTGTTGAAACCCGTATCAAGGTTTAATCGAAAAATCAAGTTAGGAAAATTGTAGCTGTGGGTCTTCTGCAAATGAAGAATTGCTTGTGAGGACTTTCTGCTTCAGCTGCTCATTTTTCACTCCCAGAAGGGAGGAGAAGGTACTGTTTTTGTTTGTTCAATAGATGAAGCTCAGCCCTTGATCCTTTATTTTGTTTTCTTTTTTTTTCGCGATAAAAATAATAGCAGTGATAACCTATTATTTTGTTTCTGGCTGGACCGTCTTTTTTTTTTTTTTTTGAAGAACAGATTCAATAGGCGATGTAAAATATAAAATTATCATTTATTGCCCAATTGTATGCAGTAAGATCTGGCTTTCTTGAATTTTGCTGCAACTTGACAGATGATATGATTCGAGGCATTCGAAGGTATTTTCATTTTATGGATTGTAAGATTGGTCCATTTGTTTTTTTATTTTTTTTAATGTAACAGACTTTTATTGAAAATTTTGCTTCAGTTTTTGTTGATGTAATGAAATGATATTATTTCTTTAATTTACAGTACCTAAATTGCATGCGCCCAATTTCATTTTACACTACTTATCTCAAAATATATACGATAATAAAAAAAATAAAAAATAAAAATTGTTGCTGCTTCAAAACCAACCAAGCTCTTTGCAAGCAGCTTTGATTTTGGATCGTTTACAATTCTAAATTTTTTCCTAGAACTTTAATTTTTATAGTTTAAATGAGTTTCTTTCATATTTTTTGAGGGGTAGAAGTGTAAATTTAGAACTAGTTTTTAGAACTTTGACATCTTGGTGCCACCATGCATTAAGGTTAGTGTGTATATCTATATATTTATACTATGTGAACCCTTGAGATGGGAGGAGAGATTGAAATCGAGATCATTGAAGAAAATTTATACTATCTAAACAATACATACTGGGCGTGATTGATTCGCCGGATTAGGGAGGGACTATCCACTATTTGGATTGTAATTCAAATAGTGCTCCTTATTCGCCGATTCATTTTTTTGTCTGTCGGACTCCATGTCCGGCCGGACTCTATATGGGGGACTATTGTGTCTTAGGGGGGGTATGTGATAGTTTTGGGGACTATCCACTGTTGGATTAGGTGGTCAAAATGACCATTTTGACCCTCTACTATTTATTTTAAAACTTTGTTTATATTTTATTTAATTTCATTATTTAAATTTAATAGATGTTTCATTTAATTTCATTGTTTGATTATTATTATTTTTAAAACAAATTTATTTAAAATTTTAATTAAAAAAATATATTTTTATTGATATTTTATTTATTTTTATTTTTTTAAAAAAATTAATTTATTTAATTGTGTAAAAATAAAATAAAATTAATTTTTATTTAATCTAGCTAAAATAATTAAAATATTAAAGATATGTTTAATATTGCTATTACTTAGTAAATAATTGAAAAATGGTAAAATAGTCTTTTGTTCATTTATCCTATCCAGTCATTCAATCAAACGTTAGATTCACTAAAAATAGCTTTCAGGACATCTAATCTCATGAAAAAATAAGCATGGAATACATATCCAATCCAAATAGTCCAGGGATTCACAGTCCCAGGACTCAAGTCCGATGGATTCTAATCCCCCCTTATCCAGTCCGTCCAATCAAACACACCCATTATGTATATATTTCTCTGTCATTATTTTTATATTGTCATTATTTTTTTTTAAGCCGCATAATGTGTGTGAACCGCTAATTCAAAGATAGAGAGAAATCACTGGGAGGAGCTAGTGTCATTGTTTTACGTGAAGCAAAACAGTGACTATTGTGCGGTTCGTGAAACTCATTTCGAGTCTTATTTTGATAATTCGAACCGTTGAAAATTTAAAAAATATTTAGAACAATATATTTATAAAAAATTAAGTTGATTGGATATCAATAATATATTCATCAAATAACATCTTTATAAAAAAAAATGAATATATATATATATATCAAACTAAATACAAATGTTATTTGATGAACATGTTATTAATATTTGATCAACTTAATTTTTTACAGATATATTATTCTCGATATTTTTTAAATTTTTAATAATTTAAATTATCAAAATAAGATCCGAAATCAGTTCCATAGACTGATGTGCTTGACACACAGCAGTGACACTCAGTTGGACGGTTTGGCCATTTTCTTCGGACATGGACACATCCCATGTTATTAAGGGCATTATTATGGAAAGCCCAAAAAAAAAAAAAAAATTAAGTGTTGAAGAGATAATAAATAAAGGTTCTGAAATTGACGTAGGATCCGAAAGTACCACTTGAGCCACCCATATCCTATCTTGTTTCTAACCATCGTCTTATTAGAAACTTAAACGCTGTGTTTAGTTGGAAGATTTAAGAAAAAATTTGAAAAAAAAAAAAAAAAAAATGTGTGAAACTATATAAAATGTAGGTATATTTTTTTCACATTTTACCTACCTTTTTTATTTCTCTTTCCAAATCCTTTCTCAAATTCCTCAACCAAACATAACAAAAGAGTCAATAAAATCCGCTAAATAAATCATCGCAATCAATCCACTTTTGATAATAAAAATAATAATAATAATAATAATAATAATAAAATAATCCGCAGATGATTATATTTAGATCCCATTATACTGACGTATATATTTTAATTTGGTATACAGACCTATCCAAAAAATAAATCATGTAGCTTGGCTAGCCCACATAATTTGATCAAAAGTCTTTTTTTCTTTTTTTTTTTTTTTTCTTTTTTTTTTTTTTTTTTTTCAAAAGTCTTTTGATAACCCATCAATTATATACAAAGTGGGACCTCCACAATCAATCAAATTGATAAATTTCCCATTTTCTTTCTTAAATATCAATTTCCTATAATAATCATAATAATAGTGACAATGATAACAATGGTAATGATAATAGAGTACCATAATTGGTGGTAATGTATAAACTTAAAATAATTGAAAGAGACAAGAGGATGGTAGTGGTTGTAGATGAAGAAGGTGGTGGTGGCGCGCTGCTCCCAAATATCATCCCAAAAAAGTTCCCGCCATCGCCACTGCTGCTACCGGACCCCCCATCAGAACCGCTTCCGCTGGTGCTGGTACCAACGCCATTGACACCAGGGTATGAAATGCTCACACTGGTGTCCCTGATAGAGAATGGTAGTTACACCAACGCAATAATGTCAATATAATAAAACAAATAAAACAAAACAAGGGTTTGAAATGTTAAGACATGGCATCATGGGGCCTAGATCATTCAATATTTACGAATATCTTTTTTTTTTTTTTTTGATAAGTTTCACTTTCAATATCACAACAATTAAATGTACCAAGTCCAAAGTGGTTGATGTGAATCTAAAAAGCAGTTGGGGAATTTTTTCAGTTGAATTGTGTAAAATTAGACACGGTTATGTTAAGAATATAGAAAAATTTCACAGAACATGTGACACAGAACAGATGTGAAACAAAGGTGTGAGACCTACCTTTTATCTCACATTTATGTCACATTCTGTGAAAATCCTCTGTGCAATTAAACTGTTTCAACTAGGAAGAAAAAACCTCCCTCACATGATGGCACTGTTGGGAAAGAACCTCTCCAAGTTGCCAAACCCCATTCAGATCCAAGTAATCCAATAAGAAAATTGTGGGAACAATATAGGGCCCCCACATGAAAGGAACATGCCAAATAGTTAGCTCAGCTCTTTATGGCTACTTTGCACCAAATTGTTACAATCACATTTATTATTATCACATTTCTATTATTATATGAACATAAAAACTAAATACATAATAGAACACAAAATACATACGAATGGATAATATTTTATAAAATTTGTTGATAAGACTCATTTTTTTAAAAATCTTGTTCATTCATATACATTTTGTCTAGTGATTTTTGGGATGTGTGGTTGGTTTGACTCTTTACAAACTCTCGTTAGGTATATTTTGCTGTTGTGTTGAATATGAATGTTTTTACCTTTGTTCAAAAAAAAAGAAAAAACCCTGAAGTGGTAACAGGTGGAAACTATTCCAAAATGCCTCAAAAGCTAAACTCCATGAAAATAAAAAGGACACAAGTAGAGGGGAGTTTTATTGTTTGAAACAAACCAATTTGGAATAAATTTCCTAATTTTTGAGAGGGTTACCATGGTGGGAGTCTTATAAATGGGGGGGGGGGGGGATAAACATAATGACATTTGCTAGATTCAATAACCTAATCCTAGAGGCCTTCATTTCGCCATGTTTCTTCCCAACCATACTACAATAGCTTTGCCAACCTCTTCTAAAACTTACAAAAGTTTAGACTTTGTTTGGAACTTGAAATTGGTAAAGGAAAACAAAGAAAGTGAGAGGGGAAATTTTCCTCCTGTGTTTTTCCTCCCACTTTAAAAAGCTTTTCTTTAAAAACTTTTTATGAAATAATAATAATAATAATAATAATAATTCATACAAACAACAATGACAACAACAACAACAACGATCCCTAATGTCATAAGTTGGCGATGAAGAAACATATAATCTCCTATGTTTATTCTTTTTTCTACTTCTTCCAATTTACTTCAAGACGCATACGATAATTAAAATTTGTCTTCTCCACTCTCCCCTAGAGAGCAACTCCAACTCTAATAGGCATTTTCCCTAACAAAAGTACATAAATAAATAAATAATAAATTCTACATTTTGTTTAACCACTTTGCCTAATGTGTACTCTACCAACCCTCTTTGCTCTTAAAATTAGTTTGCCTAGCCTCAAAAACTCTCCAAATATAACTAGTCAACAGAGAATAACGCAAAATGTTTATAGCATTGTCTATAATGTCGGAGTTCGATTCAATTCAATGAAAAGACCAAACAAAATGTCTAAAATGCCTCTCCCAATAAAACAATATACACTGAAGTAATTGGTTGGGGTGAAGTCCGAGACACCCTTGTGATCAAAATGTAAATACAGAGGAGATTCAGGAGGAAAACCAAAGATGAAAGAATTCCAAGGACTTGATTGCTATTTCTACAAGTCTGATGCAACATGGGGGCCAGGGCAGCAAATGCTGTCATGGAGAAGAACCTTTTTTTTCAGTACTGATACATATCAGATGTGGGCCCATATCTAAAAAAAATATTTTAAGTGGAACCCACTAAAATTGGCTGGAAAGCAGGTTGTAGAGAATATAAATGAGTCAGCAATACTCAAATTCTCACAAGAAAACACCAACCAATAAATGACTTTGGTGGGGGGGTAGGGTCCCTACATTATCCTCCCAAACACTAACCAATAAGTCAGTGTCTGTATATATTAAAAGAGAAATTCATAAACTGTTTCCACACACATATTTGCTTCCCTGTTTTCTGCATGGCTTATGACTTATACAAGGCTTTGCCTCTCTTTTTGCAAAAGAGACACCCATCCCATCCCATTGCATTAGACAGTAAAGCAAGCACAATATGCCTTTCACACTCCAGTTCATTTGGTGAAACTTTCTTGCAAATTAACTTCTAGGTAATTAATTTTTTTTAAGGTTCATTTAAATATTTTTGTCACATAAATTACCAAATGTTCAATACAAACTTCCAAAAACAAAATAACTATAGAGAAGTGATTGGGACCTCGAATATGGGAGCCCCGACTGCCCCTAATATATAAAACGGCGTCGTTTTTGTATTTTTTTTTTTTTTTTTTTTTTTTTTTTGCAGACGAAGGCGTCGTTTTTGTATTTTTTTTTTTTTTTTTTGCAGACGAAGGAGGAGAGGGGAGGGGAGGACTGGAGGGGGCCTTAAAAATGGAGGAGGAGGGGGCGGAGGCGGTGGAGGCCGATGAGGGGCGGAGGCGACGATCAGGGCAGCAACGGCGACGGCAGAGCAGCGACGGCGACGATCTCCCTCTCCTCTCTCTTCTCTCTTTCTCGACGATCTCCCTCTCCTCTCTCTTCTCTCTCTCTCCTCTGAAAATCGAGACATTAGGGGCGGGGCTCAGTCGGGGGGAAAATCTTTTCCCATAACTATATACCATCGCAGTAAAGGGCCCAAAAAAGTACTAGAGTACCATGTGAAGTGGGGAATTCTAACTTTTTAAATGCCCTTCAAGTCTGAAAAGTGGGTGACCCTATTTACACCACAAAAACATCTCTTTACACTTCCCATTTGCTTTGTTTTTTTGTTAATATTTTATTTCCACTTAAAATTATAAAAAAGTATTCAAATTAAAAAAATTAAAAACCTCAAATTCTCGTTACACTTGCATTTCCCCCCACCATCTCCACGGGTCCTCCAGCACCCTTTCCACCTCAGTCTCCAATCTTTGTTCTAGATCTAAAAGCCCTATTTCTTTCTCTCTTTAATTCTTGCATTGGTGGCTAGGGAGACGGGGAGAGGGGTTGCCGGTGGAAGGGCGGCTGGAGAGGAGGTTGGGGTTGAACAAATGAGAGAATGTTTGGTATTATGTTGGGTGTAAGCAGGACGGAGACAAAAAAGGCTAATGGGGTCACGTGCCCCCCTCAGTTTTGAACCTTACATTATTATTTTTTATATGTAAAATGTATTCTTTTTTATTTTAACATGTTCTCTAGTTAAGGATTTTTTGTATTGTTCACAACACAGTTATTTGATATTTTGAGAACAGTAGTTTAAATCAATAATTTAGCGAGAAATCTTATAGATTAGATATAATTAACTCATCATTTTTAAATAATTAAGAGATAATGATAGACACACTAGTGTGAGCTGTGGTTTCCCATGTTATGAGCATCACGTAGATAACGTTATAAAATACTTAAAGACTATTTAATAATTTTTATTCAAAACATATCATTTATAAGCAATATCATTTCTCTAATATTTTTTTGTCAGACAAAAATTAAACAAATTTTATAATAATTTGTGCTATAAATGATATGTTTTTATTTTCTAAAATTAAAAATTTTGATCCATAATTTTTTGTGCTATAATTGCAAACTAACATCACCATCCCGTATCGAACTATTTCACATTATTATAAAATTTTGATTTATTGCTATTAATAATGAATATTTAATTTTTTTGTGCTTACACCCTATTTTGTGCTTATAATTAATAAGAGTATCCCCTAACTTAATTTCCTAGCTCCGCCACTAGGTGTAAGGATATAAATTTAATAATTTGTAATTTTAAAAGGGTGTAATAAAAAATAGTACAAATAGAATCACATCAGACAGGACAGTTGACTTAATGATTTATGTAACTATTCTTTGAAATGGTGAAAAAGTTAGACGTTTAGGGAGATTCGAGTTGATGGAAAGACCTGCAATTCTTCGTTATAATCTAACTTACTAACCTTGTAACACCATATCGTATGGCCAAAAAAAAATCACATGAGAAAGTGCATGCCCTAAGATAATTGGTTTTTTAATTTTATTTTTAAAAAGTATTGGTTACAGTTACTTCCAAGGAAAGATTTTTCTATGGTGCCCAAGTGGAAGATTTGAGGGACCGTGCCCTAATAAATTTCTATGGTGCCCACGTAGGATATACTATTAAACACAGCTGTTGGGCAAGCACAACACACAATTGGATCCCCATGAGGAACAGTCTTCACACTAGGGATGGCAATTTGAAACCGGCCCGACGGGGATCTCCGATCCCGACCCCGATTTAAGCGGATTTTTCCCGAAAAATACCCCCGACGGGGAGGTGACGGTATCTGAAAATCAATCCCCGATCTGTCACGGGCCGGGGACGGTGATCAGTGTTTGATCCCCGGCCCCGCCCCCGTCCCCGGCCCCATCCCCGAAATTCCCCGAAATAAAATGACTTTTATACCCCTAATATATAATATAGATATATAATAAACCGTGCGTTTGTCTCTCAACTCTCGTTCTTATCTCTGTCTCTCAACTCTCTCACTCGGTCTCACTCTCACTCTCACTCACGTTCTTCTCTTCTCTCTCACTCTCTCAACAGTCGATCTCCAGTGCAGTGTGTGAGAGCTTCGTGTCATCGCCGATCTCTCAACTCTCTCACTGGTGGTCGATCTCTCACTGGAGAGCTTCGTGTCACTGTTGATCTCCATCGCCGATCTCCTCATCCGCCGATCTCCTTCGCCGATCTCCCCGCCGCCCTCCTTCGCCGATATCCTCCTCCGCCGCCCTCATCAGCTCCTCAGATCTGTAATTTTTTTTTGATCTGTAATTTTTTTTTGATCTGAAATTTTTTGATCTGTATTTTTTTGATCTGAAATTTTTTTATCTGTATTTTTTTGATCTGAAATTTTTTGATCTGTAATTTGATGATGAGCTTTAATTTTTTTGTTTTTGTAATTTGATGAGGATCGGGGAATTTCGGGGTCGGGGAAACCCGATCCGTTAGGGGACGGGATGGGGATCATGAAAGGTTCCCGTCGAGGATCGGGGCAGACGGGAAGTTTTGGCTATCGGGGATCAGGGACGGGGAGGGTGATCCCCCGCCCCGCCCCGCCTCGTTGCCATTCCTACTTCACACAATGTGTTTTCAATATGGCCATTACAATAGTTAATAACATAAAATATTATATTTATTTTATAATTATTATATGTATTTTTTATAATTATTAAATTAATTAAAAAATTAACTATTATTTTCAATATAATTTTTTTAACTAAATTAAAATAATAAAAAAAATCTCATTAAAAGAGACTACTCTCAAACGGCCTATATAATACTAGGAAAGAAAAACAAACATTAATAATCTCATTAAAATAAAACCTCAATCCCAACAAAAACAAACATTAATAATAATAAAATGCAATCTAGGAAAGAAATAGAGAAGTGGGAAAAAGGTTCTAATGACAGCCAACTTTTTTTTAAAAAAAAACTGGAAAAGCTGTAGGGGGTCCCATGGCTACAGGCTAGAGATGCAGACAGTAGATTCTCAGTTCTCCGCATGATCACGTGGCCCCATGTCCCATTATTATATATATGTATATATATTCACTTTTTTCATCCCATTCTAAAATTAATTTTAATGAATAAATTATTACATACCACTACTTGATTAGTTCAAGAATTAATCCATTACTTCTTCTGAATACTGCCCATAAAAAGATCACTTCACTTTGCACCCTATTTTACCCTATAAGGTTGTTTCATAAATGTTAAATTAGAATAGTTTTTAATTTTTTTAAAAAAACATATAAAATGTAAATTAAGATTGAAGTAATGTAATAAAAAATTAATATGATTCAAACAAAGAGCGATGTGATCTAAATAAAATAATATATTAACATAACATGTATTATTTTAGCACATGACAAATAAACTCTAAATGGATTGTGTATTTTTTAAAACACATTTATTGTCTATTCTTTTCAAAAAATAAATATGATAAAATAAAAAAAATTAAATCAAATTTTTTTCAAAAATAATATACATAGTATTTTATAAAATAAATATTTTAAATTATTAAAATCGGATTCATGGGGAATGGTGAATTTCACACGCTCGACAACTACCTTCCCCCTACGTTATGGGTGTTTTGGCAAAAGATTAAAAAAAATTAAAAGTTAACTTTTAGCTTTATTTTGAATTATATTATCGCACATAAAATAATGAAAAAATAATAATAATAATAATAATAATAATTATCTTTTCAAAACACTCTTATATTTTCTTTGGTGTGCTTTTTCGTATTTTATTAACATGTGTGGTGACCCTATTCCCAATGCAAAAAAAAACAAAATAAAACAAATAATGGTGTTATATGCATTAATTAGTATACACACTAATATACTAATTAGTGTTATGATATTATTATATAAGCTATAAATATTCAAAACCATACAAATAATGATACATCATCTATTAATACACAAATGTATATATTAATTAATACATATAACATTATTTTAAAATAAAATAAAACAAAACCTCCAGATTGCGGAGGGGGTAATTCATCAGTAATTTGTTAAAAGGGAAAATTTATGCAAAAAAACAAAAACAAAAATAAAACAAAATAAGTGTGGTGATATTATACTGAAATGACAAGTTGTTTAGAGGGGGCAGGTATTTTTCAGTTACGAGTAAAAAATATGAGAGAGAGAGAGAGAGAGAGAACCTGGGATCACCGAAGACGCCGGAGTTGGAGGTGAGTTGGGTGATGAGGGCGGCGGACTTGGGCTCGACGCTGGAGGCCTTGGTGTACTGTGCGGTGAGGCCTTGTCCAGAGGGAACGAAGAATGCTCCATTTACCATTATGTCCCCGTCTGTCCTCCAGTTCCAATCCGTCCAATCTTTCTCGTTTGTATCCACGCGCTTCGTCACCTGTTTTGTGTTGTGTATTTTTGTCCCCACAACACCACAAAACAAACACTTCTACCTCATCAATATCACCCATCACAACACAATCAATCAACAAAACACAGACACACAGAGTCAAGGGCCACAAAGCGCGTCATTAACTCTATGACTATGACTAGTGCAGTACCAAGCTTTGAATATCGTTTCAAATTAAAAAAAAATAATAATAATAATTAGTTTGTCATGGCAGGCACTGTCTAGTGTCCATCACAACTTGGTCGCATGTGCAACAGAATCCATGTGCAACAACAGAATCATACTTTCTTTTCAATAATTTCTTTTGACAATGGGGTCTTTTGACAAGTTGGTAATAATCTGATTTTTATATTATTATCAACTTCCTCTCTCACAAAAAAAAGTTGATTATAATCTGTTTATAATTAACTTTTCATCAAAAAACTGATTATAACCATCTTCTCAAAATAGATCAAAATTACCAACAATCAACACAATCTTTAGAGTTCGAGTCTTGAAACAAAATAAAATTTAAATTTTATTAATTTAAACGTTAAAATTAAAAAAAAAAAAAAGTTTGAAATAAACTTTTTTTAATTTGATTCTTTTTTTCTTTTTTTTTGGACTATTTTAAACTTATAAAAAAAATTCTATTTAAATAAACTTTAAATTTTTTTATAATTTATGAAAAAAAATAAAATAATTATAATTTATATATAACATTTTATTTTATTAATTTTTTGACATATTTAGGCCAAGTTTGGGAAGTTTAAAATAAGTGCACTTTTTGACTTTTTTTGTATTATGTGTAGAAAAAGTAGAGAGGAGATGTTAATTGATGTGATCCAAAAAAGATAAAAAAATAAAATAAGTGCACTTATATTGGGTACCCAAACAAGGCCTTAGCCTTTCAATGTACTAAATTAGGCCCAATTAACAACCCAAACCAAGCAATCATTTGTCTATTTTCATTTAAGTAAAGTTTATAAAAAAAATATTTTAGTTGTTCAACTCAACAAAAAGAGATAATTTAGAAGCTACATCTAGAGTTTAATGCCTGCCATATTATTTTTTTCGTCAATTTTACCTAACAAAAATAAATTTATAATTTAATTGAAAACAAATCAAAATATTTAAATTTAAATTAATAAAATTAAACAGTCCAGATTTATTTTGTTATAAAAAGAAAACAGAGCGCTTTTTTTTTTTTTTTGTAATTATCCTTATTTTTAAATATGTTTTTTATTTTATTTTCAAATTAAATGAACTATTCAAAATTATTCATTTTAAATAAATGTCATGCCAAAAACAATATGCCAAATTAAGAAAATATATCATGGCTATGTTTGGCATGGGCTGGCTTGGGTTAATTTAGTTATTTTAATCACAAAAAAAACAAAACACTCTTCCAAAAAGCCAATTAAAAGCCAAAAACCAACTCTTAACTCATTTTAGGTCATATCAACTCACATTTTTTACATATTTTTTTTTTAAAAAGTCAAAAAAAAAGGTTAAAAAATTAACTTTTAACTATCCTTTGAAAACACTCTAGTTGGTTTGGAGTGTCCTAAAAAAAGGCACTTTTTGTCTTTTTACGAAAAGATGTGCAGAAAAGTAAAGAGATGATGTGATGAAAAAAAAGATAAAAAGATAAAAAGATGGATTATATAGTTCATGCCAAACTAAGCCTAAAAAGTCAATAAGATAAAATATCACATCCAAACCATAATCCTTTCATTTTTTCTCTTACAAAAGTAACAAAAAATATAAAAATAAAAAAAACTCATCTCAAACGAGACTTTTTGGATTCGTTTTGGTTTGATTTTCTGAAAAAATTTTGGAAAATTTTCTTTACAAATAAAATTTTAAAAATAATCAAACCAAACAAATTTTTCCAAAAATTTTTTCCAAAACTTATAAACCAAACAAGTTTTTCAAACAAATCTATCTCTCACACATATCAAATCAATCATTTTTTCCAAAACTCTCTCTCAAAATCATTTTCCAAAACATTTTTTGAAAAAAATCAAACCAAACATGTTTTCGTACTTTTTATCTCTAAAACACAATCCAAACATACCCTTTATCTTCAGGTTAAAATAACTAAAAAGTCAAAAAATCGACTCACATCTCAAACGGATGCTATATCAGTGGAACTAGGAATATGAATTCACAATTCTACAAAAATATATCGGAGACCATAATTTGAGAGAAGGGAAAGGGCTTGTTAATGACAATATTTAAACTTTGTACCTTTTAATAAGATATCAATAGTATTGGCCAACCAAACTAGCTACAATTATTTTTAAGCTGCATTTTGCATTTCAAAAATAAATTTCATCTACAATATATTTATTTATATATACCCACTACCACTTTATGTAATTCATTACCATATGTAATAATAAACAAAGGATAGGACAAATTACTAACACTCTTCGAGACTAAAATACGAATTCTCCTATACTGTGTTTGGTTGAAGAATTTGAAGAGAGATTTGAAAAGAAAAATAAAAAAGATAAGTAAAATGTGAAAAAAATATACTTACATTTTACATAATTTCACACACTTTTTCTCTTTCCCTTTTCAAATCTCTCTCCAAATCCCCCAACCAAACACAACACTAAGGTTTGAGAAATTATATTCCGCCTCTTAAAATTTATATTTTCATAACAAATTATCCTCTCATTTGTTATGCAGATATAACCTTTAAGAGGCAATTCGTAATTTCTCAAACCTCATAATTTCTCAAACCTCAGAAAAGAATATGTATTTTAGCTAGGGGTGCAACTCGGGCGGGCTCAATCCGAGCAACCCGAGCCCAGTCCGAGTTTTTTTAGGGCTTGAGCAACTATATCTTGTAATCTGGACGGGCCTGGACAGATTTTTGATGCCCGAATTGTAATTCGGACCGGGCTTGGGCAGAACCAATGGCCAACCCGAGCAACCCGAACCCGAATTAAATTTATATAATATATAATATATAATATATATATATATATAATTTAATAAATTATGTAATATATATAAATTAAGTAAAAGAGTTAGTCTTAATTTTTAATTTTTATTTTTTGGTGACCAGAAAATAATTTTGAATAATTCTCAATTCTTTGTTAATTATCAATTCTACCTACAGGTTTCAAAACAAATCTACCTATAAGTTTCTGGGCAATTCGAGCAATTCGGACTAACCCGAGTTCAAAATACAAAGCTTGGGCCGGGCTTGGGCAGGAAACCTCGGGTTCATGTTCGGGCTTGGGCGGACTTGGGCACTGCTCTGGGCAATTCGGGTCGGGCTTGGACAGACCCCCAACCCGACCGAACCCGCCCGAGTTGCACCCCTAATTTTAGCCAAATCTCTAATAATTTGCCCAAAAAAGTAAAAGGTGAAAGGGCAATGCATGCCAAAAGCAAACACCATTTGAGTCCAACCTGGACAATAGATAAGGACAATAGTCCCCCCCCCCCCCCCCCCCCCCCCCCCAAAAATAAATTAATGGTTTTAATTTCATTAGATAAGGACATTGGGTGTGTTTAGTTTGATTTTGAAAGATAAGTTTTAAAAAAAAAAAATTTGAGAGTTTAGAATTTTTTTAATTTGTTAGTTGTATATTTTAAAATATGAAAATTTGAGATGATTTGATATTTTATTATAATTGAATAGATGCATTTGAAAGAAAAAGTGAAGGAGAGAATAAAGAGGAGAGAGAAAAAGTGATTGATTAATGTGTAAAAAAAAGAAAGTGATTTTAAATTTTTTTTTCCAAAATCACTAAACTAAACAAAATTTTAAAATTTTTTCTCTAAAACTATTCTATCAAAAACAAACTAAGGCCATCACATTCTTTATACCGTATTGACTCAAATCAATTTCTAGCTATATTTTATGTTTGTGAATTTTTTTGATTTTTGATTTTTATTTTTTTTGAAAACAAAGTAGAATACATTAATTTAGAACAATGCTCAAACAAAAATAATTTATTTGTTGTACTCCAACAATTCAAGCCTAACCCGAAGATCAGCCTCGGCCAAAAGCAAGACAAATCAAACTACACAGAGTTAAGTTTAGACATACCCTCCTCAGTTTGATCAAACTCACCCAGGTTACAACCTAGTTAAACCTTAGCAAGTAATATTAAACTTATGTTTTCTATTTATTTATTTTCAATTTCTTAAAATTTGCACGAAACAGTCCATATCTAGGTGGTGCCCACCAGAGGTTTTCCAGAATCAGGCTGCGCGTGTACTCACGCGCCACCGCAGTAAGTAGGACAACGTTATCCCACCACATGACATAAGTCAAAAAGTTCACGAGTCGCACAGAATTTGATTTGGACATGGAATAGTTTCTCGAGTAATTGTTAAGGCACTTTATTAATATTTGAGCAATGATAGCGAGTGTAAGTATGTGAGTTTTAAAAAGAGCTCAAATAAATAAATAAATAAATAAATAAATAAACAGAAAAAGAAAAATACACAGGTACACCTATCACGGAGAAGTGGTCAGATTTTTTGACTTTCTAATTTTTTTTTTATTTTGATTATTTTAGTTTAAAATTAAAAAATTTATTTTAATTTTTTAATTTTTTTATGAAAAAAAAATATAATAATTATAAATTAAATATGATATTTTATTTTAATAGACTAAATTTTTATTTTTTATTTTTTACGACTATTTTAGTCAAAATAGCCTTCAAACCATCTTTTCAAATGGAAGCTAAATGTTCAGGCACTTTACTTTTTTTTTCATATTTTTACTAAATGTTTCTCATGATATTAGATTTGCATGAGATTTATATGATTGGTGTAAGATCTCACAATCATATCAAACATTTAATAAAAATATTAATAAAATATTTAAGATACCTAATATTTTTCTTTCTTTTTCCAACAAACTACCAGTAAGGCTTTATATGTCATAATTTAAAAAAATTAAAAAATTACTTTCTTATTTGAATTTTATCATTTTATTTAAGTCACATTACTTCTTTACCACATCACTTCAAACTCAACCTATACCCAACTTATATTTCATAAAAGACTGTGCTAAGAGGCTCGAATTTGGAGCCCCCAAATCCCCCGAAAATAAAGAAAGAAGGAAGAAGGCAGAGGAAGGAGGACGAGGAAGGGAAAGAAGGAAGAGGAGGAGGAGGAGGAGGAAGAAGGACTGGAGGGGGCCAAATAAATCGGGGTGGAGGCGGAGGCGGTGGGCGAAGGCGGAGGCGGGGGCAGAGGCAGGGGCTGCGAGAGGTAGGACGACGAGCTGCGACAACCCGATGACGAGCCTGCGACGGCGACGAGCTCTTCCCTGCGATGGCCACGAGTTGTGACCTGCCTCTCCCTCTCCCTCTGTTCAGAGCTGCTGCATAAAGAAGACGAAGGAAAAAAAAAAAAAGCCAAAACGACGTCGTTTTGGCCATTAGGGGAATTCGGGAAGAAAGAATTCGAGCGCTGAAACATTATTCTTTCATAAAAAATTAAAAAATGTACTTATTTAAATCATCCCAAACCACCTCTAAATAAAGAATAAATTACAACAATAATGATTCAGAACATTAATTTTAGTGCTATAATGAAACACTAATAACATGACAAGAACAAAAAATTAAAACTAAATAAACTAAGATCAAAACATCACATCACAATAAGTGAAATCCACTAATGAAGTGAGCTGGCTTTAAAGTTTAACAATTAGAATTCTAAAACATTTTTCTAAGAGCAGTGATTCACCCCCCGAATCCCCCGTTTTTCCCTTTCAAGTAAAAAAAAAAAAAAAGAAAACAGAAAACAAAAAAAAAAAACAGTTTGCCATTTTTGGCAATTAGGGGGATTCGGGCTGCCATTTTTCGAGCTCCCCCGTTTTTCCCTTTTTCTAAAGAGAAGTGATTCACCCCCCGAACGGGGGTTCCCCCGAATCCCCCGTTTTTCCCTTTCAAGTAAAAAAAAAAAAAAAAAAAACAGAAAACAAAAAAAAAAAAACAGTTTGCCATTTTTGGCAATTAGGGGGATTCGGGCTGCCATTTTTCGAGCTCCCTCGTTTTTCCCTTTTCTAAATTACAATTTCCCTCTTTATGTTTAGTTATTCTCTCACTTCACCTGTCAAATTGTTTTTTTAAAGTAATTTTTTTTTAAAATTACTTTAAAAATTAATTTATATTTAAAATTAGACAAATAATAATATATTAATAATCGAATAACATAAAAATATTTTATTACATGTAATCATGCATCAAACACCGGGTATCTCAACTTTTAACCTATTTTTCTCCCACAAAAAAAAAAATCAAAAAATTAATTTTTAACCATCATCTCAAAACAACTCACAAAACACAAACTCAAATTTTTAATATAATAATAATATATAACAACTAACCTATTTTGTAAAATGCTAGGCACCCAACCAAATGCTTTATGAACATTTCTACCAAATACTTCTCCCGTACCCACACCATACCACGTGGATCTCATGTGATCCTACACTAATTTGAGTTAATATTTAATAAAAATATTGAGAATATATTTAGCTGGGAAGAGATTTTTTGGACTTTTTTTTTTTGGTTAAAATAGTCACAAAAAATAAAATAGATTATTTAAAGTCAAGTTTGGAAAAACTAAATAAGTGCATTTGTTGATTTTTTTATGAAATATGAGTTGGATTTAAATTGGGTTTGAAGTGATGTGTTAGAGAGGTGATGTGACTTAAATAAGATGATATGACTTAAACAGGATAGTGATTTTTTGACTTTTTAGATTTTTTTGAGAATGCCAAACTTGGCCTTAGTCATAACAAACAAAACATCACATCCAATCTATAATCATTACACTCTTCTCTCACAAAAAAAATCAAAAAAATAAAAAATCCTTTCCAAACGAAACTTTTTAGTCCAAATTAAAATAGTAAAAAAAAACTAAAAAGCCGACTCACTTCACAAACCAACCCTTAAAATTCATAACATTACTCTCTTTTTTTTGTGTCTAATTTTAAATAGAAATTAGTATTTGGAGTAAATAAAAATAAGAAAATGGCACAGTATAATTCACCGGTAAATAAAATAATTTTAAAAAACAAAAAGAAGAAAATTTACCTCCTTGGCGTCGGGATCCACCGGCGCGGTATAGCGATTACCCTGACTATTGATAGTAGGGTTAGCGCTACCGCCGATAACATACATCTTCCATTCCGTGAAATCATTATTAACCACGTGTATATACCCGCGTCTACACCGAGGCATACGCTGCACCAGCGCTACACCAAAGTGATTAAAAGCTATGGTCACCTGCATCCCGGAATCAGGCAAGTACTTATCATCATGCCCTAACAGCATCACTTCATTATGATGTGCAAAATAGCTGTTCGATATCGTGATCCCCGTGGACCCCATGATCGCATCAATCAGACCGTCCGTACAATAAGACAGAGAGCAATGATCTATCCACAGATCATGAGAATTGAAGATGGAGATACCATCACCGTCCGATATTCCTCTATGCCCAACATGGGTTGGGGTGGAGCGTATCATAGTGTTTCCCGAGGAACACAGTGGCTGACGTGGATGTTGTGGATGATGACGTTGCTGATGTATTGAAGCGTAATGCAGCCGCCGCCGGTGATCTGGATATTCGCGCCTCGACCGTCGATGGTTTTGAAGCTGTTCATGATGAGCTCGTGCTTGAGCTTGATGAGCATGTTGCCGGAGAAGATGATCCAGAGGGGTTCGGATTGGATCACGCCGTAGCGGAGTGTGCCCGGAGTTGGGTTTGCTGGGTCGTCATCGGAAGAGTCGGTGACGACGTAGATCTGGCCGCCTTTGCCGCCGAGGGCTGCGTGGCCGAATCCGATGGCGCAGTCGGCGAGTCGTTGGCGGTTGTTGGCCCAGTTTGGGTCGCACCGCCAGCAATCGTCGATTGGGTTTCCGGTGAGGCACGAGAGCTGGTCTTTGGAGCCGCCATTGTTGGTGGTGGTGGTGGTGGATAGCATTTGTCTCCTGGATATTGATACATTGAGTCTCCTGTTTAGAAAAATGTAGAGTGAGCCCAGAGTATAAAATGGTACAGTGAGCAAAACCCAGATGAAGAATTTTGTAAATTTTTGTTGGGAACAATGTAATAGTAGCAGCTGCGTGAAGAACTTAGAAGAACAGAGTGGATGGCATTATAGAAACCCTAAAATGAGAGAAAAAACAGAGGTCCAGATTTGAAAATGCTGCAATGAGGAGAACCCCCTTTGGGATTTTGTCTGAAAACAGAGGAAAGTCCTAAATGTAGCAATGAGTAAAACCCAGATGAATTTTGTAAATTTTTGTTGGAAACAATGTAAAAGGAGACGTGTGAAGAACTTAGAAGAACAGAGTGGCCCAGATTATAAAAACCCTAAAACGAGAAACAGAAAGGGCCAGATTTGAAAGTGCTGCAAAGAGCAAAACCCAGATTGGGATTTTGTATGAAAACAGAGGGCAAGTGCTAAATGTAATAATGAGAAAAACCGGGATGAAGATTTTTACAATTTTTGTGGCAAACAATGTAATAGCAGATGTGTGAAGACTTAGAAAATCCAGAGTATAAAGACACCCTAAAATGAGAGTAAAACAGATGCCCAGTTTTGAAATGCAATGAGCAAAATCTAGATTGGGATTTTGTCTGAAAACAGGGGGGCAAGTGCTAAATGTAAGAATGAGCAAAACCCAGATGAAGATTTTTACAATGTTTGTGGCAAACAATGTAAAAGCATATAGTTCAACTCATAATGGAGATAAAATGGACAAGGATTTTGTCTGAAAACAGAGGAGCGAGTCCTAAATGTAATAGTAACAAGCAAAACCCACATGAAGATTTTTATAAATTTTGTTCAGACTCCAAATAGAGCTGAAATGAACAAAAACCCAGATGGGGTTTTCTGTTGATCTAGCCAAATGTACTGTAAAAACATGGAGACCCAGATGAGGGAATGCTATACTGCCCAAAACCCAGATGTGCATTTGTGTGATACTGTGTGGAATGTTGAGAGGGTATGATGTTTACCTCTGGACTTCTTGAACCACAGCTTCGGGGTTGGGGTGTTGGTGGGGGAGGGTGAGATTGAAGGTGGCTCTAATGAGAGGAGAAAGAGAAGTTAAGAGGCAGAACAAGATAATGCAGGTGTTAGGAGGCATCCTTGGAGGAGCAATAGTGGCGTATGGTATATGTTTTGCTGTTGTTTGCTTCTATAAAAGAGAAGAACTCAACAGATGTGTGATGTTTTGCTGTTGTTTCCTTTCCCGTTGAACGTTCACATAGGAAGCTGCCAATTTGGGGAAATGTGTGATGTTCTTTATAATAAGATTGCATATAATAATTGCACTAAATAATTAAACCTCAAATGTTACTTTCAATGGTAGGGCTGTAGAAGGTTTTCATTGTTTATTTCAGCACGAAAGGAAGAGATTTGGGGGTGGCTGTGATGGGGACACACCATGGTCCGTGGAGAGGTGAGCCATAGGAGAAGAAGAACAGGTGAGAGAGAGAGAGAGAGAAGATAGAGAAGGTTTTCTCTCTACTTCTCCCTTGCAACCCTCGTCAGAAATTCACATTCCTACCTTGCTAGCTAATCATTCTTTGGGATAAGAGGGAAAAACTCATTTTAGAAAGATAAGAAAATAAAGGAAAACTTGTAACGAGAAAAGAAAGTTTTAGAGAGAATGAAGAAGTCTGATCTCCCGCTGTGATTCTTGTCCGAAATCGTAAGTTCTTCAACATTCTATTTAATTTTAAACAAACTTTACGCTACCTCTTGTAATTTTGGTTTTATCTTTTAATATTTGAAAATAATCACATAATTTGTGCATTAAAACGCACAATTAACTCTTTCGTGAAAAATAACAGTGAGTGAAAGTCACACTCTTTAGAAATTGAATCAATTTTTATGACAAAAATATCCTTTGTATCCTTTTAAATTTATAAAAAATGCCATACTTTTTTTAACTCTATCTCTCTTCACCTTTTTTTTTCACGATTTGTTTGAAAATAAATTATTTTAATAATTTTTTAATTTATATAAAAATATATGCAAACAAAAAAAAAAAGAAAAAAATGACTTTTTCACTAAAATTAAAAGTCGATAAACAAGGCCAAATAGCAACTCCAATCTTCCTTGTTTTCTTCGCCTCCTCTCTGTTCTTTTTTTCCATTTTCCAACTACCCCCTTGACAAAGCTGTATTACAGAAGTTTTGCAAACATCAATTCCCCTTTTGAAAGAGCACAAAATTGTTTGGTGAAGGAAAAAATGGTGTGTCCAACTGGATGGGAAAGTGAAGATGCCTGCTTAATAGTATAGAAGGATAATGTTTTTTTCAATTAGATCTGTGATATGTGACGAGGTAGCAAGTTACAAAATCATTTACTGTTTTATTGTGATGGGAGGATCTTGGATATCAAATCTTCTTTGTTCATAATTTAGTAATGATGCCAAACCACTTTCAGTTTCTTCATGGACTGGAGCATTTGTTTTATTTTAAGTATAGAAATGGAAGAAGCAGAGTTTTATTCTAACTGTATGCAAAATAAAGAGACAAGCAAACCAGAGTTTGAATTTTTAAATTAAAAATAAACAAATAAATGCCTCATTTGTTCGGATTTTTCACATAATTAAAACTTTTTTTCCTTCACTAGAGTTGCTAAATGCTCTTAATTTGCAGTTTGAGTTTATTACTTTCGTTTCTATTTCTCCTTTTTCTCTTTTGTACTGCTTATGTCTTTGTTTTGTACTCCAAGCATGCTCAAGCTTGTGTTTTTTTTTATCAAATTCTTTGTATTTGTTTCTCAAATTTTCCAACCAAAGTAAATTATTTTTGCCCATAAAAAATAAAACAACCAATTTAGCTTTCATTGGACATACCAAACAACCAAATAAAACCACATCACGTATGAAATGCTAGGCAATTTTAGCCGTCAAAACAATAAACATTGTTGATGGGCATAAAGGTTAATTTATATATTCTATTAATAGAAGTTATGGTACATTTTAATTTACAAACAACGTGAGATTATGTGATTATTTATAAAAGTTAAGTAATAATCCGCGTATAGCTCAAACCACAATGACTAACGTGAAACTTGCCCTTTAATTTTATAATTTAATAATGTGATAGTAAATTAAAATGTATAAAATAAAATTTTTTCCATGTCTTCTTTAATTATCTTTTAAAAAGTGGGTTTAAAATTATTTTTTTTGGCTGCGAGAATATTTGCCGGAAAGAAGCAAAGATTGGTGTTTACATAGTAATTGTTCTCGTAATCCCTTTTTAGTGTGTAGATTATATATAAACCTTTTTCACTTTTCAAGTTGGAGAGATAAAAAGGCAGGAAGACAATGGCGACTTTATGTTGAAAATGGTTGATAGGGTTCACAAGGCTCAACTGAATTCTAAAGATTTTTACAGAGAGTTAATCCAATTGTGCCACAGAATATTTGTAAATTTATGAAAAAAAATTATAACTTTAATTATTAAAATTGTTAAAGTTTATCACTTGTTTTCATTTTTTAAAAAATTTTTTTTTTTTTTTTTTTTTTTTTTTTTTTTTTTTTTTTTTTTTTTTTTTTTTTTTTTTTTTTTTTTTTTTTTTTTTTTTTATTTTTTTTTTTTTTTTATAAAAAACATAAAAAAAAAAAAAAAAAAAAAAAAAAAAAAAAAAAAAAAAAAAAAAAAAAAAAAAAAAAAAAAATAAAAAAATAAAGAATTTTTTTTTTTTTTTTGTATTTATTTTTTTTTTTTTTTTTTTTTTTTTTTTTTTTTTTTTTTTTTTAGATCTAAGTAAAGAAAAAAAAAAAAAAAAAAAAAAAAAAAAAAAAAAAAAAAAAAAAAAAAAAAAAAAAAAAAAAAAAAAAAAAAAAAAAAAAAAAAAACTTAATTAAAAACTCACAAAAAACACATTGATTGGTTTTTTTTTTTTGTTGGGGCCTCTTATGACCTTCTTTCATTTCCTTTCCTTTTTTCTTTCCCTTTCATCCTCACGTGATCTTCCTCCTCAACTCCTCTCTGCTCTGCTCTGCATCCCTTTTCTTTCACCACCATTAGAGCATCTCCAACCCAATCCTCTTACTAAGAGGATGATAATAATTTTTTTTATTCAAAAAATAAATATAAAGTATGTTACAATTCATTTAAACTCCAATCACAAACTTTTATTTTTTTCTCTAGATATTTCTCTTCATTTATTTTCCTTACCATCTATTATCTTATAGAAAATTAATTCGGATTGTACAAGAGCTAATAAATTTTGTAACATTAAGAATATTTAATTTTTTAATTTTTGTTAAATATATTTAATATTAAACTCGTTTTAAAAATATAATTTTGATATTTTTAATGATATCAAATTTATAAAATTTAGATGTACATATTAAAAGTTATTTGTATTTTATAACATATAATAAAGGGTAAATTACATTGACACTCCTTGAGATTTGGTCTAATTACTGCACACTCCCTGACGTTTTGAAAATTACATTCCCACCCCTGTGTTTAATAGTTTCATTTCACAAATCCCCCTACTTATATAAAAGGTAACAATTCTTAGTAGAAAAATAGAAGAAATTACATTTAAAAAAAAAAAAGTAAAGGAAATGGAAAAAAATGAGAAAGTAAAACAAATCAAAAAAAGAGAGAGTACATGAGTTCAATATCTTCATTCTGTCTAAATAATTACAATGACAGGGGGTCAGTGTAATTTTCCAAACGTCGAGGGGTGAACTGTATTAAACCCGAACCTCAAAGGGTGTAAGTGTAATTTACCCTATAATAAAAGACACAAAAGGATATAATTGGAATATAAATTTAAAAGCAAAAGAGCTTAAGGACAAAATTAGTATTTAAAAAATATAAATAGCGTTATAGAATCATTCTTCATTTTTCATACTCATCGTCCCAAATGAAGAAGGACATAGAAAATGAATTGGAGCTGAAAAAAGAATGAAGATGCCTCAAATTTGAAGAAATAGAGTATGTTAAGCACCACCATCATAAACCCTCCACCGACTTCAAAACCCAAAACCTCTATCTTAAAAAAAAATCCTTCAAAACCCAAAATCCAGAATCACAATCAAGCCACCACAAACCAACCACTACAGCCATCAAACCCAGAATCATGGCCGCCACAAACCAACAGTTTAGTATCATTTGAAAAAGAAGAAATCAAAATGAAAGGTTTGGATCGGTAATAAATTGTGATAGTTTAATTAAAGACGTTTTTATCTGTAAAAGAGAATTATATAACCAATATAGGCCATAAATATTACAAATCTATATAATAAAGTAAGAGAATTTTTTAAAATGTATCAAAAATCGTAAAGATACATTTTGTTTCAAGAGTTGAGACTCACTCATCCACTTTTTTTTCTCCATTTTTGTTCACTCATACAATTTCTCTCTTTCTCTCTCTCTTCTGCCCACTTTCTTTCCTCTATTCTTTTCTTTTTATTTTGTTTATTTTGATTATTCTTTCCCATTTTTTATTTTCCTTCCTATTTTTTTTTAACTTTTTTTTTTCTCTTTTTTACTCACTTATTTTATTTATACCATATCTTATCCACTGGTCCTAATATATTTCAAACAAGAAGTGCTTTGATAAACCAATCCCAATTTGACTCTAACCTGTGATCGGATTTTTGTATTTTTTTTTTTTTCCTTCAAGTTTTTGGGGATTATCAGACCTAATTTTAAAATTGTGATTTGAGTGTAAAGTTACGATTTAAATGTGAAAATACGAGTTAAATTTTGAAAAGATAAGAGGTATATTTAGCCTCTGTTTGGAAAGTGGAGTGACTTTTTGACTTTTTTGGTTATTTTAGCATGGACTAAAAAGCTTGGTTTAGGAAAATTTTTGACTTTTTTGGTTTGTTTTGTGAGAAGAGTGTAATGATTATGTGTTTGATGTAATGTTTTATTTTTTGTGGCTAAAATAGCCTATTTTGTCTTTTGTGGCTAAAATAGCCACTTTAGCCCTTCCCAAACAATCAGAATGTTTTCAAATATGTTTTTGAAAGAAAATTTTCAAAAATATATTTGGTTACAAATTTTTTCAAAAAATTTTCAAAATTATTTTTCTCTATTACACATCAATCAATCATTTTTTTTCTTTCTCCCCTATCATTTTCAATCATTTTTCTCTCTCACACACATCTACTTAATTATAACAAAATATCAAATTATTTCAAACTCCCAACTCTAAGGCCTATTTTGGGAAGTTGGTAATAATCAGTTTTTTGGTAAAAAGCTGCTTATAAGCAGCTTATAAGCAGCTTTTTTGTGAGAGAAGATGTGGGTTATAATCCAAAAAGCAGATTATAACCAAGTTGCCAAAAGAGGCCTAAAACTCTTTGGCCTATTTTGGAGAGGTGGTAAAAAGCTATTTTTTGGCTTTTAAGTAAGCTTTTTAGATTTTTCATAAAATCACTTGGAAAGTTGGTAAAAAAACAGTGTGTTTGGTTTGTATTTGTAGAATAGTTTTTGAGATAAAAAGTACGAAAACTTGTTTGATTTGCCTTTTTTTAGAAATGGTTTTGAAAAATGGTTTTGGAGAGAGAGTTTAAAAGTGATTGATTTGATGTGTACGAAGGAGAAAGTGATTTTGGAAAGTAAGTAACCAACCAAGATTTTGAGATTTTTTTTGAAAAAATTTATTTGGTTTGATTACTCTTGAAAATTTATTTGTAGAGAATTTTTTCCAAAAATTTTTCTGAAAACAAACCAAACAAAGCTTTTTTTTTTTTTCATTTTTTAAGTTGTCATATCATGTAGTATAACTGTAAAATTATCAAAATGCCCTATTACAATATGTAACCCTACACAACAACGAGGATAGTATCGTAATTTCATGTAGTTGCTTATATCACAATCCCAAATCAATAATGTTGTCCAAAACGCTGGCGTCTAGCGTTGGTTAGCTTATAACCAACTTGTAACCCTGTTGTCAAAATAGCACAAAATTATACAATCAAATAAATTAAAAAAATTTCTAAACTCTCTTCTCAATTTTTCTTTTTCTTTTTTAATAAATTTATTTCAAAATACAAACCAAACACACCCAAAATTTGTTTGATTATGAGTTTTGAAAAGTATTTTTTTTAAAAAAATTAAATTTTGAACTTTGAAATGAATTTTGAATTTTTAAATGTTGAGTCGTATTTGGAAAAATTTTAGGATTTGTTTTTTTAAATATTTAAGAATTTTTAAGAAAATTTTATTTTTCTATTTTAAATATATAATTTTTATTTTTATTTTTTTTAATTTTAAACTCAAAATACAACTCAATATTCGAATTGTAACCAAATACAAAATTCAAAACTCAACTCAAAAGTCATTTTCAAAACTCATTACCGAACACATAACTTAAAACTCTACACTACTTTCAAAATTTCACATTCAAATCATAACAAAAGACATAATTAAAAAATTAAATATTTAAAAATATATTAACAAAACAAAATAAAATAAAAATTATATTCAAAAAATATACAACACATAAAAAAATTAAGAAATTTTTTAAATATTTAATAAAAAATAAATCTAAAAAATTTCAAAATACAACTCAAAACTCACTACAAAAAAATTGACTTTTAATGCCGTCGCTAATGTTTTGCGACGGCATTTTTGCCTTTTTTGTGACGGCACTGTGCAGTCGCTAATAACGTTTGAAATTTCTTGACTTTTTTGTGACGGCATTATTTTACCGTCGCTAATAGTCTTTTTTTTTTTGCAACGGCAAAAACACTGTTTTTGCGACAGTGTGGTGCCGTCGCAAAAAGTATTAAAAATATGAAAATTTTTATTTTTTTGCGACAGTGTAATGCCGTCGCAAAAAGTATTAAAAAATAATAAATTTTTTATTTTAAATAATAAAATTTCTATTTTTTGCGACAGTATAATGCCGTCACAAAAAGTAAAACCTATAACAAAATTAATAAAAATATTAAAATTTTTTATTTTTTGCGACTGTGTAATGCCGTTGCAAAAAAGAAAACAACATCCTATGATAAAAATATTAAAATTTCTCCATAATGATATAAAA
Organism: Camellia lanceoleosa; assembly: GCA_025200525.1. NCBI lineage: Eukaryota > Viridiplantae > Streptophyta > Magnoliopsida > Ericales > Theaceae > Camellia > Camellia lanceoleosa. Next base: position 479,801 of record JANUSC010000157.1, on the reverse strand, counting down.
ATAACAATTTTTTCGTAATAAAATATTTATCCATTCATATAATTACACATCAACAAAATTATCCCACTACATAATGTTCCATAATACATATATAATGTTTAAATACATGATTTTGTTCATAATTCAAAATAACATAAACCAAATTTCATTACTAAAATAATAAAACAAATTGCATTTAAATTCTCACTTTCATAAATAAAATTGAGGTCTAGACAAGATGAGCCATTTAGTTTGGGACCCATATTTTACATGCTGAGTATTCAAGTCATTGTGAAGGCATTATGACACACAAATCCTCCTTGCCTAATTGTCACCCCTTGTCTGGCCATTGCACTGCAAAATTGTGGGTCTCCATGCCAAAAAACGCTTCAAAGACACCTAGAATATTAAAGGCAATTTGATTAGCTGTAGCTATAACTGTGGTGGCCTTGTATAGAAAATTTTCCCCAATTCGTGTCTCCACTGGCATGAGATCGCTGCAAAGAAAGAAAGGCATCAGAGAACACCAACATTTCCTTACCAAAAACTTCAAATCTTTTGCATCAATTCAAACTTTTGGATGAGTAGGTTTCTGAACACCTCACAGACCCATCAGAGAACACCCGCACCCAAAAGCAGAGAAAATAAAGTAATAATTCCAATGTTTTATAGCAATCAACATATTGAAACATAATATGCCAAGAAATCACGCACATGCATGTGTAACTATTAGAATAACAAGTAGAGTAGAGAACAACTTCGCACTAGCAGAAAATTTTCTATTTCAAATTGAAACAAGAAAGGTAACTTGGATGAAGAACTAAATTGTCATAAATAAATATACCAATCATGACAACTAGAAATTAACTATTGTGGGAAATCATAAAAAATGTTTACAGAAAATATGCTGTTTCAGGATATGGAAATAGCTCTCAAAATTAGAAAAGCAAGAACATTATTTATACCTCATGGCGATATTCTCTCAGATTAACAAAGGAATGAGAGATGTTAATGCAATATGATAGGGTTGCATGAATATTATCACTCCTCATAATTGCTTCCTTAAGCTTATCCAATCGTCTGCATTCAATTGCCATTCTGATAGCTTGTTGATACTTTCCATCCAGGATACACCTATATACAGCAATGGTAAGAAAATTGGAAAAAGGCGTCATTACATTGAAGAGCAGGTGAAATTTACATACTTATCCAACATTCTCTCCACAATTGCCTCCAAACGAGGGTCCATTTTGGCTGCTTCATCATTTGACTCTGCTGCCTTTGACTTGACGCTGGCATATTCATCAATAGCTTTAGGTAGTGAAGAAAGAACATAATGACAACAATTAGTAAGATTACAGTGAAAAAGGCGTAATTTACATTTATATAATTCTTTTCATGTTGGAAAATAATAAATGGAATGCGAAAATTTTTACCCAGAAGGGTATGGACATAATCTGAATCCTCAGAAACATCAAACATTGGACCAGCACCAAGAGCATATGACAATGAGTCATTAAGTTCACCCAAGTAATAGAAAACCTGACGAAAGAAATAAAGGAATTTGTGTAAACAAGATAAAAGTAAATTAATTAAACGTCTCAAGGACTAACAAGTGATAGCCTCTGATTTCAGGTTTTGTCTTCACATGCAAGTAATCTATTGTAAGTTACTGATAATTAAAATAAAAATAAAAAAAGAGTACTAAGATATATTGTGGTTGCAAAGATTAGAGAAACCAAGAATGCAGAAACTCACTACACCAGGGATGAAAACATCTGAACAGATTGAATGATTGAGTGAATTGTCATATCCAATGTGTCTCCCTCCTTTGATAACACACTCCAGATACAATCCATAATATTCATCAATACCCACAGGAATACACGTGTACATCGTAATAATTTCCAATATTGAACAGAGACCAGTATCGCATTCTTATCACTAGCTCTTCTTCATTTTAATTAATAAAACTGTTTGTTTACATAGGACACTTTTAAGAATGGTGATGAGGTGGTATGAGTAATTAAATTGGAATTGGCTAAATTTTGTTTACATAGGACACTTATAAACACATGGCATAGCTAAATTTTGTTTACATAGAACACTTATAAATCCTATTAAAATCATAATTCCTCATTATACAAAAACTCCTATAATCATGGCAATGTAAATAGAATGTTATATTCCTATCTCTCCCTGGCTGATTCAGAGTTCAAATGTGATTATATCCAACCCCCGACATACATAGCTAACTTGGGCAGCTTTATATAAAGAAATCTTTTGTTTGCAGCCCCTCTGAATTTGAAACACAAAATTTACGTGTAAAAGGAATACACTACACACATCAATTTTCAAATGTCACACGTATGAGCTAAAGATTTAATAGGATACCACAAATTTTCATCAATGCCCCACTTGATTGCTGGAAGGAAAGAATAAATATATATGGTTAGGAGATCGCACTACACCTATTCAGGCAAGAAGGAAAGAAAACCTTGGCAACCCAAATGATCATAAAAACCAGAATTGAAGAAAATTATCTTTTTTCTATACAAGAAAAGTAAGTGATCATAATATAGAAGAGGGACGATGGTCGCTAAACACAAAGGAGGAATACATAGAAAAAAGATAATGACCTTTGAAACAAGCAATGCAGCAAGTTATCGTTGATCAAACTCCTCATCTTCATATAAGCTCTCTCTGCATGTGAAATAAACACAAACATTTATTTCCAAAGAACTAAATTGATAGAAATCTGAAAAATGGATTCCTTTTTTTTTGATAAGTAACAATAAAAAAAAATTTAAAACTAGATTCTACACCATCAGTAGTCCACTAATATCACAATTGTTATGAAAATCACATGGCAACATACTCCAATACTATTACTTAATTAGTCAACTAGGACTACAGATTTGCATATGCAATATCCACACAAAAATAGGAAAGAATAAAAACGTCATCACAAGCTGGAGTAGAAAGCATCATTTAAACATAAACACCATACATAATTGGTTTTGAAGAAGTACTCAGAGGAAAAAACATATTTATGGTACCCTATAAGTATTCACTAGCCAAAAACATGTCCACAAAATATTCCAAACAGTTCTTGCTCGATTCCTCTTAAGAAACAGTAACAAATAAGAAATATCTCTAAAACCCAAATTTTTACCTAAACATCAAATCAAACCCTAGATTCTGCATTATCTACTTCAAACAAGTAAACAATAAGAGAGGAGAAAAAAAAGTTAAAATTTTGAACATCCATTACGTGTTACATAAGAAAAACAGGAACTATAGATACCTAGCTTAATTCAATCAAATTTCTAACTTTTTAAGGGAATCTTGTTGCTACTGTTGCACTAATTCTAAATGCATATATATATATATATATATTAAAATTTTACATTCTTCTATTTTCCTTTGTTTCACAGCAACCAAGTAGAAAATTTCATGCCACAAACAGATTCAGAAGCAAACTCGAATCAAATCTAAAAAGAGAGCTACTGAGAATTTGCCACAGTCGATAGCTTCATAGATGTGGTAGTGGTTCATGATAGCCGTCTGCGAAATTCTAGGGTTTCGAGTGTGTAATAGAGACTGAAGAGAGAGACAGAGAGAGAGTCACAGATCGGAGATAAATGTGAGGTCAATTACATTTGGAACTAGTGATTGAGATGGCTTTGGATCTGCTTTTCTGGTGAGAGGAAGCTTTGCTGACTGTGAAAAATGGAGGAAGATAGAGAGATGGTTATGGACGGGAAGGTAAGCGTAATTGAAAATCAAATATGAAAAATAGAAATTTAGGGTTCGCCGATGGCTGCTCGTCGTCGCCTCTGTGAGAGAGAGAGAGAGAGAGAGAGTGTTGTTTCGAAACTTAGGGCTCTGAAACTTAGGGCTCTACAAACCTGAAATGAAATGGAAAAAAAGGGGGGAAAGACAGGGAAAAAATGAAAAAAAGTTTTGTTTGGTTGAGATTTTCAGAATATTCTTAATATTTAATTTTTTAAATATTTTTAATATTTTAATTTTTTAAATATTTTTAATATTTTTATACAGGCCTACAAAATTAATTGACAAAAAAATTAATTGACAAAAAATAATTGACATAGAAGTTGTTTGAAAAAAAAAATAATTTGAAAAAAAATATATATTCAAAAAAATTACTTAAAAACAATTAATTGAAAAAAAAAATTTATTTGAGTATTTTAAAAATAATTTTTTGTAGTAGAGAAAAGTGAGTAACAGTAGTAGTGGATAAGAGGTGGTGGTGGTGGCAGCGAAGGCGTTTGCAGTAGTGGTGAAGGTGGTAGAGGAGATGGGTGGTGAGAGAGAGAGATGAGTAAGAGACAGATAAAGGAGAGAGAAAGAGAGACAGAGTGATGAGCGAAAGAGAGACAAAGTGGTCGCTAAAAGTACATTTTCTTATAGTGGATCAATAAATCGAGAGGGAGCTTAGTAAATAGAGAAGGCGGAAGGAAGAGAGTGAGCAACACAAACATAGTGGGAGAGAGAGAAGAAGAAAGAGCGAGAGTGAGAGACAGGGAGAAAAGAGATGGACGAGAGAGACAAAGAGAGATAGAGAGAAAAGAGATGAATGAAAGAGTCAAAGCGAAAAATACACAGAGAGATAGAGAGAACAATGATGAGTGAGAGAAAGACAGAAAGACATACAGAATGAGACACGAGAAAAGAGCAGGATAAATAAGAGAGATGAGCGAGAGAGCGAGGAGATAAGAGAGATGAGTGAGAGAGAGAGAAGAGAGATAAACGAGAGAGATAGAGAAAAGAGAGATGAGCGAAAGAAATAGAGAGAGAAAAAGATATGAGAGAAGAGATAGATGAGTGAGAGAAAGACAGAAAGAGGGGAGAGAGACAGATAGACAGACAAACAGAGAGAGAAGAGTGATGAGTAATAGAGAGAAAGAGAAGAGAGAGAGGAAGATGAAAAAATGTTTTTCTGTGACCCATTTTTTTTTGGTTACTAAAAATCAGGAACTAATTTTTTGTGGTAGAGGATAGGGAGCGGCAGTAGTGGTGAAGGTAGTGGATAAGAGGTGATAGTGGTGGTGGTGGTGATAGCGAATGAGATTATTGGTGAAGTTGTAGTAGTGGTAGAGGAGATAGAGTAGCGGTGGTGGATGAGAGGTAATGGTAGAAGTAATGGTGGTAGTGGAGTGGTGGTAATGGTGGTAGTAATGATAGTCGTAGGCGGTGCAACAATAGTAGTAGTTGTGGTAGTGGAATGTCATTTGCAATAGTGGTGAATGTGGTAGAGGAGATGGGTGGTGAGAGAGAAATGAGAGAGGAGAGAGAGAAGAGAGAGAGACAGAGTGATGAGTGATAGAAAGACAAAGTGGTCACCAAAAGTGCATTTTCTTGTAGTGTCTCGATAAATCGAAAGATAGCTTGGTAAATGGAGAAGAATGGAGAGGGGAGTAAGCAAGGCGAACACAATGAGGGGAAGACAAATAGACAGGCAGATAGAGAGAAAAATAGAGAGAGAAGAGTGATGAGTGAAAGAGAGTAAGAGAGGCAGAGAGAGAGATAGAAAAAGAGAGAGAAACAAGAGATGAGCGAGAGATAGACAAAAAGAGATGAACGAGAGAAAGACATAGAGAGAAGAAAAATGAGCAAGAGAGATATATAAAAATGAGCGAGAGAGACATAGAGAAAATAGATGAGAGAGATAGAAAGAAGAGATGAGCGAGAGAGAGATAAAGAGAAGAGATGAGTGAGAGATGAGAGAGAGAAGATGATGAGAGATAGAGAGAAGAGAGATGAGCGAGAGACAAAGAGAGAAAGAGACAGACAGACAGAGAAGAGTGATGTGTTAGAGAGAGAAAGAGAAGAGAGAGATAGAGACAAAGAGAGAAAAAGATAGAGAGTGAGAGACAGAAAAAGAGACAGAGAGAGAAGAGAGATAGAGAGAAGAGAGATTATAGCGGTCCCGGGTTTACCCCTTGTCGTATAGTGGTCCGGACATGTGTCCGTGGATGTCGGTAATTGAGTATTGTCTTGTTTACGTCCTTTATTGCTTTATTTTTGAGTTACAGGATGTGTTGGGCAGGTTTGTCACAGGTTGGTTAAGCTTTAGAACCAAGTCTAGTTGCCCAGGTTTTAACTGGTCCGCTCGAGCGGACATGTTTGCTTCAGCGGATGGGTTGTTGTTGCTTATGCGCCGGCGGAGGTTTTGGCGCCGAGCGGAGAATGCACTTCGATATTTCGTGCGCCTGCAAAACTTCTGCAAGTGTGATTTAGCGCTCGGCGGGTATTTGTCTTTCAGCGCCGACAAAGATGCTTGGGGAGAGTTCTCGAGGAGACTAAGCTCCGCGAAGTGCCGTGGCCGATCTACGCTCGAGCGGACAAACTTCGTGTCTGTGTCTTGGAGCTCGAGCGGATAATGTTGCGCTCGAGCGGAACTTGTTTTATGTGTCTTTACGCCGAGCGGAGAGTCTTACGCCACTGTCAGATAACCGAGTGGATTTGACCGTGGGCATTTTAAATCACTTTTTGGACTTATCTTCTTTTCTTACTTTACCAAAACACCATTTTGAGCTTCTCACTCAAAAACCATAACTTCTCTCTAAGTATTGATCTAGTTAGAGTGTGTTGTTCACCTTTTGTCTTCACAAAAGGGTGTTGATCGTCGAGGGCGTCATTTTGATCCGAATAGTTTGGTGTTTGGAGCATTTTGGTTTTGGGTCCTTCTTCTTTGGAGCTCATCTTTTGAGGTAGGGATATCCTACTCTTTTTTATAGATTTTGTCTTTGAATTCTAGCATTTTGATATGTTGGTAGTTGTTGTGAAATTTTGGGAAACTTTGGGCCATTGTGTAATTTTACAAAAGTTGGGGTTTTGTCTATAATAAACCTAGAAGCATGTTTGGTATAGAAACATGGAATTAATGTTGAAACATTAGTGAAATTGGAACCTAAGGGTGGTAATGTTAATTATGGAAATGTCCTAATTACATTGATTAATTAATTGTGAAAAATGAGGAATTGAGATAGAATTGGGTCATGGGTTATGACGATGGAAAGAATACATTGATTTTATGTATTGATATGTGATGTGTATAATTGTTGTATATATATATGCATTGTGTTGTGCTGGAGGAGATAGGGGATGTACTCCGCGGTTTAGGGGAAGATAGGGGATGGACCTCTAAACCGGATGTTACTGGGAGGAGATAGGGGATGAACTCAGATAGAGCATGTATGCTTATCTAGAAAATATTGGCAGAGCATGTATGCTTGTCATGGAAAGTGTGAATATATCTATTTTGTTTATATTTGTTGAAGTGATGAAAGAATGTAAAAGAGTTGGCCATCTATCAATTGTTAGTCTTTTAGTCATTATTTATAATGGTTTAGTATATTTCATCTTTTGTGGCTCACCCTATATGGGAACATCATTTTCGTCTTGTAGCATGCCACCTCCAAGGACTTAGCTTGGAAGGCTAGTGGCGGATGGACTTTTGGTTGTCTTTCCTTTTGCAGTGTTACATGTAAATTCAAGCCTACGGCTTAATGTGTAAATGAGCTAGCACTCTATTTTCTTGTAACCAAGTGTTAACTTGGAAAGCCCTTAGGGCATTTGCTTTTGTTGTTAACATGTAATACGTTTTGTAATAGAACCCTGTTGAATGAAAGAACGTGGATCTTTTATATATCATAGCATGTTAATATTGTTGGTTTAGTATCTTCATTTTGAGGGCGTTACAACTTGGTATCAGAGCGTACCGGGTTCGAATACTTTGGGTACGTGGGAAGTGATTAGGATCACAATGGGTTTGTCTCGCTTGATAGAGACTTAGGTGTACTGTTATATGTTTATGTGATAACATGCTTATGTGATTATTTGGGTATGGGATTTAGTTTCTAGGATGTTGATTGGGTCTTTGGGTTTCTGGGAGTCTTGTTGGAAAGGCACTTGATCAATGCTGTTTCTAACCGGTACTCTAGTAACGCCTTGGGACTATCATCATCCGGAAATGAAATTCGTAAGTGCTATATGTGTTTATGTGCTTACGTGGAATGAATTACTGATTATCCATGCATGAGGACGTGAGTGTTTAGTTTTGGCGTTTATAAATGTGCTAACGTTCATGTTACCTTTATTAGGATGTCGACGAGGGCAAGAGGTGGTAGGCGTGGTAGGCCTAGGAGGCGAGAAGTGCCATTACGGATGAGGTTGCGGAAGGGTTCAGAAGGGGTTGGTCGAGCCAATGTGGCAGAGCGAGCCATGGGTGCCTTGGCAGAGATAATGGGGCCTTAGGTATTCTCGAGCAGAAATCGAACCGAGGCCCGAGGGACCTTCTTTCTTGAAGAGGAGTTCTTCGGTCTAACCCGGAGGAGTTTGTTGGGGATCCTAAGGAGCCAAGGGGAGCAGTGGCTAGAACAAATGAGTAAAACATTCGATATGCTAGGCATTGAGGATCGAGCATTGAAAGTGACCTTGGCATCCTTCGGTGAAGGGAATCTTGGTCAATGGTGGAAATATGAGAAAGTTCGTGTGGGTGGTACTTGGGCGTTTGTGAATGCTTTCCAGAGAGGTTTTTGTCACATGATGGCTAGAGAGACTAAGGGATCGGTTACCAAGCTTAAGGAGGGTTTGTCTGGCGAGTTTGAGGCTACATTTACTAGCTTGTCGGTTTTGCTCAACTAGTGGCAGAAGGGCGCCGGCAGAGGGCCCGTTACTCTGAGTTTGAGCGGAAGTTGAGTGGGACCTCAAGTTGAAAGTTAGTGGACCTTACATTCGAGAGTCTGAGCATTTGGTGGATCTTGCGGCTCATATGGGTGATGATGCGAGGGAGAAGAGGAGAAACATGGGGGCTCCAAGAGGGGCCAAGAGGAGTGATGGCGGAGGCGGAGGGGTTATAACCCTCGGCCGTCCCAGTGGTTTGGCGGTCGACTTTCACTGAGCCAAAGACCGATGCAAGCTCGGGAGGCGATCGAAAAGAGAGTTCACTGTTTCAAGTGTGGCCCGGGTCACAAGGCTTGTTTGCCAGCTGAAGGCGGCGATTTCTTCGTCGGCCGGACCCTGAGCGAGTTGGGGGGGCGGCCGTGTCGTGTTACAGTGTGGGCGGCGGGCACATGAAGAGGTGCCACGGTTGAGTGCCACTCAGAGGCGTCTGGTTCTAGACAGACGAGGATTCCAACCAAACGATGCAGCCTCGAGGGCCAATCCAGGGCTTCGTCGTCGGTCAGCGATCCTATGCTCCGAGCGGCGAGTAGATCGAGGGCCTCTGGTAGCGTGTATCTTATTCTACATGCAGACCTAGTATCAGAGGCTCCATCAAGAGTGAGAGTACCTTTTTGTTTTGCAATTCGGTTGCTAGAGTGTTGATTGACACGGGTGCATCTCATTCTTTGTATCTGCATTTGCATACGTGTTGAACCGAGTTAGCACTTTTAGCATCTCCTTTTTGTGTAGTGTCTCCTATTGGGGGTGAGATAATTTTGAGGCACGGATGTAGAGTTTGTGATATAGAGGTCGACGATCATCGACTTCCTTTTCCATTTGTAGTTATGCCCATGAAGGGCTTTGATGTTATTTTGGGTATGGTGGTTATCGTCATAAGGCGGTCATTGATTGCTACCGCCAGAGGGTTACCTGTTGAGCAGGAGTTTTTCACTTTTAGGAGACCGGGTTGGTAGTATTGTGCCACAGGTGCGGTCATGGCGGAATGAGCTTAGTAGTTTACTTGCTAGTTTTGAGAATGGTGAGTGTGATGAGACCCAGTTGAGTTCGAGGGTAGTTTGTGAATACGTGAGATGTCTTTCGAGGATCTTATTGATTTGCCACCCCACCGAGAGCGAGTTCTCTATTGATTTAGTACCGCAGACGGCGCCGATTTCTATGGCACCTTATCGTTTTACCGCACCGCAGAGTTGATTGAGTTGAAAGTTGGCTCAAGAATTGCTAGATAAGGGCTTTGTTCGCCTAGTGTATGGAACGCAGGTGGGAGCACGGCCCTCTTTGCTAAAAAAGAAAGACGGTGCCTTGAGGTTGTGTATCGACTAGGAAGTTGAATAAGACTCTGATTAAGAATAAGTACCCTATGCCGTATAGATGACTTGTTTGACCAGTTGAAGGGTTCGTTGTTTCTCTAAGATAGACTTGAGATCGGGTTACCACCGGTTGAGGTCGAGAGGAGGATATTCAAGACGCATCGTGACGTGCATTATGGCCATTATGAGTTCTGGTGATGCCATTTGGGCTTACGGGCGGCGATCTTTATGGACTTGATGAACCGGATCTTCAGAATTCTTGGATCGTTTGTGGTCGCTTTTGTGGATGATATTCTTATCTATTCACCTTGAGCAAGAGCACGAGAACACTTGAGAGTGGTGCTTGAATTGCTTAGAGCCCATAGGTTGTATGCCAAGTTTGGGAAGTCACGAGTTCGGCTAAGAAGTCAAGTTCTTAGGCCATGTAGTTTACGGGAAGGGGTGTCTGTTGATACATCCAAGATTGAGGGAAAAAAAAACGGCGGCCTGACCTAAGAATGTGTTTGAGATTCGCAGCTCGATTGCACAGTACTACCGTCGATTTGTGAAAGATTTCTCGAGGTTAGCTTCGCTGTTGACTAGGTTGACTCGCCAGGAGTCAAATTTGTATGGAGTGAGACTTGTGAAAAGTCGTTTGAGAGTTGAAAGTTAGATTGACCACCGCTCAGTCTTGATTATTCCTAGAGAGGGTTGGGTTATCAGGTCTATTGTGATGCCTCACGAGGGTTTGGGTTGTGTGTTGATGAGGGAGGAAAGTAGTAGCCTATGGCTCACGTCGATTGAAAATACGAGAAGAATTACCCTACACACGACCTAGAGTTGGCATTTGTGATCTTTGCCTTGAAAATCTGGAGGCACTACCTTTATGGTGAGAGATTCGAGGTGTTCTCGGATCATAAAAGTCTGAAGTATCTGTTTTCACGAAAGACTTGAACTTGAGGCGAAGGAGGTGGATGGAGTTTATAGAAGATTACGACTTGAGTTGCATTATCACCCGTGGAAGGCCAATGTTGTGGCCGATGCCCCTTAGAAAATCCGTTAGTAATGTAGCTTGTATCGCTATCAGGTGGGGGATGTTGGGGGCAATTGGAGAATTTGATTTGCTTCAGGCGAATCATGTGACGCTTCCTGGCCTTGTTTTCTGTTGCGCAACCTACACTAGTGACTAGAGTGTTAGAGGCCTGAGAGGTGACCTTGAGGTGGAATCACTCGAGAGGATCTCCAATGGGAAGGTTGAGAAGGGTTTGACGGTGTATCCCGACCGAGTGTGAGATACCGAGACCGTTTGTTTGTCTGGGAGGCTGCGAGAGGAGGTACTCAAGAGTTTCATCATTCACGCCTTGCGGTGCATCCGGAGGTACTAAGATGTATCGGGATTTGGGTCGCCGGTTTTGGTGGCGGGGTATGAAGAGATGTGGCGATCTTCGTGTCTAAATGCCTTACTTGTCGACAAGTGAAGGCCGAGCATCGAAGGCCGGGTTTGTTACAACCCTTGCCTATTCCGAGTGGAAGTGGGAGCATGTCACCATGGACTTCGTTGTAGGTCTTCCGAAGACTTAGCGGGGTAGTGACACTATTTGGGTGGTTGTAGACCGGTTGACCAAGTCGGCGCATTTCATTCCAATGCGCGTGAGAGATTCAGTAGATCATCTTGCCGACTTGTATGTTCGGGACATAGTGAGATTGCAGGGGTACAGTGTGATCGTCTCAGATAGAGATCCTCGTTTCTTGCTAGGTTGTGGCGAGTTTGCGAGTGCTTTAGGTACTAAGTTGACCTTTAGACTTATCATCCTCAGGTGAAGGCGAACCGGGCGTACCATTCACGTACAACCGAAAGGCACTATCTGTGATCCTTGAGGATATGCTTGAGGTTGTGTCCTTGATTTGATGGGACATGGGAGAGGCACTTACCGGTGGAGTTTGCCTACAATAACGGTTTCGATCTAGTATCGGTATGGCACCATTTGAGGCCTTGTATGGCCGACCTTGTAGGTCTCGGTTGTTGTTGGGCGAGGTGGGCGACACACCTTTGTTGGGTCGGAGTTGGTTAGGGACAGCGGAGAAAGTTGAGCTTATCCGTAGGAGGCTTATTCTGACCGAGTCGTCGAAGTCCTATCTTGACCGTAGGAGGAGACCGTTAGAGTTTGAGGTGGGTGATCACGTCTTTACGAAGATATCACCTAGGCGGGGTTTGTTGAGATTTGGGAAGAGTGGGAAGTTATCCTCGGTTTATTGGTCCTTTGAGATCCTTGGCGGATTGGCGAGGTTGCTTATCGTTTAGCTTTGCCGCCACAGTTGGCCGGAGTTCATAGCGTGTTTCATGTAAGTATGCTTGAAGTATGAGCGCCGGATCCATCACACGTGTTGGATTGGACCGACTTAGAGGTAGATGAGGATGCCTCGTATGAGGAGAGACAGTCTCAGTCTTGGATAGGCGGGATCAAGTCTGCGTGGTAAGACCATCCCTTTGGTTAAGGTTTTGTGGAAACATCACGGAGTGGAGGAGGCCACTTGAGCGTGAGTTGGGAGTCCGTGAGAAGTATCGGACTTATTTGTTGATGTGTAATCAAGTGTTGCAATTTTGTAATTGTAATGAACTTTAAGAACATTTGAAATGTCTTAAGTTGTAAAACATGGTGTATGTTTTGGTTAATGTAAATGTTGTAGAACTTGCCTTGTTATGGGAGTTGATTTTAATAGTGCATATGTTGGCCATATTATAGAAATTGAATTGTATCATGATTATTGCTTATGATATGAATTGTAAACCATCTATGTGGGAAATGGTTGAAACGGAAGGAAAATGCATGTGGAAATGTATATATTGTTAAATGCCTCTTGATGAGAGATGGAATGACCGGTAATGGGTCGAATTGTGTAATGTTGTGATATAACATTGTTTAAAGGAGAGGAAAACTTGCCTTTCAAAACTTTTTTTAATTTCTGGGTCGTAATTCCTTAAGGAGGTTATAGCGGTCCGGGTTTACCCCTTGTCATATAGTGGTCGGACATGTGTCCGTGGATGTTAATTGAGTATTGTCTTGTTTACGTCCTTTATTGCTTTATTTTTGAGTTCTGAGGATGTGTTGGAGGTTTGTCACAGTTGGTTAAGCTTTAGAACCAAGTCTAGTTGCTTCCAGTCGCTCGGCGCCGAGTGACATGTTTCTTCGCCGAGCGGATGGGTTGTTGTTGCTTATGCGCCGGCGGAGGTTTTGGCGCCGAGCGGAGAATGCACCCTTCAAGATTTCGTGCGCTGCAAAACTTCGCAAGTGTGATTTAAGCGCCGGCGGGTCTTTGTCGCCGGCGCCTGATATGCTGGGGAGAGTTACAGGAGAGACTGCGCTCGGCGGGATCTACGCCGAGCGGACAAACTTTGTCTGTGTCTTGGAGCTCGGCGGATAATGTTGCGCCGGCGGAACTTGTTTTATGTGTCTTTACGCCGGCGGAGAGTCTTACGCCGAGCGGACTGTCGAGTGGGACTGCATTTTAAATCACTTTTGGACTTATCTTCTTTCTCTTACTTTACCAAAACACCATTATCAGTGCTTCTCACTCATAAGCCATAACCTCTCTCTTAGTGTTGATCTAGTTAGAGTGTGTTGTTCACCTTTTGTCTTCACAAAAAGGGTGTTGATCGTCGAGGGCGTCATTTTGATCCGAATAGTTTGGTGTTTGGAGCATTTTGGTTTTGGGTCCTTCTTCTTTGGAGCTCATCTTTTGAGGTAGGGATATCCTACTCTTTTTTATAGATTTTGTCTTTGAATTCTAGCATTTTGATATGTTGGTAGTTGTTGTGAAATTTTGGGAAACTTTGGGCCATTGTGTAATTTTACAAAAGTTGGGGTTTTGTCTATAATAAACCTAGAAGCATGTTTGGTATAGAAACATGGAATTAATGTTGAAACATTAGTGAAATTGGAACCTAAGGGTGGTAATGTTAATTATGGAAATGTCCTAATTACATTGATTAATTAATTGTGGAAAATGAGGAATTGAGATAGAATTGGGTCATGGGTTATGACGATGGAAAGAATACATTGATTTTATGTATTGATATGTGATGTGTATAATTGTTGTATATATATATGCATTGTGTTGTGCTGGAGGAGATAGGGGATGTACTCCGCGGTTTAGGGGAAGATAGGGGATGGACCTCTAAACCGGATGTTACTGGGAGGAGATAGGGGATGAACTCCGTAGATAGAGCATGTATGCTTATCTAGAAAATATTGGCAGAGCATGTATGCTTGTCATGGAAAGTGTGAATATATCTGTTTTGTTTATATTTGTTGAAGTGATGAAAGAATGTAAAAGAGTTGGCCATCTATCAATTGTTAGTCTTTGAGTCATTATTTATAACTGGTTTAGTATATTTCTACTGGGCTGTGGCTCACCCTATATGGGAACATCATTTTCAGTCTTGGTAGCATGCCACCTCCAAGGACTTAGCTTGGAAGGCTAGTGGCGGATGGACTTTTGGTTGTCTTTCCTTTTGCAGTGTTACATGTAAATTCAAGCCTAGGGCTTAATGTGTAAATGAGCTAGCACTCTATTTTCTTGTAACCAAGTGTTAACTTGGAAAGCTGTAAGCCCTTAGGGCATTTGCTTTTGTTGTTAACATGTAATACGTTTTGTAATAGAACCCTGTTGAATGAAAGAACGTGGATCTTTTATATATCATAGCATGTTAATATTGTTGGTTTAGTATCTTCATTTTGAGGGCGTTACAGAGATGAATGAATGAGACAGAGAGAAAAGAGATAAGAGAAGAGATAGATGAGTGAGAGACATACAGAGAGAAAGAGAGATAGATAGACAGAGAAGAGTGATGAGTGAAAGAGAGAAAGAGAAGAGAGAGAGGAAGATGAAAAATGGGTGAAAAGAGATAGAGAGGGGGGTAAGAAGAGATTAGGGATTTTTGGTTTTGGGCGGGGTGGTTTGAGATTGAGGATTTTTTGTTTGGGTTGAGGGGGGTTACAGAATGGGAATGGAAAAAAAAAGGGGGGGAATGGAAAAAAAAAAGGGGGGGGAAACATAGCGGGAATGAAAAAAAAAAAATCGGTCACAAATGAAATTTAAACAACAAAACGTGGTTTAACCTTTTTTTTTTTTTTTTTTGCGACGGGGGTTGCCGTCGCCAAAAAAAATTATTTTTTGTTAAAATATATTTTTTTTGTAGTTAATGAATTTTTTTTTAAAAAAAATCATTTTTTTTTAGTTATAGATTGAAAATTTATTTGTTTTATTTTTCTTTTAATGGAAAAAATTATTATTATCTTTTTTATCAAAAAATCACATTTTTTTTTTGCGACGGCAAGTTGTGCCGTCTCAAAAAGTGATATTTTTTGCGACGGCAAATTGTGTCGTCTCAAAAGGTCACTTTTTTGCGACGGCAAGTTGTGCTGTCTCAAAAAGTCATATTTTTTGCGACGGCAAATTGTGCTGTCTCAAAAGGTCACATCTTTTGCGATGGCAAGTTGTGCCGTCTCAAAAAGTCACATTTTTTTTTGCGACGGCAAATTGTGCCGTCTCAAAAAGGCACATTTTTTGCGACGGTAAGTTGTGCCGTCTCAAAAGGTCATATTTTTTGCGACGACAAATTGTGCCGTCTGAAAAAGTCACATTTTTTGCGACAACAAGTTGTGCCGTCACAAAAAATGACTTTTTGCGACGGCAAATATGCCGTCACAAAAAGTTCCGTCTCATAAGGCCACTTTTCTTGTAGTGACTCTTTTCAAAACTAACAACTAAATAAATTTTCTTTTTTCAAAACTTAACTCAAAATTCAAAATACGACTCTACACTATAATTTTGATTCTAAAAATAATTTTTTTAAAAAAATAATAAATATTTTTAATTTTTTTAAAATAGAATTTTGAAAATAGTTTGATCTTGAGTTTTGAAAAGAATTTGAAATTGAGTTTTGAATTGTATGTTTAGTTACTCCCTCCGTCCTAAAATATTAGTCCCTTATTCATTTTTTATTGTCTCAAAATTTTAGTTCATTTTCAAAAATCAAGTACAAAAATAATATTAATTTTCTATTTTGCTCTTCTTTTAAATTCATTAATAACATAAAAAGTACAATTATGATATTAATATTTTCTAAAAAATGTACTATTAAAGGGTAATTTTGAAAAATTAATTTTTTTAAAGTGTAATAATTATACTACTAAAAAAAGTTAAAATCTCTAAAAATGACCATTATTTTGAGACAAAGGAAGTATGAGTTTTAAAAATAATTTTAAATTAAATTTGATATGTTTTTGAATTGTAGTTATTATTATGAGTTTTTAAAAAAATTAAAACTTTTTGATTAAAATCAGAGTGGTATTTTGAGAAGGTAAAAATTAATTTTTTTATTTTTTATTTTTTTTATAAAAAAATACAATAAAGATTTGGACCCTTTATGAGAGTCATCCCCTCCACCTCTTTTGTCTTTGATTAGTCAATTTTTATTTTTATTTTTTTTTCTTCTCATCCTCCTCCCCTATCACCAATTCTCACGTGTGTATGAGAGGTGGTGGGGGTGGAGAGTTTGAGAGGTCTGAATCATGACCCAAAAAAATAAAGGGGTAATGTGATTAAAAAAAGCCAATGCGGTTACGCGGCCCAAGATTTGGGTTTTGGAAGAGCGAAACAGAGGAGGCTGACGTTTATGGAGAGAGAGAGAGAGTGAGAGAGTAAAGGGGCTTGCAGATATGGATAGTGCAGTGCATGGTGTGACAGAGAGAGAGAGAGAGAGGCTGGAATAGAACCTTTGACTTTTAGCCCCACGTCATATTCTGAGGTATTTTGAGGGAATGGATAGAAATTAGAGAAATGGCTGGTAGCTCAAAAATCTTGGCTCGATATTGGCTCGAATATATAAAACAACACCGTTTTGTATTTTTTGTTTTTTTCTCTTTTATATCTGAAGCAAACATAGAGGGAGAGAGAGAGAGAGAAGGAAAAAGAGAAGAGAGAAGGAAGGGGGAAGAGGGTCAGATTTTGTTGATGAAGATGATGTTGTGATGATGCTGTTTAAAATCTGAAGCTGTTCAAAAAAAAATTTGATCTGGATGATGGCGGTGATGGCGTTCGGTGATGATGAAAGGAATTTTTTTTTTTTTTTGTTGATGAAGATGATGATGATGTTGAAGATGTTCAAAATCTGAAGAAGTAGATGATGTTGATTTGGATTGAAGATGAAGGGAAATTCGAGCTGTAAAATCTGGGTCTGCAACATCAACAAAATCTGAGAGAAGAGGAAGATTGAAGATGGATTGATGTTGATCTTGATTTCTGGGTTCATCAACATCAACAAGCAAAAAAAAAAAAAATCTGGGTCTGCAGATTTGGGTCCGTTGGGTTTATTTTTGAACAATTTTTTTTTTGTTCATCAACAATCTGGGTTTGCAGATCAGCATCATCTTCAATCCGAGCCACCGAACAACATCATCATCATGAACAAAAATGATCGTCGGTTTTTTTTTTTTTTTTTTTGTTGATGTTGATGAACCCAGAAATCAATTTCTTCTTCTTCTTCATCTTATAATATATTTGAAGTTTGGTCATTTGTTTAGAAATGATGTTTGAAGTTTTTGGGTCTTACCTACAACCAAGGTATTTTGGGTCTTACCTACAACATATTTGAAGTTTTGATGTTTGAAGTTCAGAAATGGTAAGACCCAGAAGCAGACCCAAAAATACAGAGCTTGGTCATTTGTTCAGAAATCAAAACGCGAAAAAAAAAAAAAAAACCAAAACGACGTCGTTTTGGTGTCGAGCCAAATTCGAGCCTCTGAATTTCGAGCTATGAATCGGAACTGTAGAAATTAAGAGCTTGTTTGGTTTGTTTTTTAAAAAAAAAATTGAGGAAATTTTTTTATAAATAAAATTTTAAGAGTAATTAAATTAAACAAATTTTTTTTAAAAAAATTTCAAAATTTTGTTTGGTTACTTACTTTCCAAAATCATTCTCTCTCATACACATCAAATCAATCACTTTTTTTAAAACTCTCTTACCAAAACAATTTTCTAAAACTATTTTTGAAAAAGGCAAACCAAATAAGTTTTTTGTATTTTTTATCTCAAAAACTACTCTATAAACACAAACCAAACACACCATAATTTCTTAGGGTGCGTTTGGAAAGTGGGTTAGGTTTTTAATTTTTTGGTTTTTTTGATTGTTTTAGTTTTGGGCAAAAAAATATGGTTTGGGAAGGATTTCTGACTTTTTTTTATTCTTTTGTGAGAGAAAGAATGTAATGATTATGGGTTGGATGTGATATTTTATCTTATTAAACTAAAAAGCCTATTTTGTTTTTTGTGCCTAAAATAGCTAAAAAAGTCCCAAGTTTAGGAGTGTAAAATTGACCCGCGGCTCGTGGGCAGCCCGAAGCCCACCCACGGCCCGGAGCGGCCCGACCCGTTTAGGCCTAAGCCCAAGCCCAACCCGAGACCTTGGGCCATCGTTTTGAAACCCGACCCGACCCGTGGGCCTGCCCATCGGCCCACTCAATGCCCACTCAAAAGCCCCGCCATTGACCGTCACGAGGCCCAATGTTATTTTTAATGGAAAATAATAAATTTTTTGTGGAAAAAATAATAAAAAATTAAAAATTTGTTTAGGCCTGCCCAAAGTCTGAGCCCAAGCCCAGGGGCCCGGTCCACTAGCCTGCCCAAAAGCTCAAATACCCTTAGGCCTAGGCCTAGTTTTTTGGCCCGTGAGCCGGCCCGGCCAGGCTCGATTTTTGCCCGGAGCCTACAAGGCCTAACATGGGCCGAGCCCGGCTCTAGTTCGTATGGGCCGTGCTGGGTCAAAATTACACCCCTACCCAAGTTCAGCTTCCCAAACGAAGTCCTAATTTTTTTAGATTTTAAAAAAATATATATATATAAAATATAAAAAAATCATATAACTTAATATAAATTAAAATTTATGAAGTGACTTTTAACCTAATTTTTAAAAGAAGCCTAGGATTTTTTTTACACAGTCTGGGTCTATTTTTAAAAAAATTCTGAAAGCATTAAGTGACTATTTTTTACCAATCATAAATTTGGATGATTTTTCATATTTTTTAATTATGTATTTTACCCTTTTACACCCATCAACAAGATTTTGGAGGCACCACCGGCTACTGCTTTGGACCAACCAATTAACTTCCCCTATTTTAGAGACAGAAAACTATGGGCGAGTGATATGGAGAGAGAGAGAGAGAGAGAGAGAGAGAGAGAGAGACAGAGAGAGAGAGAGAGGAGATTGAAGAAAGAAAGGTAAATTACATTTTACCCCTCAGTTATTATAAAAATTAAAATTTGTAATATTTAACCTGCCTTTATTATTATTATTTATTATTATTATTTTAAATTTGAACATTTTTTACGAAAATACATGTTTATCAAGAGGATATATTACATTTTACTCTTTAAACTATCATCTAGTATCATTTTACTCCATCAATTAAAAAATGATACATTTATCATTTTAAATTATAATTTTATGAAAGACTATAGTATGTATTATATGCACTTTATAACTAAAGAAGGAAATGACATAATTTCATATTTTTTGAATCATAACTAAAATAAATAAATAAAAGTCATAACCAAACACAAGATTACATAACATAACTACATGTCTCATGAGTCATAACTAATATATTATCATAACTAAATAATAAAATTACATAGAACCATGATTGCGTATGGTACACTCCTTTCAAAGGGAGTGTATAATAGAATTTCCCTTATATCAATATGAATATTTTGTTAAGGATATCTCTTTTCAATAGGTAAAAAAAATTAACATGTGACTTACACATAACATCTTAAATGAAATGTCTAAAATTACATTATCAATCTATTTTGTTTAATTTTTAATGAAAAAATACAAAAATATACCTTTTTTCAATTTTTTGGTTTTTGGTGGATTTTTAAATTTTTTGACTAACACATGAAAAACAAAAAAGTTACTAAAAACAAAAAAATTATAAAATAAATAAAAAAAACTCAAAAACTCTATTTTAACTTAAAAATCAAAGAACTTTTTTAGTTGAGAAGTAATGTGATATTGATGTGATATTTCAGTGGGATAAAGTGTAATGTACCACTATAGTAAGGTATTTTCGTAACTAAGATCTGTTGGACAATCTTCACTGTATTTAAATAGTTAAATTCTGTTGTGTACTAAACAACAACAAGAATATAAAGAAATAAAGGAAAGGAGAGAATTTGTTTGATTACAAAAATCAAACTAGAAATAAATAAATAAATAAATAAAAACAGATTTTATTTTGTTACAAAAATAAAATTAAAATCTGATTTAAATAAACAAATGAAACAGAAAATAAATTAAACAACTTACTTGATTAATTGTTCGAATAATAATTCTGATCAAGTCCAGTATTTGACACTGTGTCCTTAAGACAGATTTGTTCTCTCCACGGTGCTTTCAGAATTTGGACGTCTATCTCCCAGGATAAAATGATCTACTACAAACAATAGTAGCACTACAAATTGTTTGCCTAACGAACACACTAAGTGTTTATACTCTCTCTGACAAGAAAATAATGCAGCAACATGAAGAGAATGTTTTCAGAATTATAAAGGACGAAAATTAGAGTTCTAAAAATCCAAATGAGGGCTGTCCTATTTATAGATGGAATGGTGGCTCTAGGTTTTGAATTGAACAGGTATGATACCTGTTGGATTTGAATTCAAACAGATTTGAATCTGTTGGGTTACAATTCAAACAAATAACAAAAACGGGAAGGGCCTTGTTTGGGTATATAGTAAATCCGGATCAGATTATTTCTGGTTTAATACGAGAAGGGCCCTGTTTGGATGTACAGAAAAACCAAACCAGTTTAATTTGAATTCTGGATTTTATTTTACCAAAAATAAAATTAAATTCAAATGTTTTTGACCCAAAAAGATTAGTATTGGGCTGGATAAGCCCAACCCAACCACACACCACGCACCCGCGCCCAAGCCCAGCTCAGTCCGCCCGACCGACCCGACGGACTGCTGTAGCGGCGCGCACGCAGGTGTGTGGTGATTTTTTAGTCCAAAGGGTCTAGTCTATTTTGCCCATAACCTCTCCCTCTAAAACACTTGGGTATCCTTTGGGGCACACCCCAAGTACCAAACTCATGCCATATAAACCCATTCAAAACTTCCCACTAAATCAATGTGGGACAAGCCTTATTCAAACCTTTAAGGGTTTTCCACCAAAACTCCATTTCCATGGAGCACACTTTGGCTTCAATTTCCCATTCACTCGGTAATGGTTTCGAGCAACCAAATATACCATGTGAATCACAACGTGGCGTAGAACGCGTTACCACTTTGACCCGTGAAAATCGACGCACGGGGCCCACCTAAAAAATAGACCAAACTTAGGATAAAATTCTGGTTTTACCCAGAATTTATAACCATTTCGAACAATCCCACACATGAATGAAATTTGATGACAATGGAAATGCAACAATATGTAGATTTATCGAAAGAGTATAAGTCGAAAATATCTTGCATCAGGATAGGTAGTTTTCGGCCTTGAACCTTCCCTAGTGATAACCTATCGGACTTACTGGCTAACCAATGGACGCGATGCCTTGAATTGTTCAGCCGTTTGTGTAAGCCAAGACAATAGATTTCACACAAAATATCTTCTAACACATCGTGGTTCTCACTGTTGTGTTTATTTTGGCCTTGAACGCGCCTGGTTTTCATAAGTGTTTCTAGAAAATTTAGCCTTTTGGATTCTCATAGAACTGGCCCCAGTTCGATACTCATATAGGTGATTCTTATTGTGAGTATCTCTTTATACTCGTCTTGATTTTATGCCTCAATCAAGATATAAGTAATTATTAAAAGCAAAGCTTATCCTTAGACCCCTACATACAACATATGTTGCAGATATCACTCTCACCATAGGAATGGGTAAGGAATTTTAATCCCTTGGTGATTTCTGGCGAGCCATACAAAACTTAGTTGTCCCTTTGAACTTAGTTCTTGGGATCTCCAGTCATATAAGTAGGGTTACCATTATGATGACTCTTATGTAATAGACTTTAATCCCATCCCCTTCGATGAGCTATACACTAGCTCTTTTGTCAAACCTTTTGTTAACGGATCTGCAATATTCTCTTTAGATTTTATATAATCTATTGAGATTATTCCGTTTGACAACAATTGCCTTACGGTATTATGTCAACGACGAATATGTCGTGACTTACCATTATACATATGATTCTATGCCTTGCCTATTGCAGATTGACGATCACAATGAATGCAAATAGCTGGCACAGGTTTTGGCCACATTGGAATGTCTTCTAAGAAGTGACGAAGCTATTCTGCTTCTTCTCCTGCTTTGTCTAAAGCAATAAACTTGGATTCCACTGTAGATCGTGCGATGCATGTTTGTTTTGTGGATTTCCAACAAACAACAGTGCCTCCCAGAGTGAAGACATATCCACTTGTGTATTTTGAATCTTTAGTATCCGATATCCAATTTGCATCACAATAACCTTCAAGTACTGCTGGATATCGAGTAAAGTTCAAACCATGATCACGGGTGAATCTTAGATATCTAAGAATCCGAATGATCGCTTTCCAATGGTCTTCTCCGGGGTTACTAGTGTACCTATTCAATTTACTGATAGCATAAGCTATATCAGGACGAGTACAATTCATTAGGTACATTAGACTTCCAATGATTTGGGAGTATTTTAACTGAGACACTGCATCACTTTTATTTTTCGATAAATAAAGACTGATGTCTATAGGTGTTCTAGCTAAATTCAAATCATCCTTGATAAATTTATCAATAATTTTC
This sequence comes from Camellia lanceoleosa, assembly GCA_025200525.1. Lineage (NCBI taxonomy): Eukaryota > Viridiplantae > Streptophyta > Magnoliopsida > Ericales > Theaceae > Camellia > Camellia lanceoleosa. The sequence continues at coordinate 456,983 of JANUSC010000157.1, read as the reverse complement.
TCAATATAATGAGATTGAAATAATGCATATCCGTTGGATATTTTAGTAATTTTCATTCCTAATATAACATCTGCGACCTCCATATCTTTCATATCAAATCTTTTGTTAAGCATTTGCTTAGTTGATTTGATTTTGTTTTGACTGCTTCCAATGATAAGCATGTCATCCACATAAAGATAAACTATGACATATCCTTGGTCAATGTTTTTAACATAGACGCATTTGTCACATTCGTTTATCTTAAACCCATTAGTAAGCATTGCATGATCAAATTTTTCATGCCATTGCTTAGGTCCTTGTTTTAATCCATAAAGGGATTTTATAAGCCGACAAACTTTCTTTTCTTGCCCCGACACTACAAACCCTTCGGGTTGTTCCATATAGATCTCTTCATTTAGATCAACGTTTAAGAAAGCTATTTTAATATCCATTTGATGTATTTCTAAATTAAACAACGCTACTATAACAATAAGCATGCGAATGGATGTTATTCTTATCACAGGGAAATATGTGTCAAAATAGTCCAGACCTTCCTTTTGTCTGTAACCTTTAACTACAAGTCTTGCTTTATACTTGTCAATTGAACCATCTGCTTTCATTTTTCTCTTGAATATCCATTTATATCCAAGAGATTTAGAACCTGGTGGAAGATCTACCAATTCCCAAGTATGATTTTGCATAATGGATTCAATTTCATTATAAACAGCCTCTTTCCACAAAGGTGCTTCAGGACCTGTCATTGCTGCCTTAAAGCTTTGAGGTTCATTTTCTAACAAGTATGTTAGAAAATCTGGACCAAAGGATTTTGATGTTCTCGCTCTCTTACTTCTTCTTGGTTCATCATCAGTTAAATCCTGTTGGTTGAGACCATTACTAGTCTCTTGTGTTTGATTGTCAGTAGTCTCTTGACTTTGTATACAATCATAAGTTCTTTTCTGTGAACTTATTTCCTGTCCTTTCTTGTAAGGAAAGACATGTTCAAAAAATACAGCATTCTTTGACTCTATAATAGTGTTCACATGTATATCAGGTATTTCTGATTTATAAGTCAGAAACCGATATGCACTATTATTCTGAGCATAACCAATAAACACACAATCTATTGTTTTTGGTTCAATCTTAGTCTTTTTAGGAACAAAAACTTCAACTTTTGCCAAACACTCCCATACTTTTAAGTATTTGTAAGAAGGCGGTCGACTTTTTCCACAATTCATAAGGAGTGCTGTTGCTTTTTTTGTGGGGTATTCTGTTAAGAACATAATTAGCAGACAATATTGCTTCCCCCTACAAGTTCTGTGGTAAACCTGAACTTAGTAACATGGTATTTATCATTTCTTTTAGGGTTCTATTCTTCCTTTCAGCAATTCCATTTTGCTGTGGAGAATAAGGGGCTGTAGTTTGGTGAATAATGCCATGTCGTGTAATAAAATTCATTTAACGGTGCATCATATTCACCACCCTATCACTTTTGATTAAAAACAAAATATAACATTCATCACTTGTTATCTATGATGTGCTTGATTCATAAATTTCAAATCATGATTCATAAATTTCAAATGAAAAATCCACAATAATTATGACTACACAAATTATAATTAATGTTTTGACAAAATCATATCCTCATAAAAATTTTGCCTAAGAAACGAACAAATCAAAATCTTATTTGATTGCATAAATTCTTGCAACTCATTTATGAATAAGTAACACTGTCATAAAAATATTTGTGACAGAAGAAAATTAAAATATCACATCTAATGCAAGAGATACACCCCCATATAAATAAAATGGTTTATGGTTTAACAAATTCTACTACGCAAGTAAAATAATAATTGACAACATTTTATGTCACATATTCAACAAATAATAATCCACATAATTGATTGGAAAAACTCAAATTAATCAACATATCAATTTAACATTCCAAATCACATGAAATTGTTGTTAGGAAATAACTTGAGTTGATATCATACATGCATATCAAACGCATCAACTAAAAATAATGAATTAACAAAATAAATTAATCATGCACGATCTCAAAACTTGCATCATGAAATAAAAAGATTCTCAACTCATAAATAAAATTCAATGCGTTTCGAATTTTAAACTCCAAAATGACAAAACATACCTTCATTTAATCAGTTTGATTTGTACATAAATAAACTAATTAAATATGCATTCAAATGTTCTTGTGAATATATATATTTTTTCGACTCATGTGCAGAAACTATTCACGACTACAGATCCATACACAGAAAATAAAGAATGATTCAAAAAATCAATAAGAAAATAATCTTGCTACAAAAGTTTCTTCATAATAAAACTGAAATTTAGTTTGTAAAACTAATATATAACTCCAGAATTAAATACTTCCATGTATACTCATAATGAACTGTGAAAAAGTCAAAAGAATTAACACCTTTTCACAAAGGGTTCAAAAATTAAGTGATCTCCCAAATGAAACCATAAGTCACATACAATATTTACAGATTGTAACCGAAACACAAAATTACATGATTGATTAACAAAATTAATTTTCTAGTTACTAAAACCACAAAATAAATTATAATACAAAATAATTTTATTTTCTATGTTACTAAAATTAGAAAATAAAATACCACAAATTAATTTTCTAGTTGCTAAAACCAGAAAATAAATTATAACACAAAATAATTTTATTTTTCTTGTTACTAAAACTAGAAAATAAAATAATTTTATTTTCCTTGTTACTAAAATTAGAAAAATAAAATACCGAAATAATATTTGATTACAAAAATTAGAAAAACACAAAATAATTTTCTAGTTACCAAAACCAGAAAATAAATTCTAGTTATTAAAACCAGAAAATAAATGATAACAACAAAATAATGTTATTTTCCTTGTTACTAAAACTAGAAAAATAAAATACCACAATAATTTTCTGTAACACCAAATAATATTCTGCAATTGTTAATGACACCAGTATATTACTACTAGTTGTCAAAGAAAAGGGACAGTATATTACTACTATCTGTCAAATTACATAAACCACTATTTGTTTTTCCAACCAGAATATTATTTTGGAAACACAAAAAATTAAATACAATGAAGATACCAAAAATAATCTGTCTTAAGATTGTTGGACAATCTTCATTGTATTTAAATAGTTAAATTTGTTGTGTACTAAACAACAACAAAAATATAAAGAAATAAAGAAAATGAGAGAATTTGTTTGATTACAAAAATCAAACTAGAAATAAATAAATAAATAAAAACAAATTTTATTTTGTTACAAAAATAAAATTAAAATCTAATTTAAATAAACAAATGAAACAGAAAATAAATTAAACAATTTACTTGATTAATTGTTCGAATAATAATTCTGATCAAGTCCAGTGTTTGACACAGTGTCCTTAAGACAAATTCGTCCTCTCCACGGTACTTTCAGAATTTGGACGTCTATCTCTCAAGATAAAATGATCTACTACAAACAATAGCAACACTACAAATTGTTTACCTAACGAACACACTAAGTGTTTATACTCTCTCTGACAAGAAAATAATGCAGCAACATGAAGAGAATGTTTTCAGAATTATGAAAGATGAAAATTAGAGTTCTAAAAATCCAAATGAGGGCTGTCCTATTTATAGATGGAATGATGGCTCTAGGTTTTGAATTGAACAGGTATGATACCTGTTGGTTTTGAATTCAAACAGATTTGAATCTGTTGGGTTACAATTCCAACAGATAACAAAAGCGGGAAGGGCCTTGTTTGGGTGTCTGATAAATCTGGATCGATTATTTCGGTTTATCTGAGAAGGGCCTTGTTTGGATGTACAGAAAAACCAAACCAGTTTAATTTGAATTCTGGATTTTATTTTACCAAAAATAAAATTAAATTCAAATATTTTTGACCCAAAAAGATTAGTCCAGTCCGACCGGACGGTGGCACGCGTGGTGATTTTTTAGTCCAAATGGTCTAACCCATTTTGCCCATAACCTCTCCCTCTAAAACACTTGGGTACCCCTTGGAGCACACCCCAAGTACTAAACTCATGCCTTATAGACTCATTCAAAACTTCCCACCAAATCAATGTGGGACAAGTCTTATTCAAACCTTTAAGGGTTTTCCACCAAAACTCCATTTCCATGGAGCACACTTTGGCTTCAATTTTCCATTCACTCGGTAATGGTTTTGAGCAACCAAATATACCACATGAATCACAACGCGGCATAGAACGCGTTACCACTTTGACCTGTGAAAATCGACGCACGGGACCCACCTAAAAAATAGACCAAACTTAGGATAAAATTATGGTTTTACCTAGAATTTATAACCATTTCCAACAAGATCAAAATTTAAAAGGAAAATTCTATTTCAAACATCATTTAATTTCTCTGCACATCATATCTTAGTTCACACATTTATGAATTTGATTATATGTTATTATTCTCATTTGACACATCAAATGTTTCAAGTATAGCCCTAACCCATAATTTGTACACACACAAAAACACATTTCCACATCACATCGTCACACCCCTAAATAATTTGCGCTGTGCATACCAAATACTTGACTCCGTCAAATCCAGTCTTCTTTCGGCAATCCGACACATTTCTAGCAATACCCGACTCTATTGAAAACTTACATTCAACTCCACTGTATTCTTGAAGATAAGGAATGTTTATTTCCCACCCATTTTGTAGTAATTCTGAAATAAATCTGCAAAAATAAGTTATAATTTTACTATTTTCGATTGTCGTTCAGCGTTGGTTCATGATGAGACATAAATAATTTATTTGGAATTGGTTTTTCGAATCAATTCATTTTATTTGGTTATACACTTTTGAAAATATTAAATTTATTCAGTTCTATACTAATGAATTTTGTCTATTTGTTCGAAATTGGTTTGCTAAATAGGAATCACGAACATAAAGAAAAAGAAAAGAAAAAATCAAATTATGCATATAAAACTCACATTTTCATTGTTGTATTGGTTGTAAACAGTCATATTCTTATGTGAATTTGAGCTTCTATTGATTTGCAAATCATCCTTTACAAAAATCAAGAATGATAGTGGGTTCAAATGGAAAAATGGTAAAAGCAATAGAGTATGAACTTATACAACCTAAAGTGTGAACAATAAAGAAATATCAGATGATTTTATGGCAAACAATGGAAGACAACAGAGTGTAGCAATGGGGAAAATAGGAAACAATAGAGGGTTTTAGGTAGTGTTTGGTAGAGTTTTAGAATTATGATTTGAACGTGAAAAATTTGTTTGATTATGAGTTTTGAAAAGTATTTTAAATTGAGTTTGAATTGAGTGATTTGACATATGATATTTGATACAAAAACTTACAACTCATAACTAAACACACAACCCAAAATTCTATTCAAAACTCATTAAAATAACATGTACAAAAAAAAAAAAAAAACTATTCCGGTCAACCGGTGAAACGATCGGTTAGCCCAAATTTTCCCACCTTTGAAAGAGTTTTCAAAAGTAAATGTGGAATTAATTTTTGAAAACGCTAAACAAATGTCACACTCAAAAGTGAGTGTGAAACTATATTTTGAAAGCTCCACCAAACGAATAGTTTTTTGTTTTTCGAAAAGATGTGCATTGAGAATTATTATTTCCCAAAAATGTGTATAGGGAAAACTAGATGTTACTATTTAACTGTTTGGGAAGTAGTTTTGTAGGCTTTTTTGGCTATTTTAGCCACAAAAGACAAAATAGGCTATTTTAGCTATAACAAACAAAACATCACATTCAACCCATAATCATTACACTATTCTCTCACAAAAAAAGTCAAAAAAGCCAAAAAGCCATTCCCAAACCAAGCTTTTTAACCCAGGCTAAAATAGTCAAAAAAGTCAAGAAGCCAAATAGCCAACCCACTTCCCAAACCAACCCATGTGTGTATTGATGTTTGTTATGATCATTTTGTTTCATGGTAAAATTGTAATAAAATTATTTTTCATTAAATGTGTCAACCAAATAGTGTGAATCTGGGTTTGTTTGGTTTGTATTTCAACAATTTTTGAGAAAAATTTTCAAAATTTTATTTGATTCAAATTTTTTGAAATTTTTTTTCCACAATCACTTTTTTTCCTACACATCAATCAATTACTTTTTCTCTCTCTTCTCTTTTTTTCAATCACTTTTTCTTCCACACATATCTACTCAAATATCAAATCATCTCAAACTTCCAAACTTCAAAACTATTTTCAAAATGTACAACCAAACAAATTTAAAAAATTTCTAAACTCTCTCTCCAAATTTTTTATAAAAAATTATTTTAAAATACCAACCAAACACACCCAGAATTTCCTAATTAAAATAAATAAATTAGTGGCATTAAGTATTACAATTTTTAATTATAAATTTATATAATAAAACATGATGGTTTTTGAATTTGTCCTACACACATTTGTCCTACTAGGACATTTGGACGGCTTACATCTATTCAAATTATAAAACAACAGCTAAGATGTATTTTTCAAAAAAGGGTAATACTATAGTGTGTACACCTACACACCTTACACCTTTGTCACTTACTACACCTTACACTTTTTTTTTTACCTTGCACTACACCTTTTGTGTAAGTGGCACATGGTGTGCAACTTATACATTTCATTTATACCTTCCACACACACTTACACCACACACCTTTTTACTTACTTACTTACATTTACATACACACCTTTTTGTGTTAGTGTTAGTGTGTGTGGCAACCCACACCACACTTTTTTGTGGGTTGCACACCTAAGAAAACTCCTTCAAAAAATATCCCACATGTATATTTTCTATTTTCCCGCTTCTCTCTTTTACTTTTTCCTTTTCTCACCTATGATCCCACGATCTTACCTTCCTCTCTCTTTTCTTTTTATTTTTTTATTTTCTTTCTATTTGTTTTTTTTTCTCCTTTTTGTTTACTTATTTTTATTTATATTATATGGAAAAGTTTACGATCCCAGAATTAGGAGCCAGATTTTATTTTGTGTAGCGGAGATTAAATTAATGAATTTTATAATTTACAAATTAAATGAATTTGAACAATTAATTATTATTTTTAAATATATTAAATACCTGATAGACTTCATAAATTTAAACCTTATATGAATCTTCAACATCTATATAATAAAGCAGGATGGTTTTTGAATTTGTCCTACACACATTTGTCCTACTAGGACATTTGGATTGCTTAGATTTATTCAAATTATAAAGTAACAGCTAAGATATATTTTCTAAAAAATATCCCACATGTACATTTTCTATTTTCCCACTCCTCTTTCTTACTTTTTCATTTTCTCACCCATCATTCCATGATCCCATGATCCCACCTTTCTCTCTCTTTTCTTTTTATTTTTTTATTTTCTCTCTATTTGTTTTTTTTTTTCTCATTTTTGTTCACTTATTTTTATTCATATTATATAGAAAAGTCTACGATCCCAGAATTAGGAGCCAGATTTTACTTTGTGTAGTGGAGATTAAATTAATGAATTTATAATCTACAAATTAAATAAATTTGAACAATTAATTATTATTTTTAAATATATTGAATACTTGATAGACTTCATAAATTTAGACCTTATATGAATTTTCAACATATTTTAATAAAGTAGGGCGGTTTTTGAATCTTCAACATATTTTTATCTTATTAGGACATTTGAATGGCTCAGATCTGTTCAAATTATAAAATAATAATTGAGATATATTTTTCAAAAAAATATCCTACATATACATTTTATACTTTCCTGCTTCTCTCTTTCTTAGTTTTTTTTTTCACCCATCATTTCATGATCCCACCTTGCTCTCTCTTTCTTTTTATTTTTTTTTTTTATTTTCTCCCATTTTTATTTTTCTCTATTTGTTTACTTTTTTATTTTCTTCTTTTTGTTCATTATATTTTACACATATTTCCATAGAATGTATGTATGCCCGTAATACCCTAGGACATTATGGGCATACATACAATTTCCATATAATTATATAAGCAAAAATAATATTATATGTATGTTCGTGGAAATTGTATGTATGCCAAGTACATCTATCTATTTAGCTATATATTATATAAGTAAAAGCGAATTTTCGTGAGAAATTTTGTGAGAATTCTAAAATTTTATAATAAATTTATGATTTTATCAAATTAAAAAATAAATTTAAATAATATTGAAATTATAATTATATTTTAATTCTAATATTATTTATACCAAACCTTCAATTACGGACATACGTTAGTGATATACAATATTAGACAATAGTTGATGTACGCAAAATATATCCGGAAGAAAAAATAAAGAAGTGACTTGTGATTTAATGGTAATTTTACATTTGAAATGCGCGTGTAATTCGTTTAATTCGTAGCATTAACATTACCCCACACTAAAATTAGAACTCACATTTGATGCTATTTTGGGAAGATGTTAACTCATTTTTAGTTATACCATTTCTTATATTTTTTATATATATTTTTTTTTAAAAAATTGAAAAAATTTAAAATCTTAACTTTTAACCATCTTTCTAGAACAACTGTAATCGGTCTAGTTTAGACTTGTCAACTCGTGAGCTATGGGTTTGGGTTTGATAATTTAAATTATTAATTTTATAATTTTCTTATATTTATTTTGACAAATTTAATGTGTAAATTATTCATACAAAAAATATTAAATTAAATTAATAATTATAGCCACTTAATTTAAATAAATTTATTTTGAACAGTATGAACAAATTATTTTAAAAATTCTATTTATCATTAATTTTTTTAAAATAAATGTAATTAAATTAAGATAATAGAATTATCAAATGTTTGAAGTTTAAATTGATAAAATAAAAATAAAAAATAAAAAAATTATTTTGTCACAAAAGTTAAACCCTGAAGTTCTTTTTATACATTTTTCAAATAATTTCTATAAGTACGTTAGATTTTTTTACGAATAAACATATCAAGAAGATGTGGTGGTGTTTAGGAAGAATTTTAGTTGGGTTTTTTCTATTTTTTTTAACTAAAAGATAAAAATTTTTGCAAAATAAAAAAAAACACATCCAAACAAAATATCACATCTAACCCCATAATCATTTCATTTTTTCTCTCACAAACATCATTTCCAATCACAAAAAAATCCAACTATCTTTCCAAACACAAAATTTTTTTTCTTAAATAATATCCTACATCCAAAAAAACCTACATAAAATTCACTTCCCAAACACCATCATGGCGCATTTGAAATTTGGGGTGACGGCTGTAAAGGTGCATTTGAAATATGAATTGGTCTGTGCATCCGCATGACAGCCATCATTGTGTATTTAAATGAATTCATTTTGGGATTTATTTTGATAATCTGAACCGTTTACATTTTAAAATACATCAAGAAGAACATATCTGTAAAAAATTAAGTTAATTGGATATCGTTTACTTTTTCATCCACTCACATTTGTAAATAACAATTTGATTTAAAGTCTTTAAATGAATACAAATGTGAGTGAATGAAAGGGTAAACGATATTCGATTAATTTAATTTTTTGTAAGTAAGTTCTACTTAATATATTTTAAAATATGAACGGTTCGAATTATCGAAACAGATCACGAAATGAGACAATTTAACTGTACAACAATGACTTTTGTGCGGGTGCACAGCAGCCATCCCAAATTGCATTTTGAGACCCACACATCCCTATTATTTCTTGGTGGATATGTTTGATTGCGAAAGTGTTATTATTGCAAATATAATTGAGCACAAAATTCTGTTGTTTTCGCAAACTCACTCAATACTTAGAATATGCAATATTCATTTTCGCTTCTTGTTGAAGCAACAATTTGGTCTTATGACAATATCATTTGCCTAACTAAATTAAGGGTAATTGTATACTATACTATATTCAACAGATAATCATCAATTTGATAAAGAATAATGTTATATATATATATCAATTAATGTGTTAACTAATATATTAACAGATGATGTGACATAATTTTAGAGATTTTGGGTATTTGTAATTTATATAATAGGTGGGGTCAATAATAATGACATAACATTAGTTGGTACACTAGTGTGTATATTAATTAGTGTATGTAACATGCACCAATTAGTGAACTAATTAGTATATCAACACTAGTTATGACAATATTATTAATGGTACATATAACATTACTTTTTGATAAAAGTTTAGGTAGTTAACTTAACTAACACTCCCAAGAATTTTTGTGCTCGCATAAGAATCAAAATTGATTATTCAGCAATGAATGCGAGACATTGATAATTGAAATTATTAATTAGAACTTTGACTAAATATGGATATCATTTTTACATAATCGGGTACAAGTACGAAATAAAATAATGGGTCTCACACATAGTAGACCTCAAATGTAAGACTCACCTTTGGTGTCATATCCATGCTTCATTTTATAAAAAAATTTATGTGTTCATTAGTTGTAAAACAATTTTTTTACATGGTTCTTCCAAAAGTAATTACTAAGGTATTGAGGCACAAAAGAATATCAACTTTGCTACGTATCCTATTAAGGGTTTATTTGATAATTGATAATTGATTATTTAGTATTTTTTATTTTCTTAAACTGTTATTGCTAAAAAAAAAAAAAAATTGATCAGGTGAGTTGTTTTTGTGTTATTGGGAAAGTTCAATGGGTCTTGAAATTTGAGTTTTATCTCTTAATAAACCTTTTCTTTTTCTTTTTCTTTTTTACTGTTTAGATTTTTCTGAATTAGGACTTGAAAAGTAAAAAATAAATAATTTTAATTTTTTAAAAAAATAAAATGTGACTTTTTAAGCACTTGTCAAATAGGATAGGTTTTGGTTAAAAAAAACTTGCTCTCTTCGCCCAAATAAGCCAAAACCAAACATACATATTTTTGTTTCTTAAATAATAAAAAAATGGAGGACTTGTGAGCCAATCCTATTGAAGAGACTTATTTATTTACAAGTTCTGTTCCTTTTTTCACCTATTAATATCTCTAAAATACCCTTCCTTTATTTTCTTCATTCCTATTGTCAACACTCTTCTCCTTCACCAACAACCACCGACCACCATCTCCAGTCGCCAACGATCATCTCCTATCACCATCTCTAACCGCCATTAGACTGCAATGATATTTTCCAGCGAGTATCATTGACCTTGTATCTGAAAATATTTTTTTTCAACGAACACCTCTAGTGATTTTTATTTTTTTTTTTCCAATTCCCTGACCATTTTTACATATAAAATAACTCTTATCTCCATTACATCACCACTCAAACCACCTCTTCAGATATGATATGATATGATAATAGAAATGAGGAATGAGGAGAAAAGTTTAGCAGTGATAAATTTATCAGTATTTACTAGATCATTTTAATCAATAATTATCTCTTACTTTGAGACACACTCATTCATTTATTCATTTACAAAAACAAATTTATGCTACAACAAAAGTAACCTATAGTAACGAAAACTAGTGAAGAAAATAAATTTCATTACTAAATAAGAATAATCTGTGAGGAAATATAAATTTTGTCACATATAATAAGAAAATAAAAATAATAGGTGAGGAAATTTATTTTTGTCAAAAATAATAACTTTTATGTGGAGAAAAATTAAGTTTCGATACCGAAGATTTTCCCGCGAAATTTTTTGGGTGATGCCAAATTTTTAAGACTTTTCGTGAGGAAAAATTTGTCACCAATTATAAAATTATTAGTGAGAAATATATTTTCGTCACCAATGATTTTAAATATTTTGAGATCATTTGGTGAGGAATATATTTTTGTGGGTAATAATTTTTAATATTTTGAGACTTTTTTGTTGAGGAAATTATTTTGTCACAAATTTTGAAAGAAGAATTTTGAGATATTGAGTGGGTAATGAAAAAAAAATGGCTACTAAATTTTTCCCTTGTTTTTGTGTTTATCAATTTTCCGCCTCCTCCTCCTCCTCCTCTCTCTCTCTCTCTCCCTCTCTCTCTATCTAAACACATGTTAGCTTTCCTTCTCTGCTCTCTCTTCAACGTCTCTTGTCCTCTTTTAGCGCTGCCGTTGACGTCTTCTATTCCTTCAGCATCATTGCCGACGTCACATATTCGAGCAAGCGTCAGCGTCGTCAGCTTTGCTTCGAGTATTCGATTAGCCTCCATTGTTTTGTATGGAGTTCTCTCTCTCTTTCTCTCTCTCTCTCTCTCTCTCTCTCAGTCTTTGCATATGTTTTCCATTACTTTTCTTTCTCAATCTTTGTATTTGTTTTCCATTACTCCTTTTTTGCACTTACCAACACCTCCATTATCATTTTCTTGGCACTAGTAGTTTGCCTATCTCCCAAAACCCAATTTCAGGTATGGGTCCCCACCTCTCTCTCTCTCTCTCTCTTACACACACACACACACACACAAACACACACTCAATTTCTTTGTTTTTCTATCTTTGTTTTTCTTAATTTTCAAAACTAATTTTGTTGTTTTCCTTAATTTCCAAAACCCTACCAATCTTAACTTAATTGTTTATATGTAATTACGACATTATTTGTAGTCGAGCATTGCACAAGGGATATGGGTTTTGATTGTGTTTGCAGAGTACTTTTTGTTGCATCCAGAATAGTTTTGGTGAATTACATGACTAGGTACTGTAACTTCATGCTCTTCAATTTGTAAACAGATGAAATTTTTTGGAGATGTTTTGGATTTTCTTCTTTTTCTTCTATGAAATCCAAAAATTGAGGAAAAAGAAATTGGGAAACAATAAAAAACATGTCAATAAATTTGTTTATTTAGAAAACTAGTAGCAATTTTACTTTAATTATTTTAATTATAGCAACTACAAAAAAGAAAAAAAGAAAAAAGAAAAGGAAATGGTTATTAGAATTTTGTGAGTTTCTTTCACAATTTTTTGGATATACATCTTGTCATAGTAACCTCAATATTTTCTTCATTTATAATCGGTTTTCCAACCTATTTTTGTAATTGTACTCAAACATTAAGGAACTAGAGGCAATCTCAAACTCATAATAATGTTCATCCTTTCTTTCAACGTAAACTTCTCTTCCTTTCTTTCAGATTAATATTCATCCTTTCAAAATTAATGGCACATGGTCATACGATACATTTATATGTCTACATGATCCTTCAACATTTCTTAGTTGAATTAAATAAATTCGCATCCTTTTTTACTACTGATTCATAATTTTAGTAAAGTTGATCCATCTTTGAGGTGACTTGGCTTAAAATTGTGAATACAATATTCTTATGGTGAGCTTAATGGCTGCTAAGAGGCATCAAGTGCGTGTATTTTGCACTCTTAGTGCATGCAATATTCAGATTGGTAGTGCCCAATATTGAACGAGCATTACAACATTACCAGACATGTTGAGCACTTTTTTAGGGTAATTGTTATGGTCTGAAGGTTGCATAATTTATTTGTACATTGTCAACGTTATACCTACTGAAACACAAAAATAATAATATAGCTATTGCTGTTTCGTATTTAGTCTCTTTTTTTGCAGCAGCTTCTTCGAAAAACTATAAAGTATGTGCCTGGTTGGGATTGTCATGGCATTAAGTTGAAAGGCAAGTATTTCTTTATATAATTTTTTTTTTTTGGGTAGTGTTGCCATATAATTTAAACTCTTGGTATTATGATTCGTTGACAATGATGCTTCCAATTAACTATAAACAGTGAAGTTTATTGACATATTGCCTATGGCGGGCTATCTTGAAAGTTGGAGGCTTTATGTCATTTTACTGTGAAGTTTATTGACATATTTGCATTTTTTTTTTGAAAAATACTATATTTACATTTTTTTTTCAATGTTTAGTAAGATAAAAAGTCACCTTCACAATTGTTGCCTGAACCACATTCGATTTGCAACGGTTAGATTGCCAATTTGTGAGTGTTGGAAGCTCAAATGTTGATGGAAATCAAGGAAGACAAGAGCTTCACATAAGAGTATTTATTTAGAAGTTCAAATTTATTTTAAGATTTTTTTTAAAAAAAATTTAATTTAGACTTTCATTTATTTATTTCCTTTTGTGGGAGAAGCCTATATATAGGGCTCACTGGTTTTGTGTAATGAATTATCAAAACTTTTGGCACTATTAAGAACTAAGTTTTCTTCATACCTCTCTTTTTCTCGCTCTCTCTGCAGAATCTATGTCCGTCTCTTTTTTTCTTCTACTTTCTATTTAAGATTTGATTACTGTTTTGAGTTATTTCAGTGTTGCAGTCATTGGAGCACGATGTTAGAAAGGAGCTCACATCAGTGAAATTGAGAGCAAAGGCACAACCAAGTTTGTGAAAACCATCATTAAGACACAAATGGCTTCATTTAAGGTTGGTTGCTTGAATTGCTAGTATCCATAATAAAACATCAAAGTAATCTTTAACATATGGCCTTTGTAGTCTTTGTAAAGGTAATAATTGTTCTTAGTGTATACTCATTTTTCACCAAAAAAAATTCCTTTTTGCTTGCATATCATTGCTAATTTTTAGTTTAGGGGATGCTCGAATATTAAGCATATATGTTCAATTTTTACAGCGATTGGAGTATGGGGAGACTGGGATTATCTTTATCTGACTCTTGATCCAAATTATGAGGCGCTTAGGTACCTTGTACGGCTTTTTGAAAAGTTTCTTTTCTATGGATTCTCGACATTTTAAGTTGCGAAGTTCTTGTGGCAATGTAGTCTTACAAATCTGTAGGATGAACTATAACTCTCTGAGGTGCCATTAATTCTGGGATTCTATTAATGTTTCTGATTGTTATCACTCTTTAGGATAGTAGTCATATTGAAGAGACACCACTATATAGTTGCAGATGAAAGGGTGTTTCTATCTTTTTCATGCTGGTGTTATAATTTGTTAAGTTGCTTAGCTGTTGTTTGTTCTGCACCCTTTCCTTTACTGGATTAAGGTGTTTGGTGAGATGGCCTTTCAAGGGTATATAGAGGCAGAAAACCAGTTCACTAGAGTCCCTCATCACGAACTACTCTTGCAGATGCTGAGTTAGAGGTAATATGGACCTTTTTAAGTTCTTGTTTCTCTTCCATTGAACTACTTGTAAAATATCTTACAATTAGAACCTCTGTTATTGTGACAATTGATATAATTTAAGTGTGTTATGTGGCTGACAGTTACTGAAAATGGTGAAATTGACACTAATTTAAACTACACCCTTTCTAGTTGTTAAAACAGTGTTGATCTGAGTGTATAAATAAATAGGAAAGGGGTTTCTCATATTTTCAAAACTTGGTAGTATGAAGTGGATGAATCAATTAATTGGATCCGGTTGAGGAGCAAACTTCTTCAGTGTCCTGTCATTCATGTTCTCATATATCGGGTTCAGCTAGACAATAAGAGGTAGAGAAGGTTTTTGAGTTTATTAAAAAATGATAGTTGGTTTATCATCACTTTAATTGGAGAGGATAACAGAATATAAGTGAAAACTTTATGCACTACTACTAGTACCATCTCTTCAAAACTTACATGAGGCTATTTTTGTTTCAAATGGGGGTTCCTTGATGTCACTACATGACGATGTAGAGACTCAACACTCATAGCCTCTTGATGTTGATGTAGCGACACAGAGGGATGCTGTCCCTAATCTAGTGTTGGTAAGATATTGGAGCATTTTGTTGAGGGTTGAGTGAACATTGCTCTAAGTGTTTTCTTTTATCTTGTTGTGAGTTAATGGGTTTTAACTTATTTATTGCTTTGGTTTTTGTTGACGGTTGAGTGACAATAGACCTATATATTAGTTAAAGCACAACAATTTAAGAAAGTAACACTTTTAGACTCAATCATGCTACATTTTACCAATAAGGAAGCTATGTGCCAATCCCTCTTGCATTAACACCACAACCATATATTTTAATCTTTTAATAGTTTCCATTTTTCATTTAGAAGTTTATTCACTTTGGTTGTGTGAAGTATTTTGTATTGAACATATATGTTTGTGTAATTGGGATCTCCACCACAAATATTTATATGAAAAATGCTAGGGACCACAAATGTTTTACCAAATGTTCTACCAAATGTTTCACATAGGTGTGAGACTCACACTATGTGAGTCTTATATGAGTCTCACACCCATGTGAGACATTTAGTAGAATATTTGATAAAATATTTGGAGTCTCTAACATTACTCTATTTATATACTATTAGAATGTAATCATATAATGTTCTTTGGTAGATTATTTTATTTTTACGTTTTGTTTTTGTTTGTGGTTATTTAAGGAGTTATGAGAAATAATCATTTTGTAAACAAGTAATTTCATTTTTTAGATTGGTTTTAAAAAATATGGTTTCATTTGGGATGTACTGGCCTAAAATGCAATATTAAAGTGAAAGACTTAGTAATTCTATGTTTGTCATGTTGTAGAAAATTGAAGATCATGATTCAAACTTAGGGCAAGTTTGGGATTTTTCAAAAAAGATAAAAAGACAAAAAGTTACTTAAAAAGTTAAAAAGTTAACACTATTCACCAAAAGTCAATAATTACGGCTGCACAACTCCCAATTCGAATTTTTCCCTACAAATCAATTTTTACAATTTTTTATTACACATTTTTCCATAAAAAGTTAAAAAGTTAACTTAAACATCCATATTTTCAACCTTAATTTTTTAGTCCAAAAAGACAAAAAGTACACTTATTTAGGATACCCCAAACAATCTTAGGAAATTAAGCTTTTAAGTATGTCAATTTAGTTAGGAACTTGAATGGATTTGAGTTTATAGAGCATATGTTACTAAATTTTCAAAACTAGCTAAGACATATTATTTTGCTACTACTGAGGTGTATATTTGCTACTACCAATAAATGGAGTGTTTATTGGTTTTGCTGCTAATATAGAATGTATTTAGTTGTTACTGATGAATAGAATGTATGCTAGTTCAAGGGATGGTAGCTTAAGGGGTGTACATTGGTTTTGTTCCTTCCTATGTTTATTTGTATAGTTGTTTTATTATGTTTTTGGTTAGTTGCTCACCAACTGGGTATGATGCTTGCATAATAGTGGATCACATTTGATTCCAATTTCCAAGTTTCATTGAATCGTTCTATATGAGAATAAAACTCATCATGTTGCTTGATTGTTTTCAACATTGTCAAGTTTATATGTGTTCATTTCATATGATTCACTTGCCCTCAGTTAGATCAGCTATTTTTTGTGATTTAGGACAGATAAAAGTCCAATATTAAAAAAATTCATTTTTGCTAAATTGGTTTACAAAATAAAATTATTTATATATTAGTTTAGATGTAATTGATATTGTATTAATGTTTTTCTTTTTATTTTCTTTACAAATTGGTTTTTGATGACATTTGGAAGTATACTTGCAAATCAAGATCAAGTGTTGATATTTTCTATGGACTAATACTTAGTTTTACTTGTAAATCAAGATCAAGTGTTATTTTTTTTTGTCAATTGATACTTGGTTTATTTTGAGATTTGTCGTGATGGTGTTTTTGTTATACTAAATGAATTATTATTAAATTTGTTTGATAGATATATTTTGATTTATGATATAAATTGGTTACTGAATTGTTTTGTGGAGTGCTGTATAATAGCTAGTGGATTTGTTAGTATATTTGAAGGCTATTGAGATATGAGTAGGGATATTTGTGAAATAATAATTTAAATTGAATTGTAAAATATGGAACAATAAGTTTTGTGACGAAATTTATCGCAATTTATATATGAAGAGTTTTGTTGATTTTGTTGTTTGGTGACTAAAAATTTTGTCACGTATACATCTTTTTGTCATGAAATATATTTCGTTACCCATGTCTAATTTTTTGAGATGAAAAATTTCGTCAACTTTACATCTTACTGTGACGAAAAATTTCATCAACTTTACATCTTATTGTGACGAAATTATTTTCTCACCAATAATCAACATGTGTGATAAATTTATTTGTCAACTAAAGTTTTATATACAGTACTGAGTAATTATTTTGTGACGAAAATGAAAATTTTTTGCGATAAAATGTTGTCTTATTTGTGACAAAAAATTTTGTTACTATAGTAATTTTACTGGTGACGAATTTTTTTTTTTTGTCACAGTCATTTTTAGTGAAAAACATTCAATGATGAAACCGGTAAGGAAAATATATCCTTACAAATATATATAGTGACGAAATTAGCTCTTTGGAGACAAAAAAAAAAAATCATCATTCAAGACCTAATTTGTTGGAGTGACTTACACACCAAGAGAAAGTAAAAAAGGGAGGATAAAAGATTGGTGTTAAATTTATCACTGATAAATGGTTTGGTTAAATTTATCAGTGATAAATAACTAAACCATTTAACCAGTACTCTTTTACATTCTCACATTCATACTCACGTACATACAATTTAACTTACATATTCATTCACAAACACAGTCACTCATTTACATATACAAAAACGGGCAAATTACCAACACCCCCCTCGAAATTTGACTAAAATACGGATTCCCCCCTAAGATTTGAGAAATTACATCCCGCCTCATGAGGTTTATATTTGCATAACAAATTGTCCCCTGAGGTTTATATTTGCATAAGAAATTGTCCCATCATTTGTTATGCAAATATAAATCTTAAGGGACAATTTGTAATTTTTCAAACCTTAGAGGAATCCGTATTTTAGTCAAATTTCGAGAGGGGTATTGGTAATTTGCCCTACAAAAAAAAGTATAAAATTGATAAATTTATTTAAAAAAGTATAAAATTGATAAATTTATTTCTATAAATTTATTCAGATTATATTATGGAAATCTATCTCATAATATAGAAAGGGGGAGGGAAATGAGATGGAGAGAGAGAGAGAGAGAGAGAGAGAGACCAGATATCATTAGAAAGAGCTCCAATGATGTAATGGTTTCATCTTGACAGTGAAGATGGCTACAGTACTAGATTGACATTGTAAATGGCCATATATGAAGAACGATGTAGATCAGTGATGATAGATGTGGTTGATAAATAGTCATAGTTAATCGATAATGATGGGGTGTAGATCGAAGGTTGTATAGCATAGATTGGCAATGGTGAATATATATCGGTGACAATGGAGATAAAATAATGGTGGAAATCATTGGTGAACGATGGGGAGATCAAACAAAGAGGTGGTAGCGGCAATAGCGGGTAGACGATGGCAGTAACAGTGTAAGCGGTTGCAGCGGCGACCATCAGTAGATGGTGATGGTGGTGATGTATGGTGGTGGTGTGAAGTTGTTGGGTATACTTCCTTATTAAAGTGTGGGACCCAATTGGTTTTAGAAAAAGAATTTTAATTTGGTTTGGTTTAGGTATAATATATTTTAATATATTATATCTAATTTTTAGAGACTTAATCCAATTTGGTTACAACTAGGGTTTGATAAAAAAAAGCCCACAAGCTTACCATATATATATATATATATATTGGTATTGTTTGTTTTTTAATTGGGTGAGAAAACAAAAAGAGGCAGCTGTTTTTGCTTGTGGAGCAGCAACACCTTCTTGATCAATTGATTGGTGAGATAGTGCTTAGGTTAAAAAGCAATTCAGTGGAATCAAAAAGTTTGGGTCAGTTCTGCTTCGTTTGGTTTAGCTTTTGGTTCTGTTTTGGGTGCATTATTTTGGGTCTTCTTCAACTCTGATTCTGAAGATTTTCGTTTATCTATTTGGTGAGGTCTTTCCTCTTTGTTTATTTGTGATTATTTGGAATTCACCTAAGGGTGGTTTGTGAGACCATTCGCGTCTCATTTGTAATCGTTTGGAAACTTATTTGGTTGATAGTGGAATCGAATTTCGATCCCGTAGACGTACCTTACATTGAGGGAACCACGTAAAAATTCTTGTGTTGCTTTTGATTTAATTTTTCCGCATTAGTTTTTATTCCCATTGATTGATTTACTTGTGGGAATCATATATTTTCCCTAACAACCGGTATCAAAGCTTACGGTTTATTTGGGTTTATTTATTTGTGTAAATCAATGGAGAGGAATGTGGGTCTTATGTCTAGCTTCAAAGGAAGCAATTGGGTAACTTGGAAAACTAAAATGGAGGATCTATTATTTTGTAAAGATTGTATGAAGGCCTTTATGATAAGAAATCAGCCACAAATAAAGCTTTTCTGTTTCGTAAGTTGGTTAATTTAAAATATAAAGAGGGCAGCCCTATTCTGGAACATCTGAATGAAATAAAGAGTATTGTTAACCAACTTGCTTCTATGAAAATTGTTTTTGATGATGAGTTGCAGGCTTTGATGCTACTTAGTTCTTTGCCCGAAAGTTGGGAGACTTTGGTTGTGACAGTGTAACAACCCTCACCACTGTTTACTGATAACACCACTGCTTACTGCTAAACTGTGACTGAACTGGATAAGTAACTGATTAGACTGAAATTCTGAATTAAGTGCATGAATATATTGTGTTAAATGCTTATCTATCTGTTGACTGTTAAATGCATCTGTTCATGTTTCATGCTTTAAACTGCAAATTGAAGGTCTTATCGGCGGCCGAATCTGAAATTGATTAGTGCTTTGTGTTAATTAGAATTAATGTGATTTTATGGTATATTTATTTGAAATGTGATTTGGTATGATTATATTAGATTAAATAAAGCTAAATTATAAGAGTTAGCCTTATTTACCATCTTGCCATGCTAGTGGGCCACTATGTTAACACACTTGGAGCCTTATCACACTTAGACATAATTTCTTCAGCCATTTCTTGAGAGCAAACCGTAGGAGGGAGTGAGAGAGGAGAAACCTTAGCTCCATTTGAGATTTGGCTTGGAACTAGAAGAATTGAAGGATAATTGTGCCACTTGAGCTTGTATATCTTGCATTCTAGACTTAAGGTTGGTGTTTCATCCTCTCATTTGTGCATTTGAGTTGCATCTTGCATAGTCCATGGCTAATTAGTGGTCTAAGTCAAGAATTTGCTTAAAATGTTGAATTGTAGCATAAATCATGCATGTATGTTACCATCATTGAGTTTTAAAGAGTATTGTTCATGAAATTCCACATGCATGTTCATATTTTTGCATTGGACCATGAATTCATCTTGTTTATGGAGAAATTGGCTCATTTGAGCATGTATTTAAAGCTTGAGTTGTTTAAAATCCATGCATGTTATGTTTTACATCATGTTCATGAGATTGGTTTGAAATTATGTTTAATTGACTCACCTTTGGGCTTTGATTTTATAAATTGAGCTTTGAATCATGTAATACTATGAGTTTATAAGTGTTTTCCAAAAAATTAGCCCAAGAGGATCAAATTTGATGCATTAAAAGTTGATTTTGAGCTTGAGGTTCAAATCTGGAATTTCTAGAATTTGGATTCACACTCGAGCGAGGAACTCCACGCTCGAGCGTATACTCTGGATCATGAAGTCCGCTCGAGCGATAAAAGTGACGCTCAAGCGTGAAATTCGTGTATCCAGTACTTTGCATAAGTTTACAGTCCGCTCGAGCGAGAGAGTTCACGCTCGAGCGAGGACTTGTATCTCACGCTCGAGCGGGGGTCGAGCGTCCGTCAAGTGTGAATTTTGAGCATCCAGTATTTTCACTGTAGCTTACAGTCCGCTCGAGCGACGGAAGTCACGCTCGAGTAGAGCTCCTTTGTCTGCATGTCCGCTCGAGCATAGAAAGCCACGCTCGAGCGAGACCCCTATTTTCTGAAAATTCTGAAAAGTGTTTTAAAGTGCATCTTTGCATCCTCATTCCATCCTAGGCATTCCTAGGCCTAGTTTAAGGCATCTTAATGAGGATAATGCTATAGAACCACACCGAGTCAAGATAGGGACTAAGTTATTGTTTCCCAAATGTGTAACTTAGTGTGTGTTCATCACCAGAATTTGTGTAGGGTTGGCATCCGAGGACGGCACTAGCTTATCTCAGAGCCCGTAACTCGTGAGTAATGTTGTAAAGATATGTTCAATAATGATTATCTTCTGAACAATTGAACTGTACTGTTTTCTGAAATGATACTATTACTGAATGAATGATGTCCTATTTATGAACTGTATTCGTGGCATCCATAGCAACTCATCAGCATTATATCGCATCGCTATCGACATAGAGATCTCTGTCGGTTCCCACGTCAAGAACCACTATCAGCATCGATATGATGGCCATCAAGCCGTTATTCGACTGTTAAGACCCATCTTTGCTTGCTATTGGATGTACCACTTATGACTGCTATGATCGAATAATTGTTATACTGTTTAAATGACTGTTTTAAATACTGAAAGGACATTCATTCTTAACCTCTTTATGCATATGTTATTCACTGGGCGTTAGCTCACTGCTCATATATATATGTAGGTGTACAGGCACCGGAACGAAGGTAGGAGTGCTGGGTCAAACTCTCTTTTGTCAAGCCAACCTTTGTGTCTCACTTTGAGGTTTTAGATCAGTTCAAGCTAAGGCTGTTCTTGGGGTGTCTCAGATTCACCCTAACTGTCTCTGTTATGTATAGACTGAGTGATCTTTTGTACTGTACTGTTATGGTGGGGATTTGGTCCCTAACCTGTATGCTTGTAAGTGATGTATGTATATACCGTTTTTGTTCTGAATGTGCATATGTTATAAAAAGTCTTTTTGCATACAGACCGTCACAGCTCATTGGACATCTTTTAATTACTGTTTTGGCTTCCGCCAGCCCCTGTACTCTGTATTACTTTTTTTACTGTCAAGCAGGCCTTCGGTAATCTCGGATTATTGGCCGGTTATGGTGCTAAACCCATAGGGACGGGTTTGGGTCGTGATAGACAGTTAGTAATTCGGCGCTCGATGGGGTTGTCATAATGGACCAAGTCACTTTGTTGAATGAAGAAACTAGAAGAAAATCAACGGGTTCTTCTCATTCGGAAGCATTTGTTGTGAGAGGTCGAAGCAAAATAAGGGGGAGGAGTAAGACTCCTCATAGTCGTGATCAAAGCCGTGACAAATCAAAAGATGGTTCTTTTTCAAAGAAAGACATTGAGTGCTATTATTGCCATGAGAAAGGTCACATGAAGCAGGAATGCCGAAAGCTCAAGAATAAGGAGAAAAAGCGTGACAAAAGTGTGGATAAGAAGCAAGAAGACACAACGGCAGTTACTACCGATGATCTCATGGTTGTTTATGAAGATGATTGTATCAATTTATTGAGCCAAGAGAGCAATTGGGTGATTGATTCCGGTGCTTCTTTTTATGTGACTTCTCGAGTTGATTTCTTCACTACCTATACTACAGGAGATTATGGTTCTATTCGAATGGGTAATGAAGGTTTGTCCAAGATTATTGGCATGAGTGAGGTTTGCTTGGAAACAAATTTGGGTTGTAAGTTATTGCTTAAAGATGTGAGGCATATTCCCGACATTCGCCTTAATTTTATCTTTACTGGGAAGCTAGATGATGAAGGCTTCAACAACAAAATTGATGATGGAATATGGAAGCTCACAAAGGGTTCTTTGGTGGTGGCTAAGTGCAAGAAGACTCATACACTTTATTCGATGCAAGAAAAAATTTGTAAATGTGTTATTAATACACTTGAAGATGATACTTCTATTGAATTGTGGTACAAGCGACTTGGGCACATGAGTGAAAAGGGGCTGCAAGTTTTGTTCAAAAAAGAGCTTATACCCGGTTTGAAAGGTACATATCTTAAAACTTGTGTTCATTGTTTGGTGGGTAGACAACATAGAGTTTCTTTTCATAAAAATGTTGCTTCTAGAAAAGAAAATGTGTTGGAGTTGATTCATTCGAATGTTTGTGGTCCTTTGCAAGTTAGAACACACAGTGGTGCACTTTATTTTGTTACTTTTATTGATGATTATTCAAGGAAAGTTTGGACTTTTCTACTAAAAACTAAAGGTCAAGTTCTAGAAATATTTAAGCATTTTCAGGCCATGGTTGAAAGAAAAACAAGGCAGAAATTGAAGTGCATCCAATTAGACAATGGTTGTGAATACATTGGGCCATTTGATGAGTATTGTTGTAGCCAAGGTATTCGACACCAAAAGACAGTTAAGAAGACTCCTCAACAAAATGGCGTTGCCGAGAGGATGAACCACACCATTGTGGAAAGAACAAGGTGTATGCTTTCACAAGCTAAATTGCCAAGATCCTTTTGGGGTGAGGTAATGAAGACAGCGGTTGACGTGATCAATTTGTCACATTCCTATCCTTTGAATGGTGTTGTTCCAAAAAGAGTTTGGATCGGTAAAGATGTGTCTTATGAGCACTTGAGAGTGTTTGGTTGCCGAGCTTTTGTTCACATTCCAAAAGATGAGAGGTCCAAGCTTGATAATAAGTCAAGACAATGTATTTTTCTTGGCTATGGGCGTGATGAATTCGGGTATAGATTGTGGGATCTGGTTGACAAGAAAGTCATTTGAAGCCGTGATGTTGTGTTTCTTAAAGACCAAACAATTGAAGACTTTGGCAAAGGTGATCAATCGGAGCCAAAAACTAGTGACCTCATTGACATGGATCCATCTCCTTCATCTTTAGTTGATGATGAAAACGAGGGAGATGTGCAGCCACCCATTGAATATGTAGAGGATGATGCTAATTCTAATGAAGTTGAGCCAGAAATTGAGGAAGAGCATCCAACTCAAGAACTGCCACCACAACTTGAGTTGAGGAAATCTACAAGGGATCGACTACCTTCAAGAAAGTATCCTCCCAATGAATTTGTATTGATTTCCGATCAAGGGGAGTCTGAGAGCTACTAGGAAGTAATTGAGCATGCAAAGAAAAGTGATTAAAAAAAGGCCATGTAAGAGGAGATGAATTCCTTACTTGAAAATCACACTTATGATTTAGTGAAGTTGCCTAAAGGGAGGAAAATTCTGAAAAATAAGTGGGTTTTCAAATTGAAGAATGATGGCAAGAATCTAAGATACAATGCACGTCTTGTTGTGAAAGGTTTTGGGCAAAAGAAAGGTATTGACTTTGATGAGATTTTTTCGCTGGTTGTGAAAATGTCTTCTATTCGGGTTATACCTGGCATGGCTGCAAGTATGAACCTTGAAGTTGAACAACTTGATGTGAAGACTGCATTTCTTCACGGTGATCTTGAAGAAGAAATTTACATGGAGCAACCAGAAGGTTTTGTGGAGAAAGGGAAAGAGAAATTTGTTTGCAAATTGAAGAAAAGTTTGTATGGCCTCAAGCAAGCCCCACGGCAATGGTACAAAAAATTTGACTCTTTCATGATGAATAATGGTTTTTCTAAAACCACTTCGGACCTTGTGTGTTTGTGAAAAATTTCCCGAATGGTAAATTTATTATTCTTTTGATTTATGTTGATGACATGTTAATTGTGGATCAAGATTACACTATGATTAACAGGTTGAAATTGGAGTTGAGCAAGTCTTTTGTTAAAAGATTTGGGGCCGGCAGAGCAAATACTTGGTATGAAAATTGTTCGTGATCGCAAAGAGGGGCTGATTTGGTTGTCTCAAGAAAGCTATATTAAGAAAGTTCTTGAGAGGTTCAACATGAACAAAGCAAAGCCGGTTGGTTGTCCACTTGCGGGTCACTTCAAGCTTAGTTCGAATCAATGTCCTACAAGTGAGAAAGATAAGGAATAGATGTTGAAAATTCCTTATGCTGAAAATTCCTTATGCTTCAGCAGTTGGTTCTTTAATGTACGCCATGGTTTGTACAAGGCCGGATATTGTTTACGCCGTTAGTGTGGTGAGACGTTTTCTTTCTAATCTGGGTAAAGAACATTGGGCAACGGTAAAATGGATTCTAAGGTATCTTCGAGGGACTTCAAAGGTGTGTTTGTGTTTTGGAGATGGTAAGCCGATACTTGATAGGTTCACAGATTCTGACATGGCCGGTGATATTGATTCTAGGAAATCTACTTCGGGGTATTTGATGACTTTTGCAGGGGGAGCTGTGGCATGGCAATCTAAATTACAAAAATGTGTTGTTCTCTCAACTACCGAAACTGAATTTATTGCCATTACAGAAGCTTGCAAAGAAGAGTTATGGTTGAAGAAATTTTTGCAAGAGTTAGGTTTGAAGCAAGAAAGTATGTGCTTTATTGTGATAGTTAAAGTGCTATTCATTTGAGTAAAAATTCTACTTTTCATTCGAGATCGAAACACATTGATGTGAGATACCATTGGATTCGTGATGTGTTAGATTCGAAATTGTTACAACTCGAAATGGTTCACAAATGTGATAATATTTCGAATATGTTGACAAAGACTTTGTCGAGGGACAAACATTTAAAGTGTTGAATTTTGGCGGGTATGGTTAATGTCTCTACCTAAGTTGGTAGATGGAGAATTGTTGGATATACCTCCTTATTGGAGTGTGGGACCCAATTGGTTTTAGAAAAAGAATTTTAATTTGGTTTGGTTTAGATATAATATATTAATATATTATATCTAGTTTTTAGAGACCCAATCCAATTTGGTTACAACTAGGGTTTAATAAAAAAAAGCCCATAAGCTTACCATATATATATTGGTATTGTTTGTTTTTTAATTGGGTGAGAAAACAAAAAGAGGCAGCCATTTTTGCTTGTAGAGCAGCAGCATCTTCTTGATCAATTGATTGGTGAGATAGTGCTTAGGTTAAAAAGCAATTCGGTGGAATCAAAAAGTTTGGGTCAGTTCTGCTTTGTTTGGTTCAGCTTTTGGTTCTGTTTTGGGTGCATTATTTTGGGTCTTCTTCAACTCTGGTTCTAAAGATTTTCGTTCATCTATTTGGTGAGGTCTTTCCTCTTTGTTTATTTGTGATTATTTGAAATTCCCCTAAGAATGGTTTGTGAGACCATTCGTGTCTCGTTTGTAATCGTTTGGAAACTTATTTAGTTTATAGTGGAATCAGATTTCGATCCCGTGGACGTACCTTACATTGAGGGAACCATGTAAAAATTCTTGTGTTGCTTTTGATTTAATTTTTCCGCATTAGTTTTTATTCCCATTGATTGATTTACTTGTAGGAATCATATATTTTCCCTAACAGAAGTTTCAAAAATAGTAAAAAAAATGTGTGTGTGTGGGTGTTTGAGAGAGAGAGAGAGAGAGATCTGCAAAAATATTACAAAGAATAAAAGAGAAAATATTTAATAAGGATATTAAAGACATTTAAGGACTTAGTGGTGTACATAAAAAGTCTTTAGGACCTAATGAAAAATAAGTTGATAAAGTAGGACCAGCTGGTAATATCTCGTAAAAAATTACATTTTTAACCAAAATCTAATAGAGTCTAAATTACCAAAAAAAATTATCAACCACGAATACCGGTGTAATCTCGTACATATATGTAGACTGTGATTGGTAAACAAATTGATAATTAGTAGGTACGTATATCATTTTCCAAACTATATACTCTAATTTTGATTTTCATCATATTATAAGCAAAATGGTGATTATCACCATAATATAAGCAAAAGAGATGACCAAAAATTTGATTCTTGTTCAAAAAACACGGCCCAATGAAACTTAAAATATATGAAAAATGAAATGGTTTGTTCAACTTTTTTGTTGGAATTTCTTTTCCTTTTTGGTAAAAAATGTTAATGGGAATTAATGGAGCTACTTTATGTGTGTTTTTCTCCTTAACTATCGGCGGCAAAAGAAAAATAAAATGACACGAGATTAAAGTACTTTCGAAACACCAACTTACAATTATTTTTAAACTAATAAGAGCTTTAATTACATTATGAGCAAAGCTATGCTGATTCTGTTTGGTCACTTGAGTGAAATAAAATCAAACTCATCGTTCTATTCCTTTTTGCACAACTTGAATAGTATTAGTGCAGTATGTGCACATACCATGATAATAAAAATTTGGGCTAACTGGTCATCCTCCCGGTTGACCGGAGCAGCGCTATATATATATTTTTTTTCTATAATTTGCACCTGGTATTTTTTATATTTTAAATAAAAAAAAATTCAAAATTTTTAAATTTTTTTTATGAATTTTGAATAGAATTTTGAGTTGTGTGTTTGGTTATAAGTTATAAGTTTTTATATCAAATATCATATGTCACATCAAAAATTTCTCACTCAATTCAAAACTCTTTTCAAAACTCATTCACCAAACAAAATTTTCACACTCAAATCATAATTTTAAAACTCACAAACTCAAAATATAACCCTATTTTCAAATCATATTTAGAAAATCCTATCAAAGAGTAACAAAGATAGTCTTCATAAATAAAGAATAATTAATTTAAAAGCGATTAAGGAGGGCATTGACTTATTGGGCAGAAAAAACGAAACCTGTGGAAGTAGTGCTTTTCTTGAGCCACGGGAGATTCTTTAGACTTTTTAGAGGTAAAGGTAATAGAACAGATAAGCTTTGCAAGTGTAAGTGTCTTTTGTTGAAAATCCAGGTTGATGGCTCTTCAGTTAGCTTAGTCTAAAGGGTTTGTCTTGTTTTTTTTTTTAATTGAAAGTTGATAATTAATAATATTTATTTATTAATTTTTTTTATAATAAATTTATTTAAGTAGTTTGATTTCATAAACTGTAAGTAAAAAGTATACACATATATATTATCAAAATAAAATAAATTATAAACATCTCAAAAAACAATACCCAATATTGTTATTCTTCCTCAAGGCTGCTTGACCCAAATGTCAAATTGTTCATCCCCCTTGTCACACGCTCACTCTCTCTCTCTCTCTCGGTTGGCTGTTGGTTCCCTCAAATTCAAACACCCAGAAAGGGAGAGGAATGGCATCCATGTCAGCATGGGGAATTCCTTATCCTAAAAACATCTAGGCATGCATGCATGTAACTAAAAACGTTATCCTTGCATGCAAATTTATAGTTAATATTGTTGAAAAGCCAAGGGGTGCATCTACTTTTAATTACTGGATAAGTGATGAGATTCCAATCCAAAATTTATTACTTAATTAATTATTGATCATTAACAATTTTATTATTTACAAGTTCTTATTAACATATTCCTCATAACACATGTTAAGATAGCTTAAAAAAATTGTACATTACGTATATAATTTTTTTAAGTTTCACATTAACACAATTTTTATTTATATCATCAACATTGAGTTAGAGATTATATCAAACACTTATTATTATTATTATTATTATTTCATTCTTTCTTTAATTTACCTTAAAGTTTGAGAATATTTTTTTTATTTTTTTTGCAATTTTCTCTTTTGTGTTTTCAATCCTTGTCTTTCACGTGCTGCCTAAGCAAAGTAGGTATGGTTATGCAACTCAGCCACTGGTAGTGCTAAAAAAACATCAAGCAACTTGTATTATTTTCATTTCCAGCTCACGAATATGGGTTAATGACATGTATTTTGTCTTAATAGGAATTAAAGGTTTTATACACTGCCCATTGCCCACATCAGACAGAGAGAGAGACAAACCCATAAGCATCAGCTCAAAGAATTATTCAAAAAAAACACCGACTTCTTGCATCAACAAAGAATCAAATTTATTATAAGATAAAGATATACAAAATAAAAAATAAAAACTTGATTGAGACTTAGGAGTAGTCCAATCTGACATCTCAATCATTGATTGGTATGTAATTTATGTAAAGGCCACATCAAAGACTAAGACATCGTGTTTAGTATATCATAACTTCTTATTCGTTAAGAAGTTAGGAGTTCAAATTTTATCATAAGTAAAAATCTTACTTCCAAGATTACAATCTCTGAGGCATCAAATAAATAAAAAAATAAAAGAAAATCCGTCTTCATTTCATAAGAAGAAGGGTGAAATAAAAGAATAGAAAATTTTATTGAATTTGTCCTCAATGTTTTTAAGTTGTATTTGAATTATGATTTTAAGTACAAATTTAAAAAGAAAAAGAAAAAAAGTGAGTTTTTATATATATATATATATATTCTTTCTAAAAAGGAATTAATTGTTCAGAATGGTCCAAATAAATGGTTGATTAGTGCACCTCAAAATTACATTAAAGGAAAAAAAAACTTAACTGCTAAAACATGATTTCTAAGTTATTCACAACAGAGCTAAATTGCATTGGGTGAGTTTGATACCCTGTTACTCTCAATGTATTTATCTTACTTTTGTAGAAAAGAATTATTTAAGATGCTTTTCGAACATCTTGAAAAAAACAACAAACTTCTATATTTACATTTGTATATAAAAATAATTTTCATTTCAATAAAAAATGCTGGCTTGTAAAGAGAGAAGTTGAAAGAGCTACGCAAAATATATACTTTTTTTTCTCCTTAAAATCTTTGGCTGCAAAACAAAAATAAAAAATAAGGAAAAAAAATAAGAGAAGTATAATAAAAGCTACTTTTTTGTCGCCAGTAATTGAATTATTGTTGAGAGGGATTGTGTTATCACAATATAAAGAGTAATTATCCATTTATATCCTTATGATCCAAAGGATATGTGCTTTACGTGGCATGTGAGAAAAGAAACGTTTTTTTGGCATAAAATAAAAGCATGATTTTATAAAGCATAAAATAAAGGTGGATTTTATGACTTGTTTTTTGGCTAGGGTTAAATTTACCATGTTGTTTTCGGAAAAATACTAGATCTCAAAAGGTTTATCAAATTTTTTATTAAATGTCTCATATAGGTATGAGACTTATATGGGACTCGTGTGGTGTATGTCTCATACCTATGTGAGACATTTGATAGAAAATTTGATAAAACTTTTGAGATCTCTAATATTATGAAGTTATGATAATGATGATCAAATGACATGTCATACGAATCTAGGGCTGGTTAGGTTGGGTTGAAAGAGTAAGGATACTCTCATTGCCTTCTTTACTTGGCCCCCTCCTAACAATGGTTAAGATTCATCCTAAGAGAATCCAATGGCTTAGATCATCCACAAAAAAAAAAAAATACTTTTTAATTTTAAATTTTTTTAATAAAGTGATTTGGCCCTTTAGATTTGCTTGGGCTGATTTGGGCCATTGTAAGGAGGGGACCAAGTAGAAAAGGCAAGGAGAGGATCATTGCTCGGGTTGCAGGCCTACTTGGCCCAATTCTAAGAGTTGAATGGACGCCTATGTGGCCCAATTCAAGTTGCAACTGAGAACTTCATTGGAACATTTGGACAAGCATATTCATTCATTCATTTTATAATTTATTTATACTAATGATAATGTGCTATGCACGATATATAAAAAAATTTAATATTATATTTTTATTTAAAATAATATAAATAATTAAATTTTTGTATATAAATTCTAAAAACAAAAAAATTGAAATATTTAAGTTCTAAAATTTTATCACAATCGATTTACTAATTTTTAATTTGTCACAAATTCAATCATGTAATTTTCAACTTTTCTTACTAGAATTGCTTACTTAAGTGAGTTCAACCCAAGCAACTCGAGTCAAGCTTAAATTTTTTTAAAGATTGGGGTAATATAGTTTTTAATTAAGTAAGAACCTATGTAGAAATTAAAAATTTTGAATTAAATTTTATTGAATTTAGGCAGAGACACCAAATAACTTGAGCAACCAAAACAAAATTGAATATATAAATATATAAAATTATTTGCTAATTTATTTTTTTAAATAATAAATACGATTAATTAAAAATTTAATATTAATGAACAAAAGCAAAAGCAATATACTTAAGATTTTTCAATATAATTTTTCTTGAAAATATTTAAAAAAATATACCTTTTGGAAAGTTGATATTAAAATAAATTACTTTTTATAATGGCATGAAATAATTTAAATATGAATTTTCAGAAATTATTTTTAATTTAAAAATTACAATAAAATATTAAATAGAATAAAAATAAAATTTCTTACAAAATAAAAGTATTTGAATAAAAAAAGGGTAAGAAGAAAATTTAATATGGCATTCTCATTTAATTTAAAAAATAATTCTAGATGAATAATAAATTATCACCTATAACCTTTTTTTTTTTTAATAATTTTTTTTTTTAATGAACCATCACTTTAATTTAAAAAAAAAAAACATTGCTTTCTAATTTGTTTTAGCAAAAGTTACTTTTTAACAATTTGGGCCAAAAATATTTTTATTTTTTATTTTAATTTGTTTAATTAACAATTGAGATTAAAAAAATTAACAAGATCAACCATATTTGTCAAATGCTAAAAAAGTCTAGATGAACTATAAATTATACGTGTAACCTCCATTTTTTTATTATAAAAAAAATTAAGTTTCCCTAACCATTACTTTTAACCAAAAAAAAATGTTTATTTATATTTGATTTTAGCAAAAGTCACTTCTTAGATATTTAAACCAAAAATATATTTATTTTTTTAAAATTTGTTAATTGACAATTGAGTTTAAAAAAGAAAATTTAACAGAATCCACCATGTTTGGCAAGTGCTAAAAAGTTATTTATTTTTTTAATATTTTTGTCTTTAATTAAAAAAAAACTTTATATTAAAAGATATTATTGTTCAAATCCTTATAGTTCAGAAGGATATAATTTTTTTTATATAAAATTTAAAATGAAAAAAGGAAAAAAAAAATTTAATAGTGATTAATAATTTGAACACTTATATTTAAAACAAATTATTCTTAGACCAATAATATTATGATACATGTGAATATTGATCTCATTTTAATTATAGTAATATAATTTGAAAAAGAATTTAAATTTAAATTTTATTTTATAATAATTAAATAAAGGATGTATAATTTAAGGAATGAATATTGATCCCATTCCAATTATAATAACATAATTTAAGTAAGAATTCAAATTTAAAATTCTATTTTAAGGATATAAAATTAATTTATAAACCAATCATATTGTGATACGTATTAACAAAATCAAATAATTAATAAAAAGATTTGTAATTTTCAACCTTAATGAGATTAATAACGTTTTGTAATTATGATCTATATGCATAAGCATTCGGTAGAACATGTTCTAAAACATGTAAAAATGTCAACAAAATTAGCTTTTATGAAATATTTAAAAGATATGTTTCATAAATTCTACCCTTTCACTTTCTTTTTCAATTTTCTTTTAAATGAATTAATTACATTATAACCACTCAACTATTTGCGAGCATTACTTTATCTTTTTCATCTATATATATATATATTAGGAATAACCCGTGCATGAAGGCACTATGAACAATTTTTGTTTGATACGTGCTACGAAATTCAATTATAATAAATCAATTTAAAATGACAATATCACTTCAATTTAAAACTTCACATAAAACAGGAACAAAAGATATAAAGAAAATTGAAATAAATAACTAATAAATTTCAAATTTTTTATTTCCTAATGAATTTATCATGAATGTAGGCTTCCCACCTCATTCACATAATTAGGGTGATGCCTTCAAGAGTTCCCACCTCATTCTCTAACATATTTTTCAAAATCAGCCCTGTTTAAGAAATAATTCAAATCAATCAAATAAAACATCAAATCAATAGAAATACTTCAAATCCTTCAAACTTTTTCACAGTTTCAACTAACTACTTATAAATAAATGAAATAAAACTAACTCCAGTTAATTTAAAGACTAACCTTATTGTTACTACCAAAATATCATGGATGATACAACAAACTCAATCTAATTTCACAACCAACTGTGTTGGAAAGTCAGAGGCCTTGAAAAGAAAAATAAATTCAGAAACAAACCATGAAAATTCATAACCATGATAGGGGGGGGGGGGGGAGGGAGAACTAAAGTATATAAAAATTAAGAGGAAATAATACTATAACATCCTCCCTCAACCTACTAATAAATTATTCATGCACAATAGACACTAACTTTTCACAAAAATCCATGTCAAGCATATGTTACTTCCACCAAAATATGCAAAGATACTAAATTTAGTGAATTTTCAAGGGCACTTTACTGTCCACACTCAATAACCTTCCATAAGGTCCAATATTTTACATTAATAAGAGACTTTACAAAAATATTAGAAATTCAATGAAGTACGTATTAGTAGGAAGCTTTACAAAAGTGGTTAACATCAAGGATATACTTTACAAAATATTTGTCAACTTTACAAAATGTATAACATATAATGTCTTCAAACTTGTTCTTTTACAAAAAGTACTTGGCCGCCTCTAAAGCGCTTGGACACCTTCAAACTTGTTCTCTATCACATTTTGAAATGTCCATGTATCAACTTCTGTGTACTTTTTCCAATGAAGAGCATGCACAACAATCTAATATTTAAAAAACAATAACATTAGCATATTGAAACAATACGAAAAATAAATATTGAAACAATATGGACCAAGGATACCTTATTACAATTCCATCGGAGCAATATAATCTTATTTATCCTCTTGAGCTCTAACTTTTTCAACCCAATCCTACAAAAGTTTGACTTGATCATAATTTAAACACAATTTTAATTAAAATACACCTTCAATTTATTTCCTTCTTTCATCATTTGTGTTCTTTTTTAAACTTTAGTTACTTCCCTCTGCTATTCGCAAAATTTTATATATCTTTGTAAAAGATCCTTCATAATTTTTTAAGGATGCATAATTTAGTTTGAACATCATCAAAAGCACAATGTCCATCTTCACAAACTTTACAGTAAAAAAGAAAATTACACAGAGATTATGCATCCTCCAAAATATCACATTCCCCCCATGATTTTCTTTACACATGTTCCAAAACAAACTTGAAAACAACCATACCATTTGTGTATTTTTTATTCCCTTCCTTGAGTAGTCTTCCTTTCCTTTTCCTTTAAATTTCTCATTTTCCTTCGCCTTTACCTTTGCTTTTGCCTTTAAGAAAACAAGCAAAAATTATTAAGAAAAAAAATATGAGAAGCAAATAAATTTAATTAGTGGGCTTACCCCACAAACATAGAGAACATTAAAGTCCCGTTCATTATGGATCACAACACTGGCATTTCTATTTTGAAGAAATTGAACCTATGTATGTATAGAAATGCATTTGAAAGGTCAAAGAAAAATTATATTAAGGAATGAAGATTAAATAAAAAATGAGTATAGATATCTAATATTACTGTTTCCTCTAACATATCATCCACTTGTAAAAAATAATACAAAAGCATTTGATTATGAGAAAGAATCTATATAATAAGTAAGAAATTAAGCCTCGATTCATAAACTATAAAGTAAACATACATAACCAAAAATATAAATGTTGTCTATGATATGAATTAAAATGAACTCCAAGGTTGTTGAAGAGATTGAAACACCAAAGACCTGTAGTGAAGAAATAACTCATTTAATAGTGCTATAAATAGATTGAGTTTAAATACCAATGCGTTGTACAATGACTATTTGATTACTTAATTGTGCCATAATTTAAATACAATGGGTTATTTCTTTCTCACTATAATTTTAATTTTTAACAATCAAATAACATTACTTTGCAAAATAACCCAAATCATTTATCAGAACACTAATCATATTTGAAACACTTCAATCTCATTGATTCTTTATTTGATTCATTGGAATGAGGTAAATGATGATTCCCATTGCAATAAATTTTTCATTATTCTTTTAGTCAACCAAATATGAGAAGTGCAAGGAATCTTTGCACTTTATTACAGTGAACCAAAGACTACCTTAGAGTTTTACGTGACATTTCATTCCAGAAGATTAAAACATAAGGGAAAGGAAAACAGGGGAAGAAACTCAATCAAACTGCCAAATAAATAGTGTGAAAGTAAACAACTTTTTCCTTTCCCCTAATCAATCATCAATTGAAGACACTGCAAGTCCAAATTCTAAGCTAATCTAAATATGCAAAATTCCTTTCAATCTAGTAATGTTGTACATGCAGTTGATTGTTGGATAAGTTTTGGTCCAAAGTCAACCACTTTTGGCACTAATTTTTTTGGCTAGGCACATCTTGTAGGAGAGATGTTACATTGTAAGAAGAAAATATTACATATGAAAAGGCTATATCCAATTGCAAGAATAAAATATAGGAGATGTAGAAAGAAGCAAATCTATTTAGGACTAAGTTCCAAGTTAGAGTTAAAGACCCAAAATTATTTTTTGAAGTGTTTTTTTTTTTTTTTTTTCATTTTTTGTTTTCAAGTAAGAAAGATACTTTAGATTGTAATTAACTCTATCCTCAAGGCATTGCTTGAACATAAGTTGTCTAAATTGGCAATTAATTGAACTCTACAAAGAGTTAAACCTACCCAAGCGTGGCTAAACAACCAACAAATAATTTATTCAAATCAAACTCAACCACCCCAACCTCACAATTCCAGAAGCTATGAAATTTTCCTCTATTTTTTTTTTTTCCAATAATCAAACACCCAAAAAAGTTACACATAAAAAAAAAAATGTAATGACAGGAAAAATCCAAAAACCAACAATTTTGGCTATCCAAGCCTATAAACAACAATTCCTATTTAGCAAAGTTGAGAGCTCTATCCGCTAAACAACAATTTCCAGCAACATATAAAACATATGTTAAAAAACTTAAATCCCATCCCATATCCCAAAAATGTCTGATTTCCTGAGATAAGAAAACAACAAAGAAAAACAACCCATTTCCATTATTCATTCATAATCAACAATGATTCAAGAAACAACTATAACCTACTCAATCCATTTCAAAAGCATAACAACAAACTAAGCATCACTGTAACAATGTAATAAATATATTTATGTATAAAAAAAAGGTTGAATGTAACAATCAATCTTCAAAACAAACTAAAATAGATATGTAACGACGTAAAATGAAATGAAATGAAATGATGGGTGTTGAAGGTAGGGGTGGGGAGAGGGCTTCGAGCAAGGGAGTTACATATCAAGGTTGTTAGGGTGGAGAGTGATTTTTTGGCTAAATGTCATATAATACTCTGTATTTTCCTACCTCTTCATTTTGGTTTTCCCCTTTAGCTTGACACACTTTCAACTTGGAGCACGAAACTCATCATTTTTGCAATATGCATTCATCGGACTGGACCAAACAGTTGCATATAGTTTTGTAGTTGTGTGTAAACTTGGTGTTCTATCCATTTCTTGAAAAACCAATGTTTTTGACTTAAGGTTATATTAATTGCTAAAATCAAATGGCTTAAGTTTTGCTATTTTTGAATACATACTTGGGTTTTCTATAGCCAAATACAATTAAAAAATAATATAAGCAAAAAGCCATAACTATATAAGAAGCCAAAAAGTAAGACAATCCATTTTAATTATCACAATCCAATTTATCGGATTAATACATGATACCGATCACTGAAAGTAGAAAAATGAAAGAAAAAAATAGGAAAAAAACAACCCATCATTGGATTATTAATAGGAAAAATAGCCCCAAAATGTCTGATTTCTTGATTGTTCCCTAAAATCAATCCATTTCAATTATAACTTGCTTAATACAATTATAAACTGCTTAATATATTCATAATCAAAAGCATGAACAACGAAATGATTCAAAAATTATAACCTGTTTAATACAGATATATGGATAAATAATTCAAAAGCATGAACAACAACAATGTAACAATCAACAACAACAATGGAATTAAATTGTTTAAAAGGTAGTTTAAAAGAATTAAATTGGAATTATATTTAAATGAAAAAAAAGTAAAAAGTAAAATTATATTTCATTCATATTTTACTCACTTTTTTTCTTTTACCTTTCCAAATCTCTACATAAAACCATGATTCAATACCCTTAATAGATTCATACAAAAGAACTATTGTACTGAACTTTATAGCTAATTCACATAGATTACATTTTCTTAAACAAAACCAAAAAAATCTACAGTAGGGATGAGGTTGCCAATTAAAGCAAGGTTTTAAATTTAAAATTGTTGATCAATCATGCACTCTGATACTTTGATTAAGGCAAAAAAGTGATGTCCTCAACTTTGATTATGTTCACAAATTAAACTTGCAACTCAGTTATTGCTCAATCACTCTTCTTGTATATATAAATAAAAATCAAAATTAAGCCTAACAAAGATATCTAAACAAAAATCACAAATTGAACTTGCAACTCAATTATTGTTCAATCACACAGGTTATCTACTCAATGCTCTATCTAAGCATCCCTTCAAGAAGATGGCAAACAACCATATTATGATTGTCTATTTGCTTCGGTTTTCACTGGCCTTCTAGCCAAAGCAGAGGAGAAAAATGGTGTTTTTTATCCAACAAACTTCCTTTGCCAACTAAGCAAACTCGAGTAATTTTATATAATGCTACAGCTAATAGATTGTAGTTTAAATTCGAAAAGTTTTCTTTACTTTTTTTCACTATTCTATAAGTTCACCAACTAAGCAAACTCGAGAGTAATTTACACGGTGGGACATGATTTTAGGAGAGAAGAGGCAGGAAAAAAAAAAAAAAAAGAACTTGCAACAAATCTTATTACTAAGCAAAGAACTCGCGTTGTGAGACTTGGAGCACATCTTATTACAATTATTTGTAATTATTTATGAAACATACAATAGAAACCAATACGGTGGATACAAACCAAACTATAAAAAAAAAATAAAAATGTAGTGAATCAAACCAGAATATTCACATTAAAATGTATTAATAAAAAATTGTCCATGCCTACAACACTACTGATATTTCTAGTGAATTGTAGACAAAATTAATTATCTCATGGTAGATGCTAAAAATTTTAGGTGTATCATGTATAGACACTAAAAATTCTTGTTTAAAAGATTGGTATTACTGAAATTGGTTTTCTTCTATAAATTAAAATTAAACAAAACTAAGATGAGCAATATAGAGTAGAGATGAGGTTGCCAATTAAAATTTTATTCAAGTCTAAGCTGTTAGACAATCTTCACTGTATTTAAATAGATTAATTCGATTGTGTACTAAACAACAACAAGAATATAAAGAAATAAAGGAAAGGAGAGAATATGTTTGATTACAAAAATCAAACTAGAAAAAGAATTAAATAAATAAAAACAGATTTTATTTTGTTACAAAAACAAAATTAAAATCTGATTTAAATAGATAATAAAAATAGAAAATAAATAAATAACTTACTTGATTAATATCTTGAATATTATTCTGATCAAGTCCAGTGTTTGACACTATGTCTTTAAGACAGATTCGTCCTCTCCACGGTGCTTTCAGAATGTGGATGTCTATCTCCTAGGATGAAATGATCAACTACAAACAATAGCAGCACTACAAATTGTTTGCCTAATGAACACACTAAGTGTTTATACTCTCTCACAGATGAAAATAATGCAGCAATATAAAGAGAATGTTTGCAGAATTATGAAAGACGAAAATTAGAGTTACAAAATCCAAATGAGGGCTGTCCTATGTAGGTTTTGAATTAAATAGGTGCAAACCTATTTGGTTTTGAATTTAAACAGATTTGAATCTATTGGGTTCACAATTCAAACAGATAACAAAAAGGGGAAGGGCCCTGTTTGGGTGTACAGTAAAATCGGACCAGTTTATTTCCGAAATTAATTTGAATTCTGGATTTTATTATGTTTTTGACCCAAAAAGATTAGTATTGGACCGAACAAGCCCAATCTCACACCACGCACCCGTGCTCAAGCCCAGCTCGACCGGACGGCGGCGCGCGCGTGTGTGGTGATTTTTGGGTCTAATGGGTCTAATCCATTTTGCCCATAACTTCCCTCTCTAAAACACTTGGGTACCCCTTGGGGCACACCCCAAGTACCAAACCCATGCCTTATAAACCCATTCAAAACTTTCCACCAAATCAATGTGGGACAAGCCTTATTCAAACCTTTAAAGATTTTCCACAAAAACTCCATTCCCATGGAGCATACTTTGGCTTCAATTTCCCATTCACTTGGTAATGGTTTTGAGCAACCAAATATACCACGTGAATCACAACGCGGCATAGAACGCGTTACCATTTAGACCCGCGAAATTTGACGCTCGGGTCCTACCTAAATAATTCCAACATAAGCATATGTCCAAAAAAAAAAAAAAAACACAAAAACAAAGAAGGAATCTCAATCAAGAGTTTAATTTTTTAATTTAGAAATTGTTGATCAGTCATGCACTCAAATACTTTGAATAATGTAAGAAAGTGATGTCCTCAATTTTGATAATGTTCACAAATTGAACTTGCAACTAAGTTATTGTTCAATCACTCTTCTTGGACAATGATGTATAAACAAAAATGATGACAGGTTATCTAATAAAAATATACATAACAAAGAAAAACGCAAGAATGGTGATTACAAAAGTTATATACTCTATACACTCTAACTAATCATACCTTCAAGAAAATGGCAAACAGCCATATTATGATTGTCTATTTGCTTTAGTTTCCATTGGCCTTTTAACCAAAACAGAGGAGAACAAACCTACTTTGCCTTGTTCACCAACTAATAGATTGTAGTTTAAATTATCAAAAGAGACACGAAACCATATAAGTTCACTAACAGTTTTCTTTACTTCTTTTACACGGCGAGACATGATTTTTAGGGAAAAATAGACCCAAGAGAGAGAGAAAGAGAGATAAGGTAATTGAAACTGTGGTAGCCGAATAAATAGAGGAACGAAATCTGGTATACCCGAGGAGCCGGGAACTGAACGGCTCCATTCTGCTCAACTAGGACGCCGAATACGTTCTTAAGGCCGAATAGACTTGAGAAGGCATATCAGGACAAATGAAAGAATAATAAATAAAAAGTAGACTCTGGCCCCGAGGTCCAGAGAATGGATATAAATACAAGAGCTTCAGATTTGTAAAGGTATGTAAGAATCACTTCTAAAAACTTAGTGAACAAACTTTCTTGAGGAGAAGAACTGACTTGTCCGTCGGAGTGCTAATTCCGGCACCCCCGACCGGAATATTTGTATCTTTGCAGGTGGCTAGCTGAGGATCATTGGCGTCTTCCAGGATCTGAAGAGTATTTCCTTATCCACCTCTCCACAATTGGCGCCGTCTGTGGGAATACTCAAATATATCCATGAAAGACGTGACTGAAGATCCTCCGATAGCCACCGACGAGACCGCACAGAGAGACGACTTCACTCCGGCAAATACGCTCGGAAAGGAAACCGTCGCGCAGCGACGCGCCTCGAACTCTAACTCACCAACGACTTCAACGACGGAGATGATGCAAGCGACCATAGAACAAGCCAGACAGACCAAACAGAGTTTGGACAACATCATCGCTGAGAACGAACGCCTTCGCCGCGATCTGGCCTTAGAAAAAGCAAAGTCCAAATGGGCAGGGCTCAAGGTTCCTGAGCGATTCCCACGGGTAGGTCCTCAACGACCTCGAGGCCAACAGCACAATGCCGACGGTCGCCGCGCCTTAACCGATTACCTTGAGGAGGTGACAGATGACGCACGTCGCCCAAGAGGTGTCCCGCTTGATACCGTGCATATGATATACTGACTTCGATGGCCCGTGTACATGCAATCCACCACTTAAGCCCCCAAAGATCACCACACCAACAAAGTGACCCCGGCTCCGAGAAGCACCAAGCATCACCTTCGACGACTATGATTTGAGCGACGTAACACTCCCTCACGTAGATCCTCTGGTTGTTGCGCTACGCGTAAACAGGTTCACCGCTGAACGCGTCCTTATCGACCAGGGAAGCACTTCAGAGGTTATGTACTATAAAACCTTCATCAAACTCGGGTTCAACGATTCAGATCTGACTTCAGCTCCTTATCCACCTCCCCACAATACTATTCGGCTTCAACGCCAACCTGGAGTACCCATTGGGAAAGATCAATCTACCTGTTCGAGCTGGCTCTAGAATGGTGGATGTGGAATTCTTGGTCGTCAGGCTACCGTCGCCATAAAATCTTATCATGGGGCGATCATGGTTGCATACCCTGCAGGCCGTTCCAAGCACCTACCACCAGTTGCTACGTTTCCCAACGGAACACGGCGTTGAGCAGATCCGTGGCTCTCAACAGTCAGCGCAAGCATGTTACCTTCTCGCCGCCAAGACGCCGAAGGAACTGCAAGTAAACTCCATTGAAGTGCTTTCACGAGAGATCTGGATGACGTCAAGGCCAACCAAACGAAAAGGCCACGGAAGGTTTAGACCGGTTGACATTGATGGAAGTCGGAAAAGTTTTTATGATCGGCGCCTCGAGCCAGTCGACAAACAACGGTGATCACTTTCTTACTCAAAGAACCTCGACGTCTTTGCGGACTCCATACGAGATGCCGGAGTAGAC
The DNA here is from genome assembly GCA_025200525.1 of Camellia lanceoleosa. NCBI lineage: Eukaryota > Viridiplantae > Streptophyta > Magnoliopsida > Ericales > Theaceae > Camellia > Camellia lanceoleosa. The sequence continues at coordinate 414,987 of JANUSC010000157.1, read as the reverse complement.
CCATTAGTCTCACAAAGACCACCTCAATGTCGACCCGGTGCAAGCCGATCATTCAGAAGGCCATGATCCTCCAGAACACACCGCCGTTGTAGAAGAAGTTGACAAATTGCTTGACGCCGGGCAATTAGAGAAGTCATCTACCCCACGTGGCTCTCCAACACAAAGGTGGTGAAAAGAAAATGGAACTTGGCGAAAAGGCCGATTTCACGGATCTGAACAAAACTTGCCCCAAAGACTACTTCCCCTTACCTAGAATTGACCAACTCGTCGATGCGACGGCACACCACCGGCGCATGAGTTTCCTCGATGCCTACAGAGGCTACCATCAGATCGCCATGAATTCGGATGATCAGGACAAAACTGCATTCCTCACTCCAAGAGGAACCTACTGCTATAGGGTTATGCTTTTTGGACTGAAGAATGCAGGGGCAACTTACCAAAGACTGGTCACCACGATGTTCAAAGAACAGCTCGGACACACTATGGAAGTATACATCGATGACATGGTGGTCAAATCCAAAGAAGAACAAAACCATATAGCCGATCTAGAAAAGACATTCAACACCCTACGCAAATACAGAATGAAGCTAAATGCTTTCAAATGCGCATTCGGGATCGGCTCCGGCAAATTCCTGGGTTATATCGTCAACCACCGAGGAATCGAAGCCAACCCGAGGCAAGTCACAGCAATTTTGGAACTGAGTTCCCCCCGTTCAGTGAAAGAAGTCCAAAAGTTGATGGGAATGACTGCTGCACTCAACAGGTTCATCAACCGATCTACAGATCGCTGCAGACAATTCTTTCAGACACTACGCCGAGGCGAGCTTTGAATGGTCCGCCAAATGCGTAGCTTTTAATCTGCTCAAGACCTACCTCCGGACAAGACTCTTCTAACAACACCCGCCACCGGTGACCCTCATTCTATATCCGCGCTCCGATAGGCCACGTCAACAGTATTATTAAAAGAGGAGGAAGGGCAAAGAATACCTAGTGTATTATGTGAGCAAGGCAATGGTGGATGCCAAACACGCTACCTACCGTTGGAAAACTCGTCCTAGCCTTGGTCATGGCAAAGAAGAAAAGCGATGCATTACTTCCAAGGACACAAAGATTAGGGTGCTAATAGACTATCCTCTTCGATCAAGATTACGGAAGCATCGTATGGCGTGTTCAAGTGGGCTCGAACTCGCCAATACGACATTCGGTTTTACCCAAACCGCAATCAAGGTGTGCTTGCCGACTTTGTTGCCAATTCACGAAGGGCTTGCCGACCTCAAGCTGATGACGCCCACCAAAGGTCAAGTTCGGTCAAAGCGATTGGAGAATTTATGTTGGGGACATCCGGCTTATCTTGTGATGGATCGCCTAACCAACGGGCAGCGGCGTTGTAATTATGTTCCAGATGGCGAGAATTGAAGCGGCCGTTAAGCTCGGCTTCAAGTATCAAATAACGGTTTAATATGAAGCCCTTTAGCCGGATCATGAACGCATCTGCTTCAGGCGGCTGTTGGTGTTTTGTGACTCAAAATTGGTAATCAACCACCAAGAAGGGGAGTACGCTGCAAGAGACGAGCGATGACCTATATGAAAATGGCTAACTCTTGTCAATTTAAATTCGACCATCATGAACTAAACCAAATAACACGCGATCAAAATACACACGCAGATGCCTCGCTTGCTTAGTCTCCGCCATCAACTCCGAGCTCAAGCGCACCATCAAGTAGGTTTCGTCCTAACCAAGTATCGCCCTGAGGAAACCCACATCAACATTATAGAATCCGCCCAAGTTGGAAGGACCCCATTGTCGCATTCCTTTCTTCTCGAGCAACTCCCAGAGGACAAAAAGAAGCACACAAGCCGCTAAACAAGACCTGCAGTACTACTTAGATCCACAAGGAGAGCTTTACAAAAAGTCCCTCTGGTCCATACTTGGAATGCGTGCACCGACAGAGGAGGAGCCGCCATCGAGATACACGAGGGCAATTGTGGTGCCCATTCGAGGACGCCTCGCCCATCGAGCGATAACACAGGATATTATTGGCCAATGGCGAGAGCCGACGCACAAAATTATGTCAAGATATGCGAACAATGCCAAAAGTCCTCCCCACTAACCCATCAACCGGCAGAAGCTTTGAATTCTATCACAAGCCCCTGGCTGTTTGCTCAGTGGGGACTTGATATCGTAGGACCATTGCCGACGGCCCCAGGGAACAAGAGATTTCTAATCGTAGCAACAGACATTTCACAAAGTGGGTCGGAGGCTCTAACCCATATACGAGATTCGACATTAAGCGCTTTGTGTGGAGGAACATCATTACGCGATTCGCATTCCAAGAGCATTGATCTCGATAATGGTACTCATTCGATTGTGGCGATACCGAGAATTGTGCAAAGAAGTATGGTATTGAGCCTTACTTTCACGCCACCACTACCCCCAAAGTAACGGTCAAGCGGAAGCTTTAAACAAATCCATCATGGACGGCATCAAAAAGAGGCTGGAAAGTGCCAAAGGCAGATGGGTTAAAGAGTTGCCGAGTGTACCGTGGGCCCATCGTACAACGCCAAGACGATCTACCAGAGAAACGCCGTTTGCCTTATGCTTCGGAACCCAGACAATCTTACCCCTAGAGATCGGCTTACCAACTCTGAGATCGCAAGCCTTTGACACAGGCCGAAATGACATGATGCTCGCCTCGACCTCGGTTCGATTGAAGAACGAAGAGACCGCGCCTTAGCATCCATGACACGTTATTAACAGCAGCTCGCTAAGTCATACAATCGGCGAGTTCAGTTGCGCCGCTACAATCTAGGAGAACTGGTCCTAAAGAATGTACTAGCAGCCGACCAGAGGCCGGCCGATGGAAAGCTTGGTCCGAACTGGGACGGCCCCTATTAGATAGATTCCGTTGCAAGCACAGGGGCATATCGGCTCTAAGACATGTCAGGAAGAAGCCTGCCACGGCCGTGGAATTCAACACATCTACGTAAATTTTATCAATGACCCAACCTGTGGGCTTGATACTTGTACACACGTCGTTGTAATGCAAGGTTTCGTGTTTTTACATGTTTGAGCTCAACACCTTAGGGCCGAATAAGTCTCCGGATTCGGAGCCCCCTTTGGTGCTTGACACCTTAGGGCCGAATAAGTCTTCGGATTCGAGCGCCTTCGTGGATGTCACGACACAAAACAAGTCTCCGGATTCGAGCCCCTTTGGTACATGACACCTTAGGGCGAATAAGTCAATAAGTCTCCGGATTCGAGCGCCTTCGTGGATGTCACGACACAAAACAAGTCTCCGGATTCGGAGCCCCTTTGGTGCATGACCCCTTAGGGCCGAATAAGTCTCCGGATTCGGAGCGCCCTTCGTGGATGTCACGATTGGCCAAAACAAGTCTCCGGATTCGGAGCCCCTTTGGTGCATGACACCTTAGGGCCGAATAAGTCTCCGGATTCGGAGCGCCCTTCGTGGATGTCACGATTGGTCAAAACAAGTCTCCAAATTCGGAGCCCCCTTTGGTGCATTCGTGGATGTCACGATTGGCCAAAACAAGTCTCCGGATTCGGAGCCCCCTTTGGTGCATGACGCCTTAGGGCCGAATAAGTCTCCGAATTCGGAACGCTCTTCGTGGATGTCACGATTGGCCCAAACAAGTCTCCGGATTCGGAGCCCCTTTGGTGCATGACCCCTTAGGGCCGAATAAGTCTCCGGATTCGAAGCGCCCTTCGTGGATGTCACAATTGGCCAAAACAAGTCCCCGGATTCGGAGCGCCCTTTGGGGCATGACGCCTTAGGGCCGAATAAGTCTCCGGATTCGGAGCGCCCTTCGTGGATGTCACGATTGGCCCAAACAAGTTTCCAGATTCGAAGCGCCCTTTGAGGCATGACGCCTTGGGGCTGAATAAGTCTCTGGATTCGGAGCGCCCTTCGTGGATGTCACGATTGGCCCAAACAAGTTTCCGGATTCGGAGCGCCCTTTGGGGCATGACGCCTTAGGGCCGAATAAGTCTTCGGATTCGGAACGCCCTTCGTGGATGTCACGATTGGTCGAAACAAGTCTCCGGATACGGAGCCCCTTAGATGCATGACGCCTTAGGGCCCACTAATGCATTTCTGAACGTTTATACCATGCAGTGCAAAATATTCTAATCAAAATCTAAATATTCCAATAAAATGAATCGACACGTTTGAACTAGAAATATTTTACAATCAAAATATTTTACGATCAAAGACGGACATTGAAAATGAAAGCCTATTTATTCATAGTGAAGTCTGTTGTTGCATTACACTCTAGGTAATCTGCCTCCTCATCGTCGCTCTTTTCGATTTCAAATTCGGAATAGGGAAGGTAATGTCGATGATATAGGGGTGAAGCCGAATTTATGCCTAGGGACCCAAGAACCTCCACGATTTGAAGGGCCTTGATCCAAATGCATGCTTAAAACCACGATTTTCAGATCGACAAACTTCCTCAAAGAAGGTCTGTCTTGGTTTTATCAACCCGACCTTGAAACCGCCCCGATATCCTTTCTCGTAACCCGGCCTTTTGGGACGATTTACCACTTTAAGTTGACTGCCGTCATTGCTCGCCATTCGAACCTTCTTAAGCTCCGGCTCACTCGACCTTTTTGCGCGAGCTTCCAGACTGCGACTCCTTTCGTCCTTTTTTCTCAATGTCACGTCTTATCGCACGCAGATGCATGCCAATCTCATAAGCATTATACAACCCCTTTACGGCCCCATGTATGCCGTCCCGAAACACTTCGAAATCACGATGACCAACCATCGATTGTCGGACTTCTGGTGGAAAAATCTGTCGAGCAAACTCGACTGCCACATCTGGGTCTTTAATGATGGAATCCGCCTCTGTCATCGGTTTATTCTTCACAAAAACCGCAAAATTCAATGGCCGCAGACGCATCCACCTCGATTCTTGGTCGCGGGCATGGGGAACCTCCTGCTGAACGTCCCTTGAGGGGACTGTTTTGACGACTAAGGCCAAGTTGTTTTTCGATCCTCGATGCTCTTCTTCCCATACCAAAGGCTCGCCGCTGCGATACATTTCGACGCTTGAATTCAGCCAATCTCGGTCCTTCCCAAAGATTGGCTCAACCTCGCACTCCAAATAAATAGGACCCTTGGTACGAACTTACCCCATTTATTCTGAGATACGCGTAGCTCCCCCAAGGCAGCGTTAGTATGACCGAACGCCAAACGTCGGACGACGATCCGCGTGCCAACGAGTGTGAACCATTCAGCTTGCCCGCGAGTATGAACCATTCGGCTCTTCACGCTCGCGCCCTGGCCAAGGCAAGGGCAGATTTATTAATCTAATCAGCCGCCTTTTCAAAGATGCCTTGGCCAGCCCCCGAGTGTGAACCATTCGGCTTTTCACGCTCGCGCCCTGGCTAAGGCAAGGGCAGATTTATTAATCTAATCGGCCGTCTTTTCAAAGATGCCTCGGCCAGCCCACGAGTGTGAACCATTCGGCTTGCCCACGAGTATGAACCATTCGGCTCTTCACACTCGCGCCCTGGCCAAGGCAAGGGCAGATTTATTAATCTAATCAGCCGCTTAAAGATGCTCGGCCACTTACCAGTGTGAACCATTCGGCCACGCCGCGCTACCAAGGTAAGGGCAGATTATTAATCTAATCGGCCGCCTTTTTCAAATATGCCTCGCCACCAACGAGTGTGAACCATTCGGCTTGCCATGAGTATGAACCATTCGGCTCTTCACGCCGCGCTGCCAAGGCAAGGGCAGATTTATTAATCTAATCGCCACCTTTTTCAAAGATGCCTCGCCAAACCCACGAGTGTGAACCATTCGCTTGCCCGCGAGTATGAACCATTCACTCTTCACGCCGCGCCGCCAAGGCAAGGGCAGATTATTAATCTAATCGCTTTTTTCAAAGATGCCTCGGCTTACCACGAGTGTGAACCATTCGGCTCTTCACGCTGCGCCTAGCCAAGGCAAGGCGATTTATTAATCTAATCGCCGCCTTTTTAAAGATGCCTCGGCCATTACCTAGTATGAACCATTCGGCATTTCACGCATACCGGCTAAGGCAAGGACAGATTATAGATCTATTAAGAAATATCACCATAAAATTACTAAACATCAAGACATTGAGCGTAATTCATAACATTTTATAACTACAAAAAGTATCGACGCCCATTTCTATATCATAACATTTTATAATATCACCGCATGAAAAATGTCTAATAAACAAATACAAAATAACAAAAACAAACGGAAAAAGTACTTTCTAAATCATAACAATTGTGTATCGTAAAGATCAACCCTAATCGCTCCAATGGATCGATGTCCACTTGCTCATACGGTATTGGCATATTCAAATAAACTCCACCGCAAAGAAGGGCCTTGTACCAATCATGTTTGAAGCCCCGATTCTCAAACCGAGAGACTGGTCCACACACTCGACGAGTCCAAATTTCTTTCCGCCGAAAAACTTTTGAATCGGCAATCACCTTCGCCGTCTTCATTTTAGCTAACTCACCTCAGTCGGTAATCGCCTTTGGGACAAGCCAAGTGCAGCTTCCATATGGTCGGCCTTCATCTGGGCCTCTGCTCTCAACTTATCCGCATCACGAGCGTTCGCTACCGTGGCCTCTGCCCGAGAAGCCTCCTGGTCCGCTCTTAAAAATTGCCCCTCGCCCTTTTCCTCTGGCCCTCAACTTGCTTTCGTAAACGACTAATCTGCTTGACGGCGTCGAGATGGCGGCGGCCTACATCGGCTATCCTACCAACGGTTTGCAAAAGAAAAATTCAAAAAACGTAACGCGAACAATGTTTGGATGAAGTGAAGGAAAAATCAAAATACACACCAAAAGGGCTGACTGCGCGGCTAACATTGTCGCATTCAAATCCGGTTCCAACTAGAAAGCCTCCATATCAGACGGCAACGACAAAGACGTTGCCACGTTGAACGCGACCTCTGGGTCTTTAAGCGCCGAGGCATCCGAAGGAATCGGCATGTTTCTTACCATCAGTCGAATCACAAAGGGCACAACCTCACTCGATCCCTCCATTCGAGGACGTTTGCCGCCGTGATCTTCTAAACCGACCTCACGATCCCTAGCGCGTTTCTCCGCCTTTCCCTCAACATCTTGAACGGCTTCCCCAACCAATGAGGATTCGGCATTCTTATTTGTTGTCGCCTCCTCAACAATTCCCAAGGATCTCGATTCGGTAACTGGGAGGGAATGTTGAGATTCACTGGTGGGCGGTTCGGTCGAAAGGCCCTTCGCTCTTCGCCGTGCGGCTAACCTCTCCGCATTCGCCTTCTTAGCAAGCTTTTTCAGGCTTAACCCAGCCATGTTAGTGGAGCCCGAGATGGGAAGATTGTCTGTACGTTGAGGAACGTCGTCAACAGAAAGGTTCCCCCGCCCCGAAGTAGAGGGAGGATCGGCAGAATCCAATACCTCCTCAGATTCGGCCTCGGACTGATCTGACTCAGCAGTATCGGATACTTCAGTATTCTCCGAATTGGACCCTTCAAAATCTACCTGTCTCAAGTTTTTGAAGTCGGATAAAATACGAGTGACGAGAAAATCTTCCCCATTCGGAATCAATATGTTTTCCGTAGCCGAAAAGGTTGTATATGTAGGCTTGTAGCAAAGCAGAACGTGAGCCGCTCTTCCCTACTTATGAAGACTGCGACGGCCGAAATAACTAAGAGCAATCCTAATGTCCGAAAGAATGGCGTCGTCAGTTGAAGCTTGGACTTTTTTCAAATCGTTCCCTGCACAAGACAAGCCGTAAGACTCAAGAAAACAGGGTATGGCAAAAATGAACACACAATACGAGCAAGAGGGCATTCGGTGACCTGGTTCGCCCCTACGTCTAGGAATAGGATCGACACGATCCTCCCCTTCGCCGAACTCCCAGTTGCCGCGAACAACGACCATGACATCATCAACTTCTTTTCCAGAGCTGGAAAGCATAGTGATCAACTGATGATCTGTATCCTTAGCTTTGAGGAAGTAACGCCCGTGCTGACCAGAGGACTAGGCCAAAGCATAACAGTGCCGAATGGCAGGAATGCCAAGATTAATTCCAAGGCAACGGTTCAGCGCTACAACCCCCATTATAATTCTAAAGAAATTCACATTGGGCTGGGAAGGGATCAAATCCCAATGGCGAAGAACAGCCCTCAGAAACGGGTGAAGGGGAAAGCGGACTCCACCCTCTGCGATTGACAAAAGGGGAAAGACAATCGTGGTTTTGTCCTCCCTCTCCATGTCAAGAGTGCCGTCCGCCACAAACGACAGGTGGACATCGTCAGGAATAGAGAAATGGCGTCTAAAGCCAGCAATTCGATCTGACGAAAGGAGGTCTTTCAAATGTTTCGCCATAACCTACTGACTATAAGAACATGCGACGGAATAAACAAACTAGGAAAAGCTTCAGAGCAGGGGAGAGGAAAACTTACAAAAATGAAGAGAGTATCACAGATGGAAGAATTGCAAGAACGATTCGAAGAGCAACCCAGCAACCAGCGTCATAGAACACGGATTCGAAAGGACATCAGATTTCAAATCATAATAAATAGGCGTGTACGAAGGGGCGGGAAGTTGAGACGACGATTAAAGGGGGAGTAATTAAACGTCCGCGTGATAAGTCTAACCCCCAAACTTCGGTTCAGAGTATTTGAAAATCGGAACCAAGCATTTCACCCAACTGTCATTGACAGAACGCTTGGGGGGCAATTGTGGTAGCCGAATAAATAGAGGAACGAAATCTGGTATACCCGAGGAGCTGGGAACTGAACGGATCCATTCTGCTCAACTAGGACGCCGAATACGTTCTTAAGGCCGAATAGACTTGAGAAGGCATATCAGGACAAATGAAAGAATAATAAATAAAAGTAGACTCTGGCCCCGAGGTCCAGAGAATGGATATAAATACAAGAGCTTCAGATTTGTAAAGGTATGTAAGAATCACTTCTAAAAACTTAGTGAATAAACTTTCTTGAGGAGAAGAACTGACTTGTCCGTCGGAGTGCTAATTCCGGCACCCCCGACCGGAATATTTGTATCTTTGCAGGTGGCTAGCTGAGGATCATTGGCGTCTTCCAGGATCTGAAGAGTATTTCCTTATCCACCTCCCCACAGAAACCATATAAAACGTCTTAACCATGAACAACAACAAATAAAGCCAATTCTCAAATATATCTTAATGGCACTTCCAAACACAATCAGACTCCAATCAAAATTGAGTGAATTCCTGTAACAAAGCTAATCATTTGAAGAACTTGACACATCTTAATCCAAGAAATTATTCATGAAACAAACACAAACACAGCCTTTTATTAGCCAAGAAATTGAGTGAAGTATCTTATTTCTATTTTTTTTTTTTTTTTTTTTTTTGTAATTATTCATGAAACAAATCTGTATAAGAAAAAATGTAGTGAAATCAAGCTACAACCAAACTGCAAAATCATTTCACCAAATCCAAACAAATCAAATAAAAAAAATTAAATACCAAATAATACACACCAGCTAGTGCTCTACAATCTCAAAAAATTAAAATTAAAATGCACACCAGCTAGTGTTACTGCTGCCAATCAAATTATAACCACATAAGCAAAACAAACATTGTATTGCCATACACCTAAGTTGATAATATATGTATGTTTTTACAAAAGAGTGGGTTAAAGTTTTACAAAAGATGTGTATACTTCACAAAAAGTGGATTAAAACTAAACAAAATATGTATGCTTTATAAAAGATGTGTCAATAATATGTCTTCAAACATGTGTTTGCCCAAACTTCCTCCTCATTACTTTCCAAAAAGTTTTTGTATCAACCTGTATATATCTCCAATGAGGAACATGCACAACAATTTGGTAATTTGTGGAAGCCAAAAAATATATATTAGTACATTTGTTGAAAATATACATATCAAAACACTTTGAGATTGAAATTACTTTATTACCTTATCACCCATTATAATCGTAGGTATTTTGATTTGATCATAGAAATATATAAACCCTTCAATGTGGAGGGAGAAATATGTAAACAGAGAAAATGTAAAGCCACCATATTTGCAACTCCAGAAAACTTGTTTAGATGCCCCTAATTTCTTTGGTAGCCTAATCTTTCCTTCCAAATAGCAAGTTTTGATGGTTAATTCATGACTCATAGTTTTGAAGTTTCCCAATTTGTATATTAATAGCACTAATTTTTTCTATTTAAAAATAGTAATAAATCATCACTGCCAATAATTTGGGTCAATCATTGTCAACAAACTTGACAGCTACCATTTATAGAAATAAGTTAAAAACAATTCAAGCGTAATGGAGTTAACCATTTAAAAAAGAAATTTATGCCAAAAAAATATATATTCACCAGAAACGCACATACAAGTTGATACATGCAAACCATGTAAGCAAAGCATCATTAAGAGGCATAAATTTCACAAAAAATTGGGAAACATTAAAGAAAAAGAAAAGGATAACCCAATGTCTAAAATAATTTTTTTATTATTATTGTTTTTTTTGTATAAAACATGCATTAAGAATCTTAATCATTAATTTATTCAAGCTGACAAGATGATAATTAATTATTAATCAAAGCTAATTAATTAAAAAAATAATCATGTTGGCATGCCATGGCTTGGGGCATGTGAAAAAACTCCGACAGCTTTTGTTGTTAGTGGCCTAATCAGCATGCCAATGAAATTCCTCTATTTTTTATTCATTTTTTTTCTAAAAAATGTTTTTTATCTGATTTATATCTAATCAATTAATTAATTAATTTCATGCATTCTCAACATTTAATTAATCATGAGAAACAGGAATATATTAGAAAAATTATATGCTACCAACACACATAAGCCAATCTTCTTTGAATAATTTTAGGTATCATTAAATTTTAGGAAAATTTACCCCCCCAAAAAAAAAACTTAGAATCTAATACTTGTAATAAAATAAACTATGAGTTTTAATTTTATTAATTTAAATATTAAATTTCTGATTTTTTAATATCAGAAAAAAGCAAAAATTGGTTGACCAGAAATTGTTTCACATAAATTATTATCACCAAAAACAGGATGCAAAATAAAATGGACTTTTGATTAAGGCTTTTTGATTTCTGTAAACAGTTCTTGCAAACAGTCACAATGCAACAAAATCAAACCAAAAATAGAATGCTAATGTTTCAATCCCAAAATAGAAACTCATTTCATCAGCAATCACCAATTTACTCATAGAAATCTTACTCAATAATTTTCTAAAATCCTCGTAGGTTTAGTTGATGAAACCCACAAAATCGAAATATAACCCATTTCAAAATACAAAACCAAAATACAATTTTGTGGGGATATATTTTCTGAGTACAAACACGTGGCCGAGGTGACGCCGACGTGTCAGCCGAGGTGCCACGTGTCCTGATCATGACGCCGAGGTGATCTCGGCTAGGCCGAGGATATTTCCGAAGATATCGGAATCCGGGAAAAGCAAATAAGGCACAAGAGTCCTAGAATGAGGAATGACTTCAGCATGGATAAGGATAACACTCTTAGGGAGTTTATCTTTATCTCTTGGGGAATCTAGGATAAGCACTGAAAAGGAGTCCATTGAAGCTAGGCTTCTGTTGGAACAAAGACTGTGTTAATTATAAAAGAATGGCACCTCCATGGGTCTAAGGTACACAATTTATATTCAGAACAGTGAGTTAAGCACTATTGATTATCTTTGAGAGATATTTGATTACTGATTTAATCATCGGAGTGCCCCTTGGTGGACGAACCACTGCCAGAGTCTCTTCTTTCTGTTACAGATTTGGGCTAATCCTATTCTGCCAATGTTCTCCAGCTGGATACTAAGTTGGCAGTATATTCAGAAATTTACTCACACAATTTGGTGCCGTCTGTGGGAACTTAAGAAAAATAGATGGCCAACGACAACAGATAGAAAGAGAAGATTGGGGATAACACTCCTGTTGGGAGTAAGAGACCTGTAGACCTTGATATTGAAGAAGACAACTGCAATGAAGACCAGAATCACGGAGGAAAGGACGTCAGCTAGGAGGGCGACGTACCAAAGAGAACAGACCAAAGCGGTTACTACAACGAGGATGACCTCCAGGTATGGAAAGAAAGATGCCTGCGAAGGGACGACGAAGTGAAGACCATGGCAAATAAATTGGCAGACCTGCAATCGGTTGTCAATTTTATGATGCAAAATAACGTCATGCAGCTACCATTCCCGCTGCAGGACACACCAATCCCAGCAGCCCATGCCCAGAAGGAAGGGCAGAAAACAATCCCTATAGCCCCCTAACATGCTAGGAGCGAAAGACTCTCTTATCGACCTTCAAAGGAGGTCGGGCGATGAAAGCCAAGAAGGGAAGAATCTCGAAGGATACATCGCACCAAGGAGGCAAACCCCAGAGAACATCGACATGTTCAAAGGCAGGAGTTGTGCTTCGACGCAACCAACGGAGAAAGATCAAAAAGGGCTCACAATGAAACTGAAAGCAGTGCACCTAAGAGACTGAAATCAGGAGATAGTCGAGCTCCTGGGCGGACAAAAGAGGACTTGAGAGATTACCTCAAGAGGAAGCAAGATCATGCCGAGGTAACTTCAACAGTTAAACCGAGAACACCATTCTCGGTAGAGTTAGATAAAGTTGAGGCCCCAAAAAGATTCAGTATGCCGAGGTTCCAGATATACGATAGTAAGTCGGACCCCAACTTTTACGTCGGATTATACCTGAACTCGATGACACTGTACACTGGGAACGAGCCGTTGCTCTGCAAAGTGTTCCCCTCATCCTTCGGGGAGATTGCATTGGACTGGTTTCACAAATTGCCCAAGGGAAGTGTAAAGACCTGGGAAAGCCTGGCCGAGATATTCGTGGCCAGGTTCGTGACAAACAAATTGCAACCATTAAGGATAGACGCCCTGATGGCCTGAGGATCAGTGAGGATGAAGGCCTTAGAGCCTACGCAAAAAGGTATTATGAGGTGTTCAACCGAATACCCGAATGCAACCAAGAGGTGGCAGTCGTGTCTTTCAAGAACAGCCTGAAAAGGGATTGCGCACTACGAAAGTCATTGGCAAAGACATTGCCAAAAAGCATGGAGGAGCTCATGGCCAGAATTGAGAAATACGCCAGAGCCGAGGAAGATACTCCAGGAACTAAGGCAACAAAGCAGGAGAAAACAAACGGCTCGCCAAAGTGAGGCTGAGGTAACAACGAATCCAACAAGCAAAAGATAGGGCTGAGAACTACACAGGCAGTCACAACTGTATTTCGAATTCCAATTCACAAAGTCCTAGACAAAATCTGAACCCAACCCTATTTAAGAGCACCAGATAGGGTATCAGGAGAATTTATGGAAAGGAGCTTGGGCAAGCATTGTGCTTACCATAATGAAGATGGACACCTGACTCAGGGTTGCAGAGCCCTAAAGTCACACCTGGAAGATCTGGTAAGGCAGGGCCATTTAAAGGACCTTGTAGATGAGGCCAGAATGAGGGAGGAGCAAGCAAGACTTCCTCAAGCACCAACAGCTCTACTTCTCCCAACATAGCAACCACAGCCAGGCGGACCTCGGGTAGTCAATGTAATCCACTCGAAGGTCAACGAAAACGAAATACTGGGGGAGACCCAGAAAGTAAAGCACCTGCAGCATGTGTACCAGGTCCAACAAAAAAGACCTCGGGACGACGAGTACCAGGGACCGGTGGTGTCCTTCACTGAAGTCGATCTTGAGATGGTACAACATCTGCACAACGATGCCTTGGTAGTATCCCTCCAGGTTGGGGAGTGCCAAGTAAAACGCATCCTGATTGACCAAGGTAGCTCCTGTGACATCATGTATGTCAGATGTTACAAGGAGTTGGGCCTTCACCCCCACGATATGGAGCAATCCAATGGCCCAATGGTCGGGTTCAATGGAACGTTGACATGGCCGCTGGGCGTAACAAACTTAGATGTGCAGGCTGGCATGAAGAAGATAAAGACAAAGTTCACCGTAATCGACACACCCTCCCCTTACAATATTATCTTGGGAAGGCCATGGTTGCATGCAATGGGGACTGTTCCCTCAACATTGCATCAACTATTGCGGTTCCCAACAAAGCATGGGATAGAGGAGGTCAGAGGAGATCAGCTGCAGACAAAGAAATGCTCTATGGCAACAATGAAATCCATCTGCAGCATACGAGAACCAGAGAAGACAGAGATCGAAGACGAAGATATGAAAGTCCTAGAAGACATCGGCAAGAAGCCAGCCGAGAAGAGTAAAGAAGCACTAAAGAAAATCCTCGTCCAGGAAGGGGATGAGGAATGCTTCTTTCTTCTTGGCTCGAGCTTAGCCGAAGAAGAGGAAAAAGAATTAGAAGCTTTCTTGAGAGCAAATATTGAGATATTTGCTTGGACGCCTTACGAAATGCCTAGCATTGACCCCGAGGTCACTTGCTATAAACTGAACGTTGATAGGTCGGCCAAACCTGTAATCCAACGAGCAAGAAAACCGACATTAATACACGTTGAAGCAATGGAAGAGGAAGTAGACAGACTTCTGGAGGCTACGGCCATTGGAGAGGTAAATTACCCGACATGGCTATCAAACACAGTGGTGGTGAAGAAAAAGAATGGTAAATGGAGGGTTTGCGTAGACTTTACCAGCTTGAACAAAGCCTGTCCCAAAGACAGTTTTTCTATACCCAAGATTGACCAACTGGTAGACGCCACTTCAGGGCATAAATGGATGAGTTTCTTGGATGCCTACAGGGGGTGCCATCAGATAGCCATGTACTCTCTAGATGAAGAGAAGACTGCGTTTATCACTCCCAAAGGGCTGTATTGCTACAGAGTGATGCCTTTTGGGTTGAAAAACGCAGAAGCTTACCAAAGACTGGTAACCAAGATGTTCAAACACCTGATTGGCGGAACGGTGGAAGTTTACATCGATGACATGGTCGTGAAGACCAAGGAACCTGAAGGTCATCTGGCTGACTTGAAAGCAGTCTTTGACATCCTTAAAACATATCGGCTCCGACTCAATACATCAAAGTGTGCATTTGGAGTGGGATCTGGTAAGTTTTTGGGATACCTGGTGACTAAAAGGGGCATTGAGGCCAGCCCAGATCAGATTAAGGCCATCCTGGAATTGAAGAGCCCGACGTCGGCAAAACAGGTACAAATGCTGACTGGAAAAGACGCAGCCCTGAATAGGTTCATAAGCAGAAGCTCAGACAAGTGCAAACCTTTCTTCAACTTAGTAAAGAAAGCCACAGACTTTTTATGGACCGAAGAATGCGAGGTCGCCCTGGCCAACTTGAAAAAGTATTTGACCACAGCTCTAGTTCTTTCAAATTCAGAACCTGGGGAGGAGCTGTTCCCGTACTTGGCAGTTTCAGAACATGCGGTAAGTGCAGTGGTAATCCAAGAAGAAAAAGGGGAACAAAGGGTTGTTTACTATGTAAGTAAAACCCTGGCAGATGTAGAAACCAGATATCTACCCCTAGAGAAATTGACACTAGCTTTAACAATGGCTTCAAAAAGCTGAACCATTACTTTCAAGCCCACAAAATTGTGGTGCTAACAGAACACCCTTTGAAGTCCCTGTTGCAGCAAGGAGATCTGACAGGCAGAATAGCCAGATGGGCAGTGGCCTTGGGGCAGTATGACCTGGAATACAGACCAAAAACAACGATTAAAGGCCAAGTCTTGGCCAACTTCGTGGCCGAGTTCACTCCAGGAGCCATCGAACATCGGGCTCCGTTGAGCTGAGGTGAACGATGTCCTAGCAAGCAAGGAGAAGCCCAGCCGAGGGCAACGAAACAAAGGAATAAAGAAAAACTCAGACCCTGCAGCATTTACATTAGCGACTCCTTTCGACTGTTTATTGATTGGAGTTCAAACCGACAAGGAGCAAGGGCAGGAGTAGTACTGGTATCTCTAGATGGCCAGATACTAGAACAATTAATTCGTTTGGGGTTCAAGGCCTCAAACAATGAAGCAGAGTATGAAGTACTCACTGCAGCATTGAAACTGGCAGTGGCAGTAGAAGCAGATGAAGTAATAGTCTTTTGTGACTTCCAACTAATAGTCAACCAGACAATGGGTGAGTTTGCAGCCCGAGATGAGAGGATATCGGCCTACGCAAAAGAGGTCAACAGGTTGGTGGCCTTGTTTCAGAACTGCCGACTGCATCAAGTTAACCGAGATGATAACAGTCACGCTGATGCACTGGCCAACCTGGCGAGTGCAGTACAACCTGGAAAAGCAAGGACGATAATGGTTGACTACTTGTCGGGCCCGAGCATCGAACCACTGACCATAGGGCATGAAGCAATGTGTGTGGACATGGGACCAAGCTTGATGGATGCAATAGTAGCATTCCTGAAAGAAGGAAAACTGCCCGATGATCACAAAGAAGCACACAAAATCAGATTGAAGTCGGCAAGATTCAGTCTGACAACATAGGGACATCTCTACAAAAGATCCTTCACTAGACCCCTTTTGAGGTGTGTACATCCTTCACAAATTGAAGATTTTTTATACGAAATACATGAAGGAATATATGGCAGCCATAGTGGGGGCAGATCACTTGTCCATAGGGCCTATCCAGGGGTATTGGTGGCTCTACATGCAGAAAGATGCAGAGGCCTATGTGAAAAAGTGTGAAAAGTGCCAAAGGTTTGCACATCTGATGCACTAACCAGCAGCAGACCTAAACCCAGTATCCAGTCTTTGGTCGTTTGCCCAATGGGGCATGGATCTCGTTGGATAACTCGCCCAAACAACTGGACAAAGGAAGTACCTGCTGGTGGCGACAGATTATTTCACCAAGTGGATAGAAGCAGAACCCCTTGCTAGGATCCGAGATGTAGATGTGAAGAGCTTCATATGGAAGAACATCATCACCCGGTTTAGGATTCCAAGAGCAATAATTGCAGACAATGGAATGCAATTTGATAATAAGCTAATTAAGAACTTCTGTGCAAAATTCAAAATCAAGAATTACTTTTCAACCCCAAGCTTTCCCCAAAGCAACGGACAAGCAGAAGCGTCCAACAAAGTCATCTTGGATGGGATTAAAAAAAGGCTGCAAGCAATAAAGGGAAAGTGGGTGGATGAATTGCCAAGCATACTCTGGGCATATCGGACTACGCCGAGAAGATCAACTGGGGAATCCCCATTTGGCAGGGCTTATGGCACAGAAGCAGTCATTCCTCTGGAAGTCGGCATCCCAGGGATCAGAACCCAGGGAGTAGAAAATGGAACCAATGATGTATTATTAGCCTGAGATATGGATCTACTAGAAGAAAGAAGGGAGAAAACTGCAATTCAGCTGGCGGCATACCAGTAGCAGCTTGCCAGGGCTTATAACAAGAGGGTTAACCCAAGGGAGTTCCAAGTCGGCGACCTGGACTTGAGAAAAGTCGTCGGCAACAAAAAGGATCCTAAAGAGGGCAAGCTTGGCCCAAATTGGGAGGGACCCTATTGAATCACTTCGGTATTGGGCAATGGGGCTCATCGGCTTGAAGATAATGAAGCCAAAGAGTTGCTAAGACCTTAGAATACTTGTAATTTAAAATTTTTCTATCATTAGACTTTTTCCCTATGTACTTGCCGACGTAAATAAATAAAGTTTTAGCTTGATTTCTTACGCTTTTGACTAATATGATATTGGCCGACATTTTTGGAATACATGCATAATGAGAACCCAAGCAGAACTTACGTTCACATTAGGGGGCAGAGAGTTGGAAAATGGTTTTAACACTTGTTGAAACTTGAGCAAAGTTTACAAGTTGAAGTTAAACCGAGATCATGCTTAACACTTGTTGAAATTTAAGAAAAATTTACAAGTTGAAGTTAAACCGAGATCATGTTTAACACTTGTTGAAACTTGAGCAAAGTTTACAAGTTGAAGTCAAACCGAGATCATGTTTAACACTTGTTGAAATTTGAGAAAAATTTACAAGTTGAAGTTAAACCGAGAACATGTTTAACACTTGTTGAAATTTGAGAAAAATTTATAAGTTGAAGTTAAACCGAGATCATGTTTAACACTTGTTGAAACTTGAGCAAAGTTTACAAGTTGAAGTTAAACCGAGATCATGTTTCACACTTGTTGAAATTTGAGAAAAATTTACAAGTTGAAGTTAAACCGAGATCATGTTTAACACTTGTTGAAATTTGAGAAAAATTTACAAGTTGAAGTTAAACTAAGATCATGTTTAACACTTGTTGAAATTTGAGAAAAATTTACAAGTTGAAGTTAAACCGAGATCATGTTTAACACTTGTTGAAATTTGTGAAAAATTTACAAGTAAAGACCAAAGTCGTATTAAAGTGAGCATTTATGTACTTGCTGATGTAAACCAAGGAATATCACCCCGAGAAGATTACACAGTTCAGGTGTACATTAAAGATATGCAGAAATATTCCAAGTATAGGAGCATACAAGCGTTGGAAAGAAAGAGTTGTATTTCTATTCAAAAAAGGCACATCAGCCACATGAAGTACTCACATTGTTCCAGAAGAAAGAAAAAGTATAAGGTACAGAAGAAAGAAAAAATATAAAATCAAGATTCTTCAGCACCATCAGAGGGTTGGGTTCGAAATTCAGAAGACTACTGGGAGGACATCTCGGCAGCCTTCCCAGCTGCGAGCTCGGCATCTATTTTTTGAAGGGTTTGATCGAGGCTCTCGTCGGCGAGAGGCACGTCTGAAGATGCCTTCTCGGGTGTAGCATCCTTGGGAACCTCCTTACCCTCCTCATCCTGAGTCAAGTCCAGGACTTGCTTATTTGGAGTAAGGGACTTGGCCCCAGTAGCCTCCTTTGACTTCCTTACCAGAACCTCCTCCTCAGACTCAAAATTGTAGTCGGATTGGCATGGAGTTGGGGAGAATGGCCAAGGAAGGACGTCGGTGTTCTTAAGGGGGGAGTCATCGGGGATTTCGAGCTTTTTAAGTAAAGTCATCCAACCAAGGGTAAAACCCTCGTTGTATGCCTGCTTTACTTGTTTTTCGTAATCCGCCGTGACATCGGCTACCCCCTCATTATATCCCTTCTCGTCGGCGGCCTTGACTTCGGCCTCTTTTGTGGCTAGGGCATCCTGAAGTTCTTTTTGGGCCTGGGACATCTTTTCCTCGGCCTCTCTTTTTTGGGCCTCGAGAACCTTCCTAATGGCCTCAGCGGATTCCGTCTTTTCTTCAGCGTCATTTTGAGCTTTGATAGCAGCCTCAGCTTGATCCTCTAAGGTCTTCATCTTTGATTGCAAGTTTTTATTAGTCTTTTGCAGACTAGCAGCCTCCCTCTTCTTTTCGGCCAGCTCCTTTCGATTCTCAAAGGCTTGCATTGAGAAAGAATGAGCATGCTGAATGGCCTGAAAGTGAACAGAAGTTATTAGAAACTATTATAAGCATGAAAAGAAGAGAAAGAAAGAAAAATTACCAAATAAAGAGACTTACTTGAACGGAGCGCTGGAGCATCAGAGCATAGTTTTCATATTCGCTCAGCTCGGTGTTCCGGTCGAGATTGCCGGGAAGAAGCAGAGCGGTACTAAGGGCAACGTTGACGTTTATATCGTCGGTACTATCACTAGCCCTAACTGACTTATCCTCTAGTGTGATTTGGAGGGCCCAGGGGCCATCGCGCTTTAGAGACCCCGAGGTGGTTGTAGCGGATGACCTCGGCCTCTTTGATCGGGTAGACTCGGACGGTTGGGCCTCAGCAGGCCTCTTCTCGGCAGCAGAATGGGACTTATCGCTCTCAGCCAATTTGGAGATTGGCAAGGTGTCCTCAGTGTCAACCTGAGTCACCGTTGCCTTAGGTTGAGTCTTCTTTATCCTTTTTTGTTTTGGCTTTGGGGGTTGTGTTGGTACTGACTGAGCGTCTATGGTGGATGGAATGTTGGCTAGGAGGTCTTTACATCGCTTTTGGCGACCCATCTCGATAAAAAGAAGAAATCGTCGTCGTGCCGGCGTTGAGATAGAGGATCGAATATGGAGCCGAGGTTGACTTTCGCTTGGATCGAGGTTCACCTTGATCCGCCGAGATGAGAGGCTATTTGAGGAGTTGTGGCGGCGGAAATGCTTTTCTTCTTGGGGACGTCGGAAGAGCGGACTTGTAGGTAGGAATGAAATTGAGTACCAAAGGGCTCTCCGCCAGGATGGCAGATTCAATAGTTTCTCAAGTCTTTCTGGAAAGAAAGACTGGCGGAAGCCCTTTGGTGGCTGAGAAAGAGCTGCAAGAGAAAACATGCATTAGAAACAAATAAGGTATTGAAGACTTTAAAAACAAGTTAGTATGAACACAGGGCTCTTACCATTGCCCTCTACAAAAACTGATCGAGGAAGAGGGTAGAGATGGAGGTCCTCGTCTGGAGCGAACTCCCAGTTCCCCGAGGTAATGAAATAGTCATCCCCAGCTCCCTTGTTGGAGTCAGGGAGGTCGGTAACAATTTTGTACTCTGTGGACCTCGGCTTAAGGTAGTAAATGTAGCCCATATCTTTTTTAAGGCCACATACGGTGTAGCAGTATTGAATATCGGCTAAGGTAACCCTAGCGCTTTCTTTTTTGGCTAAAGCTATTATACCATTAATGACTCGGTAGGAGTTGATGGCAAGTTGCATCGGGTTCAACTTATAATAATGAAGTATCTTACGGAAAAGGGTATTGAGTGGGAGCCAAAGTCCGCACTCGATAAAGGCTACAACGGGAAAGGGCATAGAATCAGTTGTGGGCATGATAAAGTTATCCTCCCTAGCCAACCTCAGATGAATGTCTGCCGGGATGTCGAACTCTCTCCGCAAGTTCTCTAACTTGGTCGGGGTGTCTACCCTATACTTCCACATGCCCATGATATCGGCTTAACTGGAAGAGTTGAAATTCAGAAATGAGTGTTTTTGAGGGTTTTAGAGACCTCGGCTAAAACCTAAAACTATACAAAATCAGTGGGAAATAGTTTCAGTTTTTCCTAAGAATCGTGGGTTCTACAAACAAATCCCAAAGCCTAGATCTATGGAAATGAAGATTGAAGGCACGAAACTAGAAAAATCATAGAGAAACAGAAAAGCAAGAATGTGTTTCAGAATTAAGAACACTGTGGCAGAATGAGTGCAAAAGTATAAAGCCAAGAGCAGTGGCAAAAGTGCAGGAAAATCGTGGGCAGTGTGTGTATTCAAAACATGGGCGAAGCAAAGTCATGAAATAGACATACTCCGATACATGATTCATAAATCGAATACTTGAGCGAAATAGCAATGGCAACAAGTAATGAAGCGAAACCTCTTGACAAGCAACAAGAAATAAAACCAGAAGGAACAGTGGCTTACCAGAAAAAGTGAAGTCGGTGTGAGGATCACCGAAGTCAGACAACGGTTGCGGAAGCAATAAAGTGGTAAAAATCACGCCAGAGAAGACGATTATAGCAAATTGCAGAACTGGGAAAGCTTGAACAATGGAGGATTTGGAAGATAAAGCTAGAGAGAGAGAGAGAGCCTCAAAAACAATGGAGAAGAGTGAAAAGACGAGAAGGAATGAAGTTTTGTCAAAAACACCAAAAGGCGGCAGAATGAAATTGATGAGCCTAGAAAGACGGATTTGTCAGACGGCGCATGCAGGTGCGAGACGACTTACAAGTGTGTACGGAGTACGATCCGGTAAGGAGAAGACACGTGGCTAAAATGGTTGAGTTATTATGCTTGACAGCTCATACGTGTGAGGGAGCTCTTGGAATTCTTGTTCTTTAAAAAACAGACATGTCGACCTGTATAATGATCTTGGTTGAGAAATTTTAAGCTGACGTACTAGAGTCAAGCACTGATATAGTTTCTATCACCTCAGAATGCCGAGGTAATAGAACTTAGGGGGTAGTTGTGGAGATATATTTTCTGAATACAAACACATGGCCGAGGTGACGCCAACTTGTCAGCCGAGGTGCCACGTGTCCTGATCATGACGCCGAGGTGATCTCGGCTAGGCCGAGGTTATCTCCAAAGATATCGAAATCCGGGATAAGCGAATAAGGCACAAGAGTCCTAGAATGAGGAAAGACTTCAGCATGGATAAGGATAACACTCTTAGGGAGTTTATCTTTATCTCTTGGGGAATCCAGGATAAGCACTGAGAAGGAGTCCATTGAAGCTAGGCTTCTGTTGAAACAAGGACTGTGTTAATTATAAAAGAATGGTACACCCATGAGTCTAAAGTACGCAATTTATATTTAGAATAGTGAGTTAAGCACTATTGATTATCTTTGAGAGATATTTGATTACTGATTTAATCATCGGAGTGCCCCCGGGTGGACGAACCACCGCCGGAGTCTCTTCTTTCTGTTGCAGGTTGTTCGGGCTAATCTTATTCTGCTAGTGTTCTCCAGCTGGATACTAAGTTGGCAGTGTGGTCAGAAATTCACTCACACAAATTTTATAGAAATCAAAACCCATTATAATCATAGGTTAATTGATAAAACCCATCAATGAAACATAAATATATAAACCCATCATATTTGCAACTCATTTCCACTGTAAAGAGAGAAAATGTAAACCCATCAATTTAAAGAGAGAAAATATAAACCCATCATATTTGCAACTCATTTCAAATTTATTTTATGAAATCCATCAAATTTTCAACCCATCACATTTTTTGAAATACATACAGAAATAGAAACCCATTTCAATGAAATCAAAACCTATCATATTTGCAACTCATTTCAATATTTACAGAAATAGAAACCCATTTCATAGGTTAGAAGAGTGAAAGGCAAAGGAGAATAGGAATGTCACCTGTGAAGAGTTGTTGGAGATTGCAAAACCGAAATCGAGAGAGAAATTTAAGCTAAAAACAGTGAAGAAAATGGAGAGTTGCTGGAAAATAAAAGAAGAGAGAGATATGAATTTGTCTCTTAACATGGGAAAGAGAGACAGAGTAAGTGAAAAGACACATTTTGAGAGAAAAAACAAAAACGAAAAAATTATCCTGACCCTTAGATACTTGCTAAGTATAATCTTAACCCTTGATTCAAAATGTATCTCTGATACATTTTAAGACATTTTCAAAAAGCCTCTTACCTTATTATATAGATATATATATTCACCATTTTAATTATAAACTCATACAAACAATATTATATTTAAAAATATTATACAAATTCATAAATAAGAGAGTAAAGTAATATTCATTAATAATTAAAAAAAATCCATATAAATATCTGTTATTAAATCACACTTGCATACCCTTTTATTTTTTAAAATAAGAAAAAGTATTAATAATTAATAATAACACTAATGGGCTGCAAAGTCCAAAGAACAAAGTGGTGCCCCTGAGACATCAAGTCACGATACTCTTCACCAATCATATATTATGTCTTATTATTTTTCTATCATTTAACACAAATTCACGAGGCGCACCTTTCTCACCCATCATAACACCCGCGGTGACTAACCACTAACTTGTCAGATTTGGGTCTGCTCAATATGAAACATTTAGCCCAAAATTGTATTCGAGGCTAACCCAGCCCAATGAGGCCCAATAAAGAAGGCTCGGAGCGTGTTAGAAATTCAAAGAGTAGGCTTGGGATTTGCTTCGGAAGGCCGTGCGGTTCCCGAACCTCCCAACTCTTTTCAATCATATCCTCCTCTGTTTTCAATTCGAGAGAGAGAGAGAGAGAGAGAGAGAGAAGTAGATTTAAGGGTTTGTCTCGATGTCGGTCACTGAAGGCTTCTTCGTTCTTGGTTCAGAGAACAGCCTCGTTGGAGGTAACTACGACTCTTGTTTGTTTGATCCATGTTCATCTTACTGTTCTCAAACTGGTCAATTAGGCTCTAAAACAATGCCAAATCTAGATTTTTTTTAAGGTTAGTTGATACATTCCCATAAATCGGGACGAATTTCATATTAGGGTTTTTTCTGGATTTTTTTTTGGCGGGGGGGGGGGGGGGGGGGGCTTGTGGTTGTAATTTTGATTTCTTTTGGGGTAATTTGAGAATTGGCTATGCCATCAAATTTGTGAAGTTTCATGTTTTTATATATTTTTATAATCTGAATCAGTTAGGTTAGTTGAGAGAGACTTGCTCAAGTTGTCATTTTTGTACATTGACATGATTAAATCTCTAATTTTGTATTTGAACTTCATTCGGCTGTCCCCTAATTTTTAGTTGCCTAAAAACCCCAATGTGTTGAATTATGTGACTATTTGCATAATTACCCTAATAGTTCTTCACTCTTTCTGTAATTCTGATATTTGAGGGTTTCCCCCAAGTACTCATTTTTGTGTCGTATGATTCAATCTAAAATTTTGTTCTTTAAGTTCGTATGGACGCATCTTTGTTACCCATGACGATGTTTTAAGGTTGGGATTTTTTTCAGTAACTGTGAAATTGGGTATTGATATCAGATAAGCCTAAAGTAGAGAAAACAGCTAAGGGCTCTTTTGGAAGTGTGGCAAGGAAGAGACTTTGCGACATAAGCAACTTGCCACAGCAAACTAAACCATTGTCTCAAGTTGACAAGGAACTATTAGTTTCAAATACTACAAAAGAGTACATTGAACAGCTTCAAAAGGTATAGTTCTTGTGGGTTGATAATAGTGTTTTTGGAGTTTATGTGGTGTTCATCTTTTAGCTTAGTGGTATTTTTTGAAACTTTTGTTCAGGAAAATATGGCACTGATGAAGCTTTTAGTGGATAGAAAGTATCCTTTTTTGATCAATTTGGTTCATTTTTGAGGCATCCTTATTGGACATACATTAATATGCTTTATTCCTGAATTGGTAGTTCTGTTGGGGCCTGTTAGAATTTTCTTGTTTGAAGTTTTCCTTGATTTGTGTTGATAGTAAAATCATTGAATTGAGTGGAATTGAGTTACAGAAACTTAGAGTCAATTTGCAGAAACTGCAGCAACAGAATTCGCAACTCGCTCAAGCAAATAGCCAGATGCTAGTGGTCTGTTTTCCTCCCGCATACTTGATAAACCATGGATCTGAATTCTTCAATTTTTTATCAACTTTCTTTTAACAAATTTGGATTCTTGGTGACGTAGATTATATTGTTCCTTTAACTTTGCAGGAACTTAATTCAGGAAAAGATAGGGTAAGCATTTTTTTTATAGACATCCAAGTTGGTGGATAGTGTGTACATGAAGTTAAACTTCTCCTTCCACTATGTTGGATATCTTCTGCTAACTTACAATAGACCTCTAATTCATTTCAGCTCAAAGCACTACATCATGAGCTTGGATGCAAAAACGGTTTGCTCAAAGCAAGAGGACTTGAACTGGAGGTCAGTCTATCTAGGTTGTATAATCTCTACCATTGTCAGAGTTTTATCAAAATTTATGCTATTCATTAATTCATGTTTTTGCTTTCTCAGGAGAAAGCAAAAGTAAGAACAAGTAAAAAATTGGACAATCAGGTACTTGAGAAAATCTTTTTGGTAATTTCTCATTTACAATTTTCTAGAAGAGTTATAGCTTTCATGTTTATTTTCTCATTGCTCTCATTATCAAAAGGTGCGAACTTGCAAGTCTGAGGAGGCCAGGGAGTCCTTAGAAGCAGATAGAGCTGAAAATAAACCTCGTAATACCAACAAGATTGGGAAGCAGCAATCAAAAAGTCAGTGTAACTGCTGGAACCTGATTATCCATTTGAGATTTGAGAAACTTATTTTCTTTTGTGACCTTCTGGTCTCTCATGTGTCACTTGCAGGTTTGGGCCCTTCTTCTGTGAAACAAGTTCTATTGAGGGACAAAACTGAGAGTAATAGGTTTGTCCAGGATGTTACATTGCATATTGCGCGTTAATATTTTGTTGGAATCTCTTTTTCCACTATTAATCCAGAAGACTAGAAGAAAATTATCTTTGTTTTTCTGGTTTTAGCAGCGTGGGTTTGAGAAGGAAATCTGCTAGATTTAAATCTGAAGAACCAGAGCCTACTGGAGACGTGTCTGAGATAGACGATGCAAAAACTGAGAACAAAAGGTTTATCTGGGGATGTTACGTTGCATATTGCATGTTAATATTTTGTTGGAATCTATTTTCAACTATTAACTAGATCATCAGAATAAAATTATCTTTGTTTATCTCTTTTTAGCAGGGTTTGTTTGAGAAGGCAATCTGCTAGATTTAAATCTGAAGAACCAGAGTCTACTGAAGATGTGTTTGAGATAGATGATGCAAAATTTCCTGCGTGTCCTCTGCCCGATGATCAAATGCAGGAAGATGGTTCACCTTCCATGTCTTTGTTGGTCAAAAAAATTGATAAAGAAGTCAATAGTGACTCAAGTGATGAAACTCTTGTACTTCGAAGGTCATCTATTGGAAGGCCTTCGCGTCTAGCAGCCAAAAAGGTTCAGTCCTACAAGGAAACTCCACTTAACATGAAAATGCGGAGACCTGAGTGAGTTAGTTTTTTTTTTTTCTAGGCCAACCCCGTCTTTCGGGGGCAATTAAGTAGCAGAAAAGCGTAGGACCAAACTCTTCACTTTTGACTGTTTTCATTTCTCTTTCAAAGTTGTTTCTTGCTCACTCTTGTGTAGATTTCTTTTGGCTGTTGACCCAATGTATGTTTGAAACTAGATTGTATCTTACTTAGTCATCTGCAGATGATAACTAGAAATACTGAAGTGGACAGGTTTATATGATTGTGTTGTAATTTGTCAGACTGCGGTTTTCGTAGCTAAATACTGAGTTAGGTGATGAATGAAATGCTGAATTGATTTTGCGATTTCTTGTGCTTGCATATAACAATGTGTGTATATATATAGATGTGTGCATATATAAATACTAGTGGTGATGCATTTGCAATTTTTATGTTTAAACCTTTGAATGGTTTTTTAACAGTTTTAGGCAGTTTTGTGAAGCAATTATTGGATGATATAGTTATTAGATATGAAGGGCATTATTGAAAAATCAAGAAAGCATGACATTCCACACCAAAAGTCATGTAGATTTTATATAATAGAATAGATGTTTTATATCTCATTATCTCATAATACAGAATGAAGCTCACTGATTTGGGTTTGAAGTGTGAAATGGGGTCTGGCTAACTCCATCTGTGGATGGAGTATTAGGACATTCCACACCAAAAGTTGTGTAGATTTTATATAATAGAGTAGATGTTTTATATCTCATTATTTCATATTACAGAGTGAAGTTTACTGACTTGGGTATGAAGTGTGAAATGGTGTCTGGTTAACTCCATCTGTGGATGGAGTATTAGCTTAGCAGCCATGTGGTGTTTCTAAACCTCTTTCTTGTTTTATTTCAGAAAACACAAAATGAAAACGAATTTTTGTTTAAAACAACACCAAACCGGGTTGTTAACCTTTTTCTCACTATATAAGTGAGAAAAACAGCTTCCCATTTTCCCAAGGAAGTCCGATTTTCTGACCTTGACTGAGTTCTCTATCCTTAAAGATAGTAGACCTGTCCGCCCAGTTTCAAACTCATCAGGTAGCATCTGTTGGGACCATCTTGCACCCAAATTAGAACTGACTCTGTCGATTTAGTCAATGTGTTATGCTCTTCTATCTCAAGGTTTGGGAGGATATGCTTTTCAAACATTTTTGTCAGCAAGTGAATTCAATTTTTTCTCACATCACTTTTAGTCTGTGATTTAGTGACGGGCTAAAAGTGATGCGAGAAAAAATGGCATGTGTGCCATTGAAAATATATTCTTATACAAATCCAAACTAAAATTCTAACTGTAAGTCTTACCCTAACTCCCATTCTCTTTCTTTAATTTACAGTTAAACCTTAATCCCAAATCAAAACATTTATATATATGAACTACAAGATAGAAAAGATTGTGTAAATCCCAATATTAATTTCTATCATGCATGTTTTGATTTTTGTATTGTTATTTAGTAGATATAATTGGCAGAGTTTTTTTGTTGTTGTTGTTGTTGGCAGCATTTTAATTTTTCGTTTTAATGAACAACAAGAGTGAACAAAATGAAAAATAGAAAAACAAGTGAAAAAAAAAAGCTTGAAAACAACTTATTTAGAAAGTGACATAAAATGGTGTACATCTTATGTTCTCCAAATTCCATTTTAACAAGAGATTCGTGTACTAAATTATCCATTTTAGTTCCCCCCCCCCCCCCCCACAAAAAAAAAAAAAAATTAATTGAGTTATTGGCCAAAAACTTCATAGAAATCCAAACAAAATATTAATTATAGTTGAGTCCAATTTTAAAACTATTATATTACAATAATCATATATTATACTTAGTTTATTATAGTATTTATTATAATTATATTTGTTAGATAGATTCCACCGTTTATATTCTTTATTAATATAAGGATCTTGTTAATAGTAATTCTAACGATTATCAATAACCACTACATAATGTTGTAATATTTATAATTTCAGTACATATTTTACATATTTCAAAATATTTTTATACATCTTTCAATATTAACAACAATTTTGAAGACTATTTTTCATATAATAATTACACGTCACATAAATACAAAAATGATTATTTTAAAATTATTGATTTGGGATTAAGGTTTAATTATAAATTAAAGAAAGAGAATGGGAGTTAGGTTAAGACTTGCAGTTAGAATTTTAGTTTGGATTTGTATAAGAATATATTTTCAATGGCACACATGCCATTTTTTTATTCAAATTTGGCCAGAAGTTAGAGCATGGAGTAAATTAAGAAAATTTTAAAAATGTTAAGGGTTAAAAAGAGGGAAAATGACCAATTTAAAAGGGTCAAAGTGTAAATTTAGAAACAATTGTTATGTAAGGTCGGTCGGAAGCGGTTAATCATATCATCGAATTAGGTTCTCTCACGATCCACAAGTTCGTTACATACACACATATATATAACACTAGTACTAGTATATATATATACATCGTAATCTATATAACTAGCGATTTGGGAATTTAGATCTGTGTCTCTCTCAAATCGTCTTTGACAAAGATGTATGGATTCGAAGCCATGACATTCAACATCCATGGCGGTTACCTGGAAGCGATCGTCAGGGGATACAGATCTGGTTTGCTCACCGCCGCCGATTACAACAATCTCTGCCAGTGCGAAACCCTAGATGACATCAAGATGCACCTCTCCGCTACCGAATACGGACCCTACCTCCAAAACGGTAACCCTACAATTTCAGATCGATCTCATCGTTTTCTCAATTCAATTGCTTTTGAAATTCCATGTTTCACTGTGTTCATTGAAGCCCTAGAACGTAATTTAGAATTTGGGTTGTGATCTCGTTCATGTACGAACTTGTAATTCTCTTTTGGATCAGGGTCTCGGTGTTTCTCAATTGAATTGGGTTCTTCTAGCTGAAATTATACGTTTCACGATGTTAAATTGAAGTTCTAGAGCGCAATCAAGGTGTTTAATTTTGAAATCTATGTTGAAACTTTTATGGAAAGTTTTCAACTAATGTATTGTTTAAACTAGAAATATACTTGAATGACACTTCAAAATCTAGCTAATCGCGTGTTCTATGTCTTCTATTAGCATGAACCAAATCCTAGCCCTAGGTTTAGTAGACTATCTCGATCATGGTTATCATGTTACTAATGTAGAGAATTGAATCACACTGACACTGTAGATAAGAGCCATGTCAAAGCATATTGGATGCACCATAATTTTAAAATAAATTGCATATGCTCAGATGCAGTCAACACTTCTCAGACTCTCAGTTAGCATTTGAGGAGCATTGCCCGAGTCCTTGAAACTATTGAAAGTAGGATACACACATTCCTAAGTCTTCCAACATTTTCTTATCTTAAAAACATAAATAAATGAAAAGAATGGTTGATATCACACATTCACGACTAGAATTTGAGCATCCTATGGATTCTTTTGAATATATGAAAAATAAAATACACTAATGTATAGCAAAAATTACAGAAAGATAATAGCAGTTGGAATTTCATATGTTTATTATGTTCATAGTGGAATTTCATAGTTCTAGCTTATGAACTAATAATGGTTATCATAATTTTCCTGCAGAACCTTCCCCGTTGCATACAACTACAATTGTGGAGAAATGCACTCTTAAACTGGTTGACGAATACAAGCACATGCTATGCCAAGCCACAGAGCCATTGTCAACCTTTCTTGAGTATATCACGTATGGAGATTTAAGTCTTTCCCAAGCGTGACTAATTTTTTATGTGAAGTATTGAGACAATTTAGCTACTCTTAAGATCCAACTGTGTACTTGGTTGTTTATGTTCATGCAGAATTTGCCAAAATATTTATTCTAGGGGTAATTCTCTAGGGTTATGTATTCCCTAATGTGAATGTGTGGGTTCTCTGCCCAAGATTGATGCTTTTGGTAAAGTTTGAGAAGTTTCCATGCATTTGGAATCATTCTGTCCCCAAGTTACAAGGTTTTCGTAGTTGTAGTATGTGATTTGTTGCATTCCTACTTATATTGGCAGGATAATTGTTATGTGAAGCTCAGTAAGCATGTGTCTGTTTGTGCTATTTTGAGTCACATGGTGTATTTAGTGTGTCAAACAGTTAAGCTTTAGCTGGTCTGACATACCTTTAAATTCAGCCCAAACTGTGCATTGGCTACAAGTCTTGCTTGAAGTCCAACCTTATGTTTGGTTCGCATACAGGCATGCAGTTTTATCTTCTTTAATGTGCAATTCACTGGCTTTTAAACAGGATGAGGGTGAACCTTTACTTTACTGCGTTTTTAATTTAATGCCTGGCTGGTAAAATAGATTGTCTTAAAATTTTTCTGGAAACCTAAATACCTAATATTTTTTCATATTGTACAGATATGGTCACATGATTGACAACGTTGTCCTGATCGTTACTGGAACCTTGCATGAAAGAGATGTTCAGGAATTGTTAGAGAAATGCCACCCTTTGGGCATGTTTGACAGGTAATGTTTACTTGATCCAGGTTTGTAGTTTTGTTTTGACTACTAATAACATGGCAATGTTTTTCTTAATTTGTTTCCTCAGTATTGCCACCCTGGCAGTTGCTCAGAATATGCGGGAGCTATATAGACTGGTGCTTGTTGACACGCCTTTGGCTCCGTACTTCTCTGAGTGTATCACATCTGAGGTACTCACTAGTGACTGCTACTCATGTTTGTTTTCTTCTGAGTAAGATCCTCACATTTTGTATGAGATGTGTTTTTCTGACACCAGGAAAAACATGCATTTAATCTTGTGTTTTTTGGAGAGGAAATTTTCTGCAATCATGTATTTGTTGATGAATGATGTAAAACTGTAAATGGACATATGGACACAATGACCCATACATGTAGATTTGCAGTTGATTTTTCTGTTGAACCGAGTTAAAAAAACAGAGGAAAAGAACATTTCCTCTTTCTATTTGACTTTCTGTTAAAAATTTTATTTGTCATATTAGTGGTACATATATGGGTCTTCATATATACTATGAATAATAGGAACAATGATGGTTGATATTTCTTTTCTGTATTCACTTTGTTAACATCTATGTAACTTGTATTTTTATTTGACTACATTGTTGTAGATTTATTTTAGAGATCCACTGTTCAGCATCATGCTTTTTCTTCATTCTACTTAATTGTATCATCTGTAGGACTTGGATGACATGAACATTGAAATAATGAGGAATACTCTTTACAAGGCATATCTTGAGGATTTCTACAGGTTCTGTCAGGTTAGGGTTAACTGCCCATTGTGCAGATGTTTGTTTCATTCTTATATTATAAGCAGATTCTATTTCCTTTTCCTTTTACTAAAGTCTAATGCAAAATTTTCAAATAGAAACTTGGTGGAGCCACTGCAGAGATCATGTCTGACCTCCTTGCCTTTGAGGCTGACAGAAGAGCTGTTAATATTACCATAAACAGGTGGTGTCACCGTTTGAAATTTTGTGCCCTTAGATTTCTGTTATTTTAATGATGGTGGTCTTTTAGTTCATTTTAGAACCATATTCTTTTTGTGTCATTTTTGTGTTACAGCATTGGCACCGAACTTACTCGAGATGATCGTAAGAAGTTGTACTCTAGTTTTGGCTTGCTGTAAGGTTCTGCTCAAGCTTGTTTCTATTCCAACTTTTGATGTTATAGACATTTTTCAGTTTCGTTTTGATAATGATTTAATTGTGTGAACAGTTACCCATATGGTCATGAAGAGCTTGCTGTCTGCGAGGATATAGATCAGGTTTCTTTCTTTTCCTAGTAAGAGTTCAATTACATATATGATGGTTTTGCTTTTTTTTTTTGGGTTTATGCCGTATAGGGTTGAGCCTTTTTTGAGGTTTGAGTTAAATGCTTTTTCATGTATTTTTCTTGTTGTCAAGGCAGTTGATTAATCGTGCCAAGAAGTAAAAATTCTAAGGGCTTGTAAAGACCTCCTCTCCCTTTAACAAAATAAACTGAAATTATCGCTCTGAAATTAAGTGAACTCAACATAGAAATGACATTGCTCTGCAATGGCATCTTTGGATGTGATACCTTGATGATCTCTGGTGACTGACGGTGTAAATATTAGTGTTTTTTCTATAGATGTTGCAATTTGTAAATGAGGTTGCGGAATCAAAAGCCTTCTTTGATGGCATCTTCTTTGGGTTATGCAACATAGGGTTGGACCATTTTTTAAGTTCAAGTTAAATGCTTTTCAGTGTTTCTCTTGCCTTCCAGGCAGTTGATTTATTGTAATTTGTACCAAGAAGTAACAATAGAAAGAGTTTGTAAGGAACCCACTTTCCCTCTAAGAAGGAAAAGAGAAGAAAAGAAAAGAACTGAAGTGAACTTCAATTCAACATAGAAATGCTGTAGCTCTGCCATGGCATCTTCTGCTGGTGATATCGCGACAATCTTTTAAGACTGATGTAGTAAATCTTGGTCTTTTTTACGGCATAACTTTTTTTTTTTTTTTTGATTGGGGATGTGGCCCATTTCTACTGGTTTATGTTACCTTGATAT
This sequence comes from Camellia lanceoleosa, assembly GCA_025200525.1. NCBI lineage: Eukaryota > Viridiplantae > Streptophyta > Magnoliopsida > Ericales > Theaceae > Camellia > Camellia lanceoleosa. Next base: position 382,082 of record JANUSC010000157.1, on the reverse strand, counting down.
TTTGCAGTTATGTTTCGTTTGTAGCTCTTAATTCTTTCTTCAATTGTGCTGTCATAGGTTCGTGCTGTTATGGAAAAATACCCCCCTTATCAGTCCATATTTGCCAAATTATCCTATGGAGAGAGCCAGATGCTCGACAAGGCATTCTATGAAGAGGAGGTGAAGAGGCTCTGCTTAGCTTTCGAGCAACAGGTTTGTATTTCAGAGAGTGAGCTATTATTGAGTTCAGACGTTTCTTTCGGTGATAGTTACTTATTTCAGAAGTTCGAAAAAAATGTTGATTCACATTCTAGTTACTTCTGATTCACAATTTTGTCAATTCCTTCTCAACAATTTCACTTCCTTTCTGAACTGCAGTTTCACTATGCCGTGTTCTTGGCATACATGAGGTTGAAGGAGCAGGAGATCAGGAACCTGATGTGGATATCCGAGTGTGTGGCTCAGAACCAGAAGTCTAGAGTCCACGACAGTGTTGTTTTCATATTTTAGTTCATTTACAGCTAGTTTGCAATGAGCTTGTGTTCATTTTTTTACACTCCCCTCTGTAAATCTCCTCCTGACCTGTCTTTTGATTATTATGAGGTGCAGTGACAGTCATAATGAGCATTTACCCGTTTGTTTAATTCGTCAATATGGAGAGGGAAATCTTGTACGCAGATTCATCAGTATATCTAGAATGCTAGTTTCGAACAAGTCTGTTGATTGTAATTGGGAGAAGGATTTTGTTGTGATGCCTCAACTTGAAAATTTTTGCTGAATAATAAAAATACTGGCAGTGTTGTCTGACTGTTGCTGTCAAATGAAACTATACAAGACAACTCCAAAGCATGATCACATTCTTACTTGAGAAGAAACTGCCATCGGGATTTAGTCTGGCACAGCTTACCCAGGTTCTTCTCTCTCTGCAAATTCTGTTTATACTAGAGGGTGTTTTTAAATTGATTTTTCTTGTGGGGTCTGATTCTTGTTTTTTAATTTCATGATAAATACTGCTATAGTAAATTCCTTGCTTTGCCAATATTTTGTATGCATCTAAATCCAGGGGGAGGGTTGCTACATGGGCAAGGGATACCTATCCCTTCTCTGTTTGATGCTCCTTCCTTCTTGACTGAGGATCCCATCTCCCTTTCATGATGTATGAAAAATGTAGGACCAATGCAGAACGCGTTTTGGGCAATTACAGTAAATTCCAAATTTTGTCAAAATGAAAAATCCTGGATTCCGCTCAAGGAGCACTTTGTTGTCCAGAAGGGGCTCCATGAGGACCCTACCATTGTAGAGAGAGAGAGAGAGAGAGAGAGAGAGAGAGATGGACATGACATTGATCATGTAAGAATAGAAGACCTTAAGCAAGAAATTGGCTGACAGATGAAATTTAAGACTTAATGCATTTATTGGAAGCGACACGCGGTATGCTTTCTGTCAAAAAATTCCATCATTTTGGCTTTTGAATTTATATTTTTGCTGTTTATAGATTTTTTTGGTCGTGTCAAAAAGGTCCATCATTTTAGGCTTTTGAATTCATATTTTTGCTGTTTATAGAATCTTTTGTTTTAGTAATAACCTTAATTGGGGATATATGTTTCCAGTGCAACTTATTTTGCCACATTTGTTCAAATTGTTATTTAACTGAAATTTGTTGTTTTTCATAATTTTCTATTTTACTTTATTATTATTTTTCAATCCTTAAAAAAAAATTAACCTATTTAGGTTTTTTCTATTCAAATTACGACCTGTCTTGCTATAAATTAAGTTGTAAGTCTTGCAACAAGACATTATCATAATATTTTCATACTACTTGACAATTTTCTGATATTGATGTTGGTTGTGTCCAACCATTGTGTTTCACCGCGTCACACCATCGATACAATAAACATGGATTTGAATTCAATCAAACACAAAAAAAAATTCTACATTTGCAAAAAAGCTCTTATGATTTGGTCATTGCTCATTACAGTGTCATCAACTTTACATCACCAATTAATGCCTGATCGCTGATACATGGTTTCAAAATAATTCTGGTAAAGCGAATGTATCCAAGAACCAAAATAATATAATTTAAGAATATGGCAGTGAAAATATTATGAAAAATTCAATAATATATATATATATATATACATATAAACAAATGGATACATGTTAGATGCATGGGAATTGTTGCATATTACTCCAAAAAGATTGTAGTACTTGGGGAAAAAATAGGAAAATGAAAATTTTTTGGGTTACACAAGACGATCAATTTGATTTTGGTTCATCCAAAAAAAGGGGGGGGGGGGGGGGGAAGGTGGGAACATCCGCCTAAGCAGTGTGGCACTAGTTTGAGTCACAAGAATCAGTCTCTACACATAAAACAAATAAATCAAGTTGGGGATAAAGTTGCTTATTTGTTATCTGTCTCATGTCATTGTGCGCCGGATACGACCTATTTTTTTTTGGCACTTAATCTAATGTCTTTTGCACAATTCAAGAACAATTGCACACATTTCATATAGCTTGACTTTCCAAATTCGGCTCAACCAATGGGGCATTCTATGAAAGAAAATCTTTTGGCCTCTTGTGTTTTTGTCTTACCCTATGTCCCCTGAAAGAAAAGCTAGAGAGAGAGAGAGAGAGAGAGAGAGAGAGAGAGAGAATACTTAAATCCTATAAGAAGTATAGGAACCACATATATAGATCTCTATGTCTCTCTCACTCTGCCTTTAATTCATACCATAACAAGAAATGGAAGATCAATGTAATCCTCTGAGCTGGGCTTGCCACTACCAAGAAGAGGTAAAAATTTAGTACTAACTTTATTTTGTCATTTATTCATTAGCACACTCTCCCACAACCACAATGTACATTATTTAATCATCAAACCTAGTTATTCAGAAAAAGTGACGAGAATTTTACCCGAATATTAATGTATGGTTGAGATTTTTATAGGTAAAATTCTAGGTATATAGTATTACAGTTCTTTTATGTACTTGGCAGGGAATTGAAGAGTTAAAGCATTGTCTATTGTACACAACTTTGGAGCTAGAGACAACAATCCTATCTACTCAACAAGAAATTGCAAGAAAAGAAGATGAACTAAACTACGTCAAAGAGCTGTTGACCAAAGCCATGAAAGAGAGAGATGAAGCTAAAGCAAAATACCAAAGTCTGAGGCTGCAACTTCAACAACAACTAGAGGCTGCTGCAAACCTATCTGGGACTACCATGACGAAGAAGATAAAATAAGAGGGGGTTCTGAGCCCAACAATATTGGATCTTTGTCCTCAAACTTGAATCCACAACTACCCTTACCAATGCCACTAGCAGAATTGACAGAAAAATTGGCATCCAAAAAGCCAGTGCCAGAGAAAGGGAAGTTTTTGGAGGTGGTCATGGAAGCCGGGCCACTACTTCAAACACTCCTGCTGGCTGGACCGCTCCCACGGTGGCAGCATCCACCTCCACCACTTAACTCCATTGAGATTCCACTAGTGACTGCCCCTTTGCCAACGCCAAGGCTTCTGCACCACCAGGACTCCACCATCAGTACTACTAATAGTTGTTTCAGTAAGGAGAAGGGTCTGGTGCACCATGAATGAAAATTGTCTTGTGACCTAAAAAAATCAGGTAAGAGCAATCTCCAATTCTTCACCTTTTCTTTCGTCAAATCTAAATTTGATGAAAAAGTGCTTAAAAATCATCTCCAATTTTAAAAGATGAAACTTTGGAGATGATATTTTTTTTCATCAAATCTGATGAAAAGGAAAATTCGGGATAAGAGGAGAATTTTTAAAAAGATTTTGATGAAAATTTGATGAAAGGATTTGAATAGTTCATATCAAACCAATCTTTTTACTCAAATTTGAAATCAAATTAGATGAAAAAATTGGTAAAGGGTTGGAGATGCTCTAAGAAATCTATTTGTGTAATATTTTCCTTTCTTTTTTTATAATGGGTGTCTGAAACTTTGCCTAATATGTGAAGCTAGTGGACGGTTATGTATATTCTGAGTTTGCACTCTTGCTTAAATATGTTCTCAGCTTAAAAAATAAATAAATAAAGAAAAAAGAAAAGAAAAGGCTCAAATCAAAGTCTATATGAGCATGGGGATCAAGGAGAGTTAGTTGAACATTGTTTGAAAATCTGCAACCAAAGCCTTGGAATTCTGGTTTGATGGAAACAGAGAGGTCCTACCTAGTTATTGTTTTATCTAAAACCGCCCAAGTAATAATAAGTCAAATGGAAATTATGAAATCAAAACAACTTTTAAGGATGTTGGTTTCGTTGAACAGTGCAGTCATTATCATTGGTCACTTACTCTTTCAATCTTCTTTTTGAAATTTGATTTCATAGAGAAGAAAAAAAGAAAGAAAAAAAAAAAGACTCACTAACAAGGTCTCTGCGACCAAATTACCTCAAAACATCTTCCATGATTAGAATCGCGTCATGTGTAATGTATTTGGGGTCTGAATTTTGACAGAAATAGAGGATCTAAGGTAAAACAAATTACTTTTGTAACAGAGTTTTCTTATCTTAATCGGATGGTTAAAATGCTACAAAATGCGATCAAAGGGTCAGATTTCAAGATTGTCATGAAAGTTGTAGAGTAACTATTTAGTTGAAGTTTATGACTGTTATTAACAGTTAATTCAAATTCAAATTTGAAAGGAGAGATAGTCATGTTCTGATTTATATATAGATGATTAGGCATTTAAGAATGGGAGAAAATATTTAGGTTACTCTTCCTATTTTCACAAGGTTTTCTAAAGGCAATCTACTACTCTCTCTCTTCTTCTTCTGGGTTCCGTTTTTTGCAGAAACAGAATTTCATAACTTGTTCTGTTTTGTGCATCACCAAAGATATTTTGGATTAATTTTCACTAAGTGTAAAGCGCAGATTGATAATCAGTTTTGGCTGGATTTCATTGTATCCTAGACACGATTTTCCATTACCCGTTGCACTATTTGTAGGGGCAAATAACTATACGTTTGTGATGCGCCTTAAAGCGATATTTTCTATAGTTCTTAATATTATCGCCATACTTATTTATCTAACTAGTCCCACTATTTTGACTTTGGGTTAAATACAATTTTCACCTTATAAGCATATATATATTGATAATTGGGCCAATTTTCGTGCCCCTCGACTTTGTGACGTGCCTTAAAGTAATATTTTCTATAGTTCCTACTATTATCACCATACTTATTTATCTAACTAGTCCCATATACAATCACTATTTTGACTTTGGGTTAAATACATTTTTCACCTTATAAGCATATATATATTGATAATTGGGTCAATTTCTATGCCCCTCAACTAATCTTATCTCAGGGTCTTGAATTTAACAACCGGGCTAATCTCTAGTGGCTCCAACCTTATAAGCATATATAATAGTAAATTGAATTCATGGACAGAACAAGGCAACACAAATTAGAGCAACAAGTACAATAAGGGCAAACTGAGGGCAACAACTACAACAGTGAAAAGCCATAATTAACCGTAAACAAATAAATTAAGAAATTATGGAACAAAAATTAGGGCTAATGGACAAAATTAAGGCAACAACTGTAGTCTTCCTTTACAATTTGATAAACAATAAAGAGAGAGAAGAAGAAGAACTCACAAACCGATTTTGTCGGACCAAAATGATACTTTTCAATAATTTAAAAAGTTTGTGTAAATAACCGTTATATTTATAGGTCTGAATTTTTTTTGGGGCCTCTATGTTAGATTGGGCCTTTTGTATTTCACACTATAATAGGCTAAACAATTTGGGGGCCCAGGATGCAAGGCTGGGCCTCTGTTGCTTATGATATCAAATCTTAAAGGGCTTTCGAAGCATTCACTCCTCGTCTCACAGCTTCCTCTTTGTTTTTTTGTGTTTTTATTTTTTATTTTTTATATTATTTATATTCTCTTAAGTGATTTTTTTTAAATTTAAAAAATATTTAGAATTTTAGATTTTGCTCAATGAGACGAATTGAAAAATAAAAATTAATTAAATTTTTTTAAAAAAGTTTAGAAAAGACAAAAATAAGCATAAAATAGTAAATTTTTTCGGCTTATTTTGGTTTTTAAATTTTTTTTTGAAATTTTCAATTTTTTTTTAAAAAAATTCGTTTACACAAGACGAACCCAAAAAGTAAAATGTTTTAATATAATATTGAAAAAAGGTCACCAAAGAAAAATTTTTGCTCTTTAGCTTTGTTTTTTTCCCCCTTCTTTTTCCTCCAAATAGTTCAGATGGAAATAAAAATTATAAAACGGAATATAAATATGAGACAAAGGTGTGAATCCCATATTTATAGCCTACCTTTAATCTCATATCTGTAAAATTTTTCTTTACACTTAAGTTATCTCTTTTCAAAATAGATTAATGTAAGTTTTGACCGATGACAATCCAATTCTAACTATTCATTACACAAAAAGATCGCATGTCTGAGTCCCTACTTGATTGGATATAATTATTCTATTTTTTTGAAATTTCATGTTAATTGTGCACTCATCTAATAACAGAACTATATGTTTACGTAACACAAAATAATAATAATAATGATGATGAATAAATTATAAAACCCCATTAATCACACAGTATCCTGAATTGAATTGATGTGATAATTTCTTAATGGAATGATGATCTACATTTTGATGGGTAAATTATGTTTTACCCTCTTTATTTTTGGTCACTTTTTTAAGTTAGCCTTGCAAGTTTATTTTTTCTCATTTTGATATTTTATATTTCAAGTTTTTTCTACTTACTCTTAAAATTAACTTTTATTCAAAATTAGACAAAAAATGTCAAAATAACTATCACATAACATAAAATATATATTGTATTATATTAGAGTTTAAACTTTCATTAAAACTGTCAATTTGTCATTTTTTGTCTATTTTTAACAAAAATTAGCTTTAGTAGTAAAGTGAGAAAAACTTAAAATATGAAGAGCTAAAATGAAGAAAAAAAAATTAAAATGTCAAAATAAAAAAATAACCAAATATAAAAGAGACAAAAATTAATTTAAGAAAATACCATAAATCCAAAATAATCTATCAAATGTTTTATCAAATCTCTCACATGGGTATAAGACCCACACAAATTCACATGTGTATAGATACTATACCTATGTAAGAAATTTGATAAAACATTTCTTTAATTTATCCACATTTTGACAAAGAACTCACACCACGAATCAAGCATTACACAGAATTTTATGAGTCAGACATTTATATGTGAGTGTGAGGTGAGCACAACTTCATGCTCTCTCTTTCTCTATCTCACACTCTGTTTCTGAGTTTTCAATATTATTATATTTGCTTGCTTAGTTGCAACAAACATGCCATATTGAGTTGCTCAGAAGCTACTGAATCCCTCTCATGCCACTTTAAGGAAATCAGCTCATGATAACACTATTATCAAATGAGTCCTTACTGACTTAAAGTCAAATACAGCCTAACAATGCGAGTTATGTGACACAAGATATGACATAAAATATAACAATATCATTAGATATCTAGAAAAAATACATAAAAAAATATTTTAAAAATAGAATGTATGAACCGTATTCATTTTAGAAATGACTCGCAGAATTCTAAATTTGAATCCACATCCAACACTTAATTAAATTTCGTTATACATTTTGGGGTACATATCTTTTTTTTTTTCTCCATAAAATATTACTAGTTGGTGGGTAATATTCACCGGCATACTTGGTTAAGGGTGAGCACTTAGTTATTCCCTGCCACTCTTCTTTCTCAAAGTATATATTAAACAAATAGATTGTGTTTTTGGATGATGAAGTGATACTTTGCTTGTCCTGAAACTAGTGGTTATGCTGAGCTTTTTGGTCCCCAAAACAAACGTGCCTCACACCACCTCCGCCCACAAATAATTCTTGGTGTTGTGTTGCCCTCCTCCCCTCATATCTCACCACCCATTGACTTACCACTCTGGCCATATCTATATATGCACTATTTCATTTATAATGATTGTTTGATTAAAGTGCAAAAAAATGTGATAGAAATCAAAATTAACTGAAGGTGAAGCACAAATGTTCAAAAAAGATTTTTTTTGAATATTTATTATTTTAGTATGTATTTGATTACAATGAATTTTTTGTGAGAAAATTATAAAAGTTGACTATTTTGAGCAATTTTTTTTTTTTTTGGGATCTAAAATGACACTATGCAATGGCAACTATCCCTTCTATTGGTTTTGCGCCATCACGGTCCCCTCTGTTATCGGGACTAGTTTTATCGATAAAGAAAGCGACATCATGCAGAGAGGAATAGGGTGGTGGACAGGAGGGAGGGCATCGGCATGTGGCAGGGCTAGGCCAAGGGCAGAGAGCAGAGAACTATGGGGGAGGGTGGCTGTAATTGGGTTAGCGTTTACAAGGGAGACGAAAAATAGAAAGGGAAGAGAAGAGATAAATTGAAGTATAGTTTAGTAATTTTACAATTTTTTCTTACCATTTCCTTCTTTTCATCATTTGAGTTCTTCACTCTTTCGTAATTTTTCTTTAAATAATCCATTTATTTGTAATTCTTCCTTTTTTTAAAAAAAAAAAAACTAAATTCATGGCTTAGTCTCACCAAGCCCTTTTCACAAACGGTGGTATTACATGTACCAATTAGTGTTACGACATTATTATTGACCCCATTTATTATACAAATTACAAATACCCAAAACTTCTAAAATGATACCATATCATCTGTTAATACATTAGTTAGTATACTAATTGATATATATATATAGCATTATTCTTTCACAAATGTGAGATGCTATTTTTTGTCAGTCATATAATAGTGACCCACATAAAATTGATATTGCAACTTACAAAAAAATAATAGACCAATATGAACTGGAAAAAAGATACCCCTCATCCAAAATTTTAATTATGAAAATGACAGATTCTGTACAAATATTTGTAACTTAAAAACATTTGTAAAAAAATGGATGATTTTGATACTGTAACAGAAATAGAGATTTATTATATTTAACTCAGTACATATGTATAATCCATGGTGAAGTTGGTTTTGTGAGAGAGTGTGACACGGACTTTCACCCATCAACAAACCAGCCTCTCCTCCTCCAACTGTTTTAACTTCCCTTTATTTAGCATATCCCTCACTTACAACAATGGTCTCCCTTCTCTCTTTCTAAATTTCTACTCTCTCTAAATTTATACCCACACAAGTTCATATATAGACATAAACACAACTATCAACTTTCAATAATGGCTAGGCAGACTAATTCACAGTTTACTCTCTTTCTGTTCCAAGCCTATCTTTTGACTCCTAACTAAACCCCTCTCTCTCATTCATTACATATATTTTCCCCCACTCCCCCATCTTGCTTCCTCCCTCCTCCTCCCCTCCCCACCCCCCTCTAGCTCTGTATTGTTGGCGGTGGCGGTGGAGGATAGGAAGATGGAAGCTTTAGAGGAAGTTGTGGGTGGTGGTGGTGGTGGTGGTGGTGGTTCTAAAGAACATACCCACATCGTAAAAGGCAAGCGAACCAAGCGACAGAGACCACAATCTCCGATTCCATTCTCAATCGCCGCCACACATTCTTCGAGTGGTGGTGGTGTTGGCTATGACAACAATGGAGGCAATTTTAACAAAGTCTCGTCGCCTGAAACATCAACTGAATTCATCGATAGCGCCACCGAGGAAGAAGAAAACATGGCCAATTGCTTAATTCTTCTAGCACAAGGACACGAATCAAAAAACCCAATTGATCTTGATGATGATGATGATGATGATGATGATAATGAAATGGGATTGAAATTCACGAGTAAAAGATCGGCCCAAGCATACCAATGCAAGACATGTTTTCGAATTTTTTCGTCGTTTCAAGCATTGGGAGGCCACAGGGCTAGCCACACAAAGCCTAAGCCCAAGGAAAAAAGACCAACTATGATAGTAACAACATCCTCCGATGAAGAACAACAACAATTCAAGAACAAGCCTTTGAATAGCCATTCTAAGTCATCATCAAAGGTTCATGAGTGCTCGATTTGCGGGGCTGAGTTCATGTCCGGACAGGCCTTGGGAGGTCACATGAGGCGCCACCGTGCACCACCACCTATAGGTACCACCACCACCACCACCGCCACCACAACCACATCCTTGTCATTGAAGACATCTGAGTTTGAGTCTGATGATCTTCAAGAAGCCAAGAGGGCAAGAAATGTGTTGTCATTGGATCTGGATCTTAACCTTCCAGCCCCAGATGTGGATGATCATCATCATCAAGAATCAGAGTTCTGCTTCGCCTCCGAGCAACAAAAACAGCAAAAACAATCGCATCTTGTCTTGTCCATCGCCCCTGCTTTGGTGGATTGTCACTACTAATTCGAGGTTCAAATTTTCGTTCTTTACATCTGTGTCTTATTCTGTAAAATTTTATTATACTCCTAACCCAATTATTCTTTTAAATATTGATCGTTTACGATTAATTTCAGGGTTAGATGATGTGTATTCTTTTTTATTGTTACCATTGAGAATTGGGGATTCTTTGGATTATTATTATTTTTTTGTTTTTTTCACATCTTGATAAATAATACAATTTAACTTGAAATTCTTTGAATTCATTGTTGTGCAGTTGGTGTTCTGTTTTGAGTTATTTTATTTTATTTTATTGGTTTTGTTTGTTTTTCAGTGTAAAGAATGTGTAACAGAGTGAGAAGGAGGGAGAGGATGGGTTGGAATTGTCACCACCACCACCGCAACCAAAAGTATTTTGTGGTTTAAGTTTCATTGTTTTCATTTACAAGAAAAGAAAGAGTCTCTCTGTCTCTCTTAAGTGCTGACAACAATGGAAGTGTGGAATGCCAGTAAGTAAACTGCACTTCCCAAATGAATCCACCACCCACCTTTTTCTTCATTCTCTTAATTTTAAATTTAATCAATAATAGTAAGATGCTTTTAAGTACATCCATAGTTGTCCATTTTTGTTTTTTTCTTTGCTTGGCCCACCACTCCTTGTGTTTAGTTATGGGTAATCTTATACAAACAAAATTTTAAAAAAATTGTTGATAACAAAATCGATTACAATATAGGATTTAACTCTCTTGCATAAGTTGAGTTTCACCTTTTACAAATTTTACATTCAAAAAAAAAAAAAAGTTGTGTCCTATTTATTAATTAATTTGTGTGCAAATACAACAATCAAAATTTTAATAGAGCAGAGTGGATGGACTAGTGGTAACTCCTCTTACTTACCCAATTCATAAATCCTATTTCAATATATATATATATATTCACACATAATTACAAAAATGTCAAGTCATAACACTTAGGCCAAGTTTGGGAAGTTTAGAATAAATGCATTTTTTGACTTTTCTTGTATTATGTGTAGAAAAAGTAGAGAGGAGATGTTGATTGATGTGACCCAAAAAAGATAAAAAGATGAAATAAGTGCACTTATATTGGGTACCCAAACAAGGCCTTAATTGTGGTTCATAATTATAAAAATGTTACTGCTATATCATTATAAGTTTTATATATAAAATTTGTGTTTATGAATAATTTTATTTATTTATTAACCTACTCAAATATGCCTAATTAGAACATCGCATGGATCACCTATTCTCATTATCTCAAATCATTTTTCTATTACAAAGGATAGAAAAGTGATTTAGAACAGATAAAGAGAGGTTTTTGTTAACGAATAATACTATATGAATCAATTAGTATATTAATTAATATATCAATTGATGATGTAACATAATTTAAGAAGTTTTTTGATATATGCAATTTGTATAATGAGTGAGGTCAATAACAATGTCATCACTAGTGTTAGTACACTAATTAGTATATGTAACACCACCGTTTGTTAACATATGCCCTAAGGGCACATGCTAAGAAGACATTAAATAAATACATTTATATCAACTTGTATAGAAAATAACACAACTTTAAAGGCTATCTTAATTAATTTTTTAAAATTTATAATAGGATCTTGTTGACATATGCCCTTAAGGCGCATGTTAAGAAAACAATGATTGATTTTAACTCCTTCCACTTGCATGGGAATGTGAGGATATGAGAAATTAATTATGATGACTTTTAATAGTTATTTTTTTTAATAATGTTATAGTTTATATGTACTAATTAGTGTATCAATTGATGATGTAACATAATTTAAGATATTTTTTATATTTATAATTTATATAGTGAATTGAGTCAATAATAATAAGTCATAACTAGTGTTGGTATATTAATTAGTACACTAATTGATACAAATAGCACCACCGTATTTTTTTCTCCATATAGATACAAGTACCCTATTTTTTAAGACAATTTTTTTGACAACTAATGCAAGCTTTATCCGAGGGGTTAGCTCATTTTGCTCAGCAAGGCATTTGTCGAGGTATTGTTATTAGTCGGCATTCTCCGCCAGTTTCTCATTTAATGTTTGCTGACGACTGCTTTTTATTTATGCAATTTAAAGGAGAAGAGGTTTGGTGCTTACAATGGCTTTTAAATGCCTTCTGTGAACAATCTGGTCTAAGGATTAATATTTCTAAGTCTGAGCTGTATTTAAGCCCCAATTTTGGTGGCCGCGAAAGGGGCATTTTGGATTCTATGTTTCGTTTTAAAGTAGTCCCCAATCTCAAGGCGTTATTTGGGAGCTTATTTGAATTATTCTCAAGGACAAAAGGGAAGTCTTTAATATCTTGGTTGAGAAACTTTCACGTAAGTTGCAAGGTTGGAAATGCAGTTTTAAATTTTCTTGGTAGATGCACCATGGTCAAACATGTTATGCAAGCGGTCCCTATCTACCTCATGTCTGTTTTTAAAATTCCTAGTGGGATTCTCCACAAAATGACCACCATTTTTAGGCGTTTTTTATGGCAGTCAGATCGGGGACACGGGGTGTTCTGGAAAAAATGGGATAGCTTGTGTCGCCATAAAAATGAGGGAGGGCTGGGTTTCCGAGATATGGGTGCTTTTAATCAGGCGCTTTTAGCAAGGCAAGCTTGGCGCGTATTGTCCCATCCGACTTCTTTGTTTGCCTCCGTGTTATTAGGGAAGTATTGTTTCGAAAAATTTTCTTAACACTCAAGGCGCTTAATCGCGCCTTGGGGATGGAAAAGCTTAATGGGGTCGCGATCCGTTAAAGGAGGGGTTAATCTGGCGGGTTGAGATGGGCAATCCATTAAACCTTTTCAGATCTTTGATCCCGGCACTCAACCCTGAGAGGCATGGAGCTGTCCAATTATTTTCCAAAGAATGCGTGGCACATTTGATAGATTTTAATAATTGTTGGCGAGGTGATTTGCTTTCTTGGTTGTTTCCAGAAGGGTTCTGTTGATTCTTCGTATCTATATCCCTTTGGCTTCGAGGCTGATAGATTGGTGTGGACTCGCACTACAAATGGGATTTTTTCTGTAAGTCCGGTTATTGGTCACTATCCAACGCCGACAATGAGGAACTTCTAGTGGTTTTCCGTGGATAATTTTGTTTGGAAACACTTGTGGAAGTTAAAATTGCCCTCCAAATTAAGTTTATTTTTGTGGAAATGTCTTCACGATATCCTTCCAGTCAAATGGCAACTTTACACACGGGGTGTTCCTATCGATACTATATGTGATCGCTGTGGCCTATCTGTGGAAACTCGAGAGCATGTTTTCTTTCAGTGCCCGTGGTCTCAAAGGGTTTGGAGGGCTACAGCTTTGGGGCTGAACTTCTCAATTGGCCAACCTGTTGGCTTTCACAGTTGGTGGGCGGAGTGGATAAATTCTGTTCAGGACGTTGAGCTCATGTTCCTTTCGGTGGCTATCCTATGGGCTATTTGGCGCCCAGAACACTCGGTTTTTCAAAATGACCTGTTATCCATTGACCAAACGTTATTGCTGGTTGATGATCTTAAGACGCTATGGACAAATATTTCTGTAGATGTTACAACTGCCAGTTTGGTCTCTCACCATGCACAGCCGCAGGCCTCCTCGTCTAATACCTATTGTGTTCTTACCAATATCGGGGTGGCTGCTCAGGATATGCAGCTATTTACTTGTGTGGTGGATGGCGCATGGCAGCAGGCCACTAGCGCAGCAGGACTTGCATGGGTTTGCTTTGATGCACATCAACGGCAGGTTTATCAACGCGGGATATCAACTCGGCTGGCGTCTCCCTTTCTGGCAGAAGCTCGAGCTCTTTTGGCAGCTATTAAGTGGGCGATTACGAGGAATATTACATGTCTGTCCCTTTTATCTGATTGTAAAGTGTTAGTTGATAGTTGTGGAAAACAAACTTGTTCTGATTGGGAGGTAGATGTAGTGTTACAAGATATTTTGCTGTTAAGCTCTGCCTTCCATTTTTTAAGTGTAACTAAAGTGCCTAGAGAGCTGGTAGAACCAGCACATAACCTTGCTAGGTCTGTAATTTCATTATCCTTTGATTAATATATCTGGTCTTTGTCTGGTGCTCAAAAAAAAAAAAAGTATCTTATATTCTTTTATTTTGTTTTATTTTTGTAACGGTTTTTAATAAGGTGAGAACCCCACAAAAATATGTGAAGGTAATGTTGAAAAACTTTAGTTGTAAAATATTTTTATTTGATTAAATTTTTAGAATTTGTATTTTGAATTTATTTTTAAAAAATTATAAATTTTTGACAAACATAAATATTAATATACATGTGAATTTTTAAATATTATTTTATGTTAAAAAATTATATCAAAATAGTATTTGATTTTTTTTCCACCAAACTAAAGTAATATAAAATATCAAATTTGAAGAAAAAGTGGAGAGGCATACAAAAATAAGAGGAGAGGGGCGCAAAGCAAAATGGGTGTTTTAATCTTGTTATAAAAGTTTTTGTTAACTTGTACCTAAGGACATATGTTATGGAAATATTAAATAGGTATAACTATTTCCACTATTATAGGAAGTTGTAAAAACTTAAAATAAAGACCGAGAGTTTTAATTTTAGAACTCTAAAGAGAGTTTTAGTAATGTGGCAAAAGGTCAGGCTCACATGTGATGTGATGTGTGTATTTATATTTTTGTGTGTTTTTTTTTCTCTTTCCACATCATTAGAGCTTTTTTTAGAGTTTCAAAATTAGAGTTCTCTATCATTGTTGAAAAATTTTTAAAAAAAAAAGATTAGAAGCTTTAAATTAAGAGCTCTAATTGGTGTGTGAGTCTCATGTGATGTGATATTTTGGTCTTGATTTTTTTTTTTTTTGATTTTCTACATCAATAATGCTCTTTAAGAGTTCACAAATTAGAGAGATGTATCATTTCTAATAAAAATGAGTGGGACTACTAATTAGTGCCACCACTAATGATGTGGCAGTGGGTCCCGCCCACTACCACAATGTTGTTGTGTCTTTTTTTTTTTCTTTTTTGAAAAAGTGGATACCACATCATTAGTGGTTGCTTTAGAGTATCACTTTTAGTGATCTCTAGCATTACCCCGTTTCTAAAACTTAAATAATGTCCAAATTAAATAATTATTTTTTATAATAAGACTAAAACACTCTTGTTGTATTCCTTTTGAAAAATATTTGAGGGCCACAAAAAGTGTGACTCAAATGGCTCAAAACTGTCAAAACGACGTCGTTTTGACAGTTTTGAGCCATTTGAGCCATACTTTTTGTGGCCCTCTACCATTGCTCTTTTCTTTTTTCTTTTATCTTCTTTCTTCTTCATCTTTTTTTTTTTTTTTTTTTGTGATAAATTATTTTCAAAATAATAAGACCAAAATATCATTTTTTCCTCAAATATGTTCTATATTATTTTCATCCTCATTGGTACTAACTTATACTTCAAGTGTATTTTATCAAACTCCATATATACATATATATTGATTGAGTTTTTTAATATACTTTTCAAAAAAATTAAAATTTAGTTTGGTGACTTTAAAAATAAAAATAAAAATTAAACACTAATTATTTTCATATGATTTTTTTTAGAACATAAAATAATATTTTAAAATTCAAATATATCATAAATGTTGGTGGGGTTGTCACTAAATTAGAACGTTAAATATATAAAAATATAGTTTTTTTATTTTTTATTTTTATCATATGCAATAGTAGCTTAAAAAAATAGTCTTACGTTTTGTTTGATTAGGGGATTGGGGAGAAATTTAAAAAGGAAAACGAAAAAGGTACGTGAAACTAGATGAAATATATATATATATATATTATTTATATTTTATCTAACTTTTTTCTTTTCTTTTTCAAATCCCCAACCAAACACAGTATTATGAAAACAAAGGTATTTATGTACATATAAAAAAAATATATATATAAAATGCTATAGGTATCAAATTTTCTACCAAATAAATGATCAAATGTCTCACATGGGTGTAGGGTCAACAAAATTGCATACCTCACACCCATGTGAGACATTAAGTAATTTATTTGGTAGAAAATTTGGTATCCTTAACTTTACTCAAAAAAAATTAACTCTTTAATAACATCATAATTAATATCCCTTTTACATTTATATTTTTTAGAGTTATGCTAGAGGCCCCAAATAATTTACCAAATTTTCTACCAAACCTCTCACATGGGTGTGAGACTTACACACGAGTGTGAGACTCACACACATGTGAGTCTGTGTGAGTTCCATACCCATATAAGAGATTTGGTCAAAAATTTAGTATATTATTTAAGATCCATAACATTTTTCTATTTTTATAGAGGTGGAGAAAATTAAAACATCATTTATTATTTTCTTAACACGTGCAAGGGCCATGTAAATAAGATTCATATTATACATTATTTATTTATGAATCAACATTTGACAGGGATAGGCCCATAACGACCACAGCCCACAATGAACAAATCCAAACTCACCATTTGGGGCCCAATGCATGACCCGGTTGGTAAAACCCAGGATAGCTGGAGGCCAACTGGGCGTGAAGGGCCAATGACATTCAAACATATGGCAGGTGAAGGACAGGCCACATCAGCAGACAAAGATCTGCAAAGTTATTGCCACAACACATCGCCATTAATGCAGCCCATCACAGCATTTATTACGACAACACCTCTCCATCGGAACAGCAACCCCCTTACCCTGAACAAGGTGAGCTACAGCACAGACTTTCGGCGGCAAAGGCAGGTGGGAAAAGACAGCGAAATGATGACCAAGGAATATAAGCCAACGTTGAGGACAAAAAGAAGGTTAAGCTTTCTCTATCTCCAATCTCTCTCTCTCTCTCTCTCTCTCTCTCTCTCTCTCCATATTCCACTTCCTCTATTAACTTGCTCGTCGGAGGATTCGCCGGGGACTACCCCGTTCCCCGTTGAACTTGTTTGCAGGTACCACGGTGGGCTCGACCTTCAGCACCTGGGCTTGAGGAACTTGGATCAGTCTAACCCATCTCTTGGAATAAACTGTATCATCAGTTGGCGCCATTTGTGGGAAAGGTGTCTTATCCGTGCGCTAGTTGTGCTCATTGTCGCCGGAGACCCTATCCTAACAACTTTTTCCTCTTACTCATCCAAGTGTATGGTCACGACTAGATCTATGGCTTCTCACCATAATGCCGCCGATCACCAAACCGACCCCCCCAATCTAAACAACCCACCACAATACTTCGTCGAGTTTACCAACAGCATTAACCGCATGGCCGAGCAAAACCAGGCCCTGATAAATGCCTTACTCCAAAGAAATCTCCCTATGCCTCCTCCTCCACCTCCAGATGTCCCGCCCAACCAAGAACGAGCCCCGAGCCATACTTTGCCGCAGCCCTATCCACCAAACTTGGAAAGTCTGCAGCCCCCTCTCCCGCATGTAAATCCGCCACCTCTTCCTCCTCCTCCTCCTCCACACCCATCGATCATAACACCGGCCCCTAAGGGGAAGCCAAGTGCGACTTCGCTTCTCCGGGCGACAACGTTCTCGGGACATCAACTCTGAGCCATGAAGCTCCAACTCCAAGGGGTCATGCAGAACATCCAGTATAAACCCTCTACCACTGCATACTCACCATTTGTTGCTTCCATCCGAGATAAGCCTCTGCCCGCCAAGTTCAAAATGCCTAACATCGACTCTTTTGACGGAACGACGGACCCGGTCGACCATTTGGAGACCTACCGCACCCTCATGATCCTCCATGCTTTCCCTGATGAGATCATGTGCCGAGCTTTTCCCGTGACGTTGAAGGGGTCGGCTCGGCTGTGGTTCACCCCATTACACCGACTGCTTCCACCTTCCAAAGACCTCAACTCCTTCCTTAGCCACTTTATTGGAGCCCAGCGCCAACGTCGCCCAGCGACGCAGCTCCTCAACATCCGCCAAACCGAAGGAGAGTCGCTGCGCAGTTACGTTACCCGCTGCAACACTGAGGCCCTGCAAGTGGCCGAAAACGACGACAAGGTCATCCTCACGGCTTTCATGGCCGGCCTACGGTCGTCCGATTTCCTCTTCTCCCTCTCCAAAAACCCCTCGACTTCCATGGCAGCCCTGCTCTCCAAAGCCCAGAAATATATGAATGCTGAAGATTCACTAGCCGCTCGGCAGGATCCAATAACCAAACACCCGGTCCCCAGAGAGAAAAGAAAAGACCTAGAACCCAGAAACGCCCAGTTTAATGCCCAAACACCTCACTATAACGACCGACCTACTCGGGCTGACCGGTCAGCACGCGCCCGACCGCCCGGTCGGTTCGAGCGGTATACACCCCTCAATTCTCCCATGGAGTATGTACCTAATCAGATCCAACGAGACTACCTCCTAAAGTGGCCCCTGTCTTCTCGAACCCCTTTCACTCGGAAAGACCAGTCCAAATATTGTCGTTTCCACCAAGACCATGGCCATAACACTGATGATTGCATAAACCTCAAGGATCAGGTGGAGGCCCTAATACGTCAGGGGTGCCTCAGCCGGTTCGCGGACACCCGCCCCCAGCAGAGGCCAAGGACCGAGCCCTACAGAGACAACCGTCGGCGCACCTTGCCCCGGCAGCCGGCCCAACCTGACCGAGGCCATGACCGGCCTCCGCCACAACCCCGACCACAAGGTAACCCACCCCCCCTGTCAGTGAAATTAGAGTTATTTCAGGTGGACTTGCTTGCGGAGGACCATCCCGTTCGGCTTAGAGGGCGGAACTTCGAAAAATATGGCAGGGCTCAGACAAGGCAGTCGCCACGGTAGACCGGCCCTCCAAACAGCCCAAACAGTGGACAGAGTCCATCACCTTTACGGACGCCGACTGTGCAGGCATCCGTTACCCACATGATGATCCCCTTGTCATTTCGGCCATCCTCTCCAACTACAAGATCAGACGAGTTCTCATCGACAATGGCAGCTCTTCAGATATTATCTTCCTCAACTGCTTCCGCCAGCTCAAGATTGGGGAAGAAAGCCTGTCTCCACTCCAAACCCCCCTGGTCGGTTTCACCAGCGACCGTGTGACTTCCGTTGGTTCCATTGACCTCCCCATCACAATCGGCGAATACCCACAGCAGGCCACAAAGTTGCTCACCTTTCTTGTGGTCGATTGCCCATCTGCCTACAACATCATCCTTGGCCGCACCGCACTAAACGCTTTCCAAGCCATCACATCCACCTATCATCTTGCCCTCAAGTTTCCCACCGATCTCGGGGTTGGAACAGTTAGAGGAGAGCAGACCGTGGCCAGGGAGTGAGTGTTATGTTGCCTCACTTAAAGAAGTCAAGCTGAAGGAGTCAATGATCATCGAAGGACTTGACGTCCGGGATGAGGACGAGCTGGTCAGAGAAGAACCTGTGGAGGAGCTCGTTGAGGTCCCTATTGACCCCACCAACCCAATGAAAACTGCCAAGATTGGCAGCCAACTATCTCCCCAAGCAAAAGCCGACCTTACTGCCCTCTTGACCGAGCACAATGACGTGTTTGCCTGGACCCATTCAGACATGCCAGGCATCAACCCCTCCTTCATAACTCACCGCCTCAGCATCGAACCCCATTTCCGACCTTACCGCCAGAAGCAGTGCATCTTCCATTCGGAGCGCAATGCTCTTATAGCCGCAGAGGTTGACAAACTCCTTGAGGCCCAATTCATCCAAAATGTAGACTATCCTAAGTGGTTGTCCAATGTGGTTCTAGTCCGTAAGAACAATAGCAAGTGGCATCGTAAGGCCGACATTCGACAACCGAGCTTGCCCCAAAGATAGCTACCCACTCCTCCGCATAGATCTGCTGGTTGACGCCACGGCCGGTCACCAAATGCTCAGCTTCATGGATGCTTTCTCTAGGTACAACCAAATCATGATGCACTCATCCGATCGGGAGCACACATCATTCATTACCGACCGAGGTACCTACCACTACTGTGTAATGCCGTTCGGACTGAAGAATGCTGAGGCCACCTACCAACGCCTAGTCAATGCTGTTTTCCACCATCAGATCAGTCGGAACATGGAAGTGTATGTGGACGACATGCTAGTCAAGAGCAAACTCTCCACTGACCATCTGACCGACCTACGAGAGACCTTTGCCACCCTTCGCCATTATCAGATGAAGCTCAACCCCGAGAAGTGCGCCTTTGGCGTAGGATCTGGAAAGTTCTTGGGTTTTATGGTTAGTCAGCGCGGCATTGAAGCCAACCCTGAGAAGATCAAGGCTTTAATTGAGATGCCGTCGCCCAAAACTGTTAAAGAAGTTCAAAGACTCACTGGCAGAGTGGCGGCCCTCAACCGCTTCATTTCCCGCGCAACAGATAAGTGCCTACCATTCTTCAAAGTTCTTCGCCAGACTTTTCAATGGACGACTGAATCCAAAGAGGCTTTTCAGCAGTTAAAGCAATGCATGGCCAATCCCCCCCTTCTTTCACAAGCAATTACGGGCGAGCCCCTCTTCCTCTATTTAGCAGTATCGGACACCGCCATCAGTGCAGCTCTTATCAAGGAGGACGACTCAGTCCAACGGCCGGTCTACTACATCAGTCGAACTCTCAAGGGAGCGGAGTAGAATTACCCATTGCTAGAAAAGTTGTCCCTGGCCTTGGTCACCGCCTCCAGACAACTTCGTCCTTACTTCCAGGCCCATTCCATAGTGGTCCTCACTGACCAACCCCTGAAGAAGGTCATGTAGCAACCAGAGCTTTCTGGCCGACTTATGCAGTGGTCAGTGGAACTCAGCCAGTTTGACATCTCCTACCGTCCTCGCACAGCAATCAAGGGACAGGCCATAGCCGACTTCATCTTAGAATTCGCTAACCCTACTCCAACCACTACCTCTCCACCCCCACCAACTCCTGCCGACCCAGAAGACCCCCATTCTTGGACTCTCAATGTCGACGGATCATCCCGGAGGGAAGGTAGCGGGGCTGGCCTCATCCTCACCTCCCCAGAGGGTGGTTATTTCAAATGTGCTCTCCGTCTCTTGTTTGAGGCCAACAACAATGAGGCCGAATATAAAGCATTGATAGCAGGACTCCGCCTGGCTAAGGATATTGGTGTCAGCCACATCCGAGTGTTCAGTGACTCACAACTCATCATCGGTCAAATTACGAGGAAGTTCGATGCCAAGGATGGCACAATGCGAGCTTACAGGGACATGGCGCTTCCTCTTGTTCGCCTCTTTAATACTTTCCAGATCAAGCACATACCTCGGGCGAAAAACTCCAAAGCAGATGAGATGGCTCAGTTAGCCTCTGTAGATCAGTCCGACCTCAGCCACGAAGTCCGCCTCGAATACCTAACTCACCCGGCCATCTCACCCGACCCGCACGAGGTGTAGTTCCTCCAAAATGAACCCATCCCCTGGGCATCCGATATCACCCTATTTTTGACAACAGGAGAATTGCCAGATGACCAACAGCAGGCCGCCAAAGTCAGGGCTCGGTTGTCTAACTACGTCCTGGTCGATGGCATCTTGTATAAACGTGGTTTTTCACGACCATATCTGCGATGCCTCAACCCAACCCAAGCAACTTATGTAATGCAAGAAATCCATGAGAGAATTTGTGGCAATAATTCGGGCGCCAGGTCTTTGGCCCACAAAATACTCCGTACTGGTTATTTCTAGCCGACTCTCAATCAAGATGCCACTGATTTTGTCCTCAAATGCAATAAGTGTCAACGCTTTGCCAACATCCCCCATGCTTCTCCCACTGAACTGATTACGCTCTGCAGCCCGTACCTGTTCGCCAAATGGGGGATCGACCTAATTGGTCCACTTCCCACCGGCCGAGGCCAGACCAAGTTCGCGGTTGTTGCCATTGATTACTTCACCAAATGGGTCGAGACAGAACCCCTTGCCACCATCACCGAACGGAACACAACCAAGTTCATCTGGCAGTCAATTGTTTGCAGGTTTGGCATCCCTCAGGCCATCGTGTCAGACAACGACAAACAATTCGACAACGCCAGATACAGAAAATTCTGTGCAGACCTCCAGATCCAACCATGTTTCTCCTCTCCTGGTCATCCCCAAGCCAATGGCCAAGTTGAGGTCACCAATCGTTCTCTCCTGAAGATCGTCAAGGCTAAGCCGAAGTCGCTAAGGACTCGCCGAGGAACTACTGCATCGTACTGGCCTACCAACTACAGCCGGACTCCCAATCGGAAACCCCTTTCCGCCTAACATACAGTGCTGAGGCGGTTATTCCAGTGGAAGTAGGTCTACCAACCCCCAGGGTTTTACATCCGGATCCAACACATCGAACAGCCTGGCCGAGCGGACCTAGACCTAATTGAAGAACTCGGGAGACCATCGCAATGATTGGCCTCATACCAACAAAAATGAGAACACATTACAACCGCAAGGTCCCACCAAGGAGTTTGTTGGGGACCTAGTGTTGAGAGAAGCAACCCTTGCCACCAAGAACTGACCGAGGGTAAATTGGCGTACCAAATGGGAGGACCTTATATTGTGAAAGCTGCACCACGCCCAAGCACTTACCGGCCAGATCCGGAAGGTCGAGACCTCCTGCACCCTTGGAACGCCAAACACTTGAAACGTTATTTTCAATAATCTGTTGCTTTTGAATTGCTCTGTTATTGTATTTTCTTTTCGAAAAGTTACCCGGTTGAACATTCCTGTCATCTTTTTTGTGCAATGTAATTTATTGACATTTATATATCTCAGTCATCTATATGGTGTCTCAATGACGTTTTAGTTCCAAAGAAGCCTACCGGATCGAGCATCAAAGGCCTCGTCCCAGACTAAGACTTCAAAAGCCCTACCAAACCGAAAGACTTCCATAGCCTCACCAGATCGAAAGCACTTCAAAAGCCTCAACTCGACCGAAAGACTTCAAAAGCCTCACCAGACCGAAAGACTTCAAAAGCCTCACCAGACCGAAAGCACTTCAAAGACTCACCTAGACCAAGCACTTAAAAGCCTCACCAGACTGAAAGACTTCAAAAGACTCACCAGATCGAAAGACTTCAAAAGCCCTACCAAACCGAAAGACTTCCACAATCTACCGATTGAGCACTTCAAAGCCTCACCAGATCGAAAGACTTAAAAGCCTACCAGACCGAAAGCACTTCCACACCTCGCCAGATCGAAAGACTTCAAAAGCCTCAGCCAGACCGAGCACTTCAAAAGACTCAGCCTGACCAAGCACTTTAAAAGCCTCAGCTAGACTGAGCACTTCAAAAGACTTAGCCAGACTAAGCACTTCCAAAGCCTCACCAGATCGAGTTCTTCCACACCTCGGCATCGAAAGCACTTCAAAAGTCTCACCAGATCGAAAGCACTTTAAAAGCCTTGTCCAGACCGAGCACTCAAAGCCTCAGCCAGACCAAGCGCTCAAAGGCCTCACCCAGACTTAACACTTGAAACCTCAGCCATAACAAACATCACCAGTCCCAACCAAACTGAGTGCCACCAATACAGGTCCAGAATGAATTACTTGCAACCTCACTCCCAGATCCAAAATAAGCTAATTCTATCATCAGTGAAATTCCATAATTATGACCTTAATAGGACACTCCATCACGATTTGACAGTCACAATTCCAGGTCAAACTTTTTACACCACTCTTTACTTAGTCAAATTCCAAAGATGTTCTCACATGTTTCATTTACTAATCAGACCATTTCCTCCATCATCTAGCGTAACTCCGATCAACCACTCTCATCCATTAAATTTTTATACAAGTCCCATTTCAGCCTACACTGCGCATTAAGGAGTTCCTTACTTTACTTTGCACTGAAGATTTACCCAAGTCCAATTTTACTCTGCATTAAGGAGTTCTTTACTTTACTTTGCATTGAAATACAGGTCTAACTTCAACACCACTTTGAGTTTCACTGAATTTTCATACAACTCCAATTTTGCTCTGCATTGAGTTTCTACTTAATCCAACTCCACTCCGCTTTAAGTTTTTATACAGATCCAGTTTCACTATGCATAAAGGAGCTTTTACCTTCACTCAATATTGAATTTTTATTACACCTCTGTATGGAAGCATTCCCAAATTCAGTTCACACTGACTTACACACAAGCAAACACAATCGACTGATAGAAACATAAATGAAGTTTTATTCATTCACAAATGTATACACAAGTTCATTACAAAAAAAAAAAAAAAAAAAAAAAAAAAAAAAAAAAAAAAAAAAAAAAAAGAGAAAAAAAAAAAGGGGGCTCTCCTCCATCTTCCCCAGTCATTATTCTCCACTAGATACCAGGTCTTCTTCTTCAACGCCTTCATCTAGGGGGGTCTGGGCCACATCATCCTCCCCAATCGTTACACTATTAAGGTCAAGTTCTGGGAACAGCTCCTCAGCCCTACGTTTGAACATCTTCCACCCACTGTCCTAGTACTCATCCATTTCGTGTTTATAGAAGCCCGACTGCTGGAAGCTCTCAATGACTTCCCCCCCAATTAAGTCTTTGATGGGCCACCCTAATTTCCAACCCACCAAGTCACATGACATTAAGATCCATTGCTATTTGAAATTCAGGAGACCCCTTGAATTGGTTAACTGCTGCAACGTACAGATCGGGGTAGGCCGCTCTTTCCGAGGCCGCCTTCGCCCTCTCTTCGTCCAGCTCTCTTTGTAGGGTCACCTTCTCAGAGGATGCCTTGGCCTTTTCTGTTTCCAGCTCCTTACGCAGAGCCTCCATTTCAGCGGCTGCCCTCGCCCTCTCTGCCTCCATCTCCTTCTGCATAGTCTCCATCTCCACGGTCGCTCTGCCTCGTTCTGCCTCGCTCTGCCTCCAACTCCTTATGAATGCTCTCCCTCTGCTTCACCGCTTTGGCATGCTCGCCCTCCAGCTCCTTTTGCAGAGCATCAACCTTAATATCCGCCTCATCTTTTTGCTTGACGAGCTCTTCATTACTGCTCATCGCCTCCTCATGTCTTTCGACTGCGACCGCACAAGCTGTTTGGGCCTCTTCCACCTTCTTTCGCTCACCAGCCAGTTGGAACTCGAGCGACACAACCTGGCGGCGTGTATTCTCCAGCTCCAACTTGGCCGCTTGCAGATCAGCATGGGCACCCTCCTAACTTGCGCTCTCTTTCTTCAACTTCACAAGTTGGGCCTTTGTCTCATCAGCCTTTAGCTTCGCAGCCCCCGCCTTTCTCAGCAGAGCCGCTGCCAAGGTGGTTACCTCCATTTGAGTAGAGTATAACCCCCTCAGCAAGTCAGCCTCGTTGAATCTGGCAATAGCCGACCGCACGGATGCCTCCTCTACGATCGCCACCAGACGATCACGCCTCACACTGGCCTTCTCTCCTCTCGCCAGCCCACCGCCTCGAAGGTAGACCGTGGTCGCCAGACCGACCTTACAGGCAGGCCCTCTGGTCTGTTTCTCACTTTGCTTAGCACCAGCTACCCCAACTCCTACTTGTACTGCTGGGGCCATCTCCACAACCTCCAGCGCTGGAATGACCCTCTCCACTTCTAGGGCATCTTTGGCCACAGGGGCCTCCACTCCAATTGGAACAACCTTAGCCTTCTTGGACCCAGGCTCATCTGCAGCCTCCTTTGGGGCACTTCTTTTTTTCTTCTTCAGAGCCTCCCCCTCCCTTCTTGCTGTTTCTTTCACAGATCAATGGGGCCTCGGGCTCGAACGCTAAGTCCTTCCCCCCCAGTGGCCTAGGGCGCTGTCGGATCCTCTCCCACGCGATCGGTTGACGTGGTCGGTCTTCTTGCGCTTCTTTAAACTTTGTGGCCCTGGCTAGTATGGCCCTATCCTCAGCCTCCTGTGCTTTCCTCCTTGTCTCCAATTCGACTTGTCCCACATCCTCACTGCTCGGTTGAGGACCCAACCCCGCTGCAAACAACACTGAGGGTTGGACAAGTTCATCCCACTTTACCCCTTCCTTCTCCCTCCAGGCCTTCACCTTCTTTATCCTTTCCTCTGCCGCCGCCCCTAACTTCGGCTCCACAGATCTGGTGGGCACCTTCCACATCGTGCGCACACCAGCACCTCCGTTGGCCGACATGTAGAACCACCGTGGCCTCTAACCTTTGATCGACGTTGGCAACCCCGCCACCAAGCATTTCCCTACCGCTGCCTGAAGGGTGACCCAAGTCTTCTGCTGCCCTGAAGCCTTGTAGCAGCCAAAGAACTCGTCCACCGTCATAGCCTACCCTTCATTCGCCTTTGGCCACGCACTTGCGCATGCCAGCAAGATCTTTCATGCATTGGGCATTAGGGCGGTGCTACCTGCATTTGCTGAGCACATCCACCACCACTTGCGGCAGCGGCAACCTCAACCCCCCCTTCAGAGCTTCTTCGTACAGGAAATCGCCTGCCCGCATCGATGGCCTCCGACGATGTTGGCAGCATCAACTCCACTTCAGCCGGAATTTGGTATTTTTTGCGGATAGCCTCCAACTCCGCCAGCAGAATCGAGATTTGTCACCGTGTGCGGTGATCCGCTCCACTTGGCTTATTGGCCTGGGAGCCGCTATCATGGTGGACACCTGGGATCGCGCCACCGGTTCCTCTATCGCCACCATCCGCGTCTCCGTTCTGTACCGCGCTGCCAACTCCTCTGCATCGTCTTCCCCGAGTGGGTCCACCATCACATTCCCAGCTTCTTCTTGGGCCATGTCTATGGTGTGTCTGCGTATTGCTTCTGATGCAGGTGCAAGAAAGTTACAGAAATGTCGTAGAAGGGTGTCGTGAGCAACGAAGGAGCTAAGACTTTGGATGTTTTGAGTTTTTGTAAACAAGTAAGTGAATCGAATGACGCCAAAAGCCCAAGGTTTGCCCGTATCCCAAGGATCCCAATTAATTTTTGCCAGTTTGAAAACTTTTCAAATCATCCGCCAAAACTGCCTTTTCAACACCCACAATGACCCATCATTTCATTTCTGTCACAACGCCTAACCTCCCCTATAAGATGTTGCCACGTGTATGGCCACGATGCACTGCCTCCCCCCCTTACCCTGTCTTTTCCACTTCAAATCCTTCTCTCATACGCCACCTCTTGCGCCCCGCGCCCCTCCGCTCGGCCTCCACCTAGCCAACCTTCCTTACGGTCGGCCTTCACACGGTCAGCACTCCTCACGGTCGGTCCTCCCACTCGACTCCCCTCGCAATCGGCACTCCTCACAGTTGGCCCTCCCACTCGGTCACCCTCCACGGTCGGACCCTTTCCCACTCGGTCCACTATCTCGACCTCCTCCCTGACAATCGGGCCCATTTTTCTCATTACTATTCCCTTCGTTGGACTGAAGCTGCACTCGGGAATGGGGGACTACTGACAGGGATAGGCCCATAAAGACCACAGCCCACAGTGAACAAACCCAAACTCACCATTTGGGGCCCAATGCATGACCCGGTTGGTAAAACCCAGGACAGCTGGAGGCCAACTGGGCGTGAAGGGCCAATGACATTCAAACATATGGCAGGTGAGGGACAGGCCACATCAGCAGACAAAGATCTGCAAAGTTATTGCCACAACACATCGCCATTAATGCAGCCCATCACAGCATTTATTACGACAACACCTCCCCATCGGAACAGCAACCCCTTTATCCTGAACAAGGTGAGCTACAACACAGACTTTCGGCGGCAAAGGCAGGTGGGAAGAGACAGCGAAATGATGACCAAGGAATATAAGCCAACGTTGAGGACAAAAAGAAGGTTAAGCTTTCTCTATCTCCAATCTCTCTCTCTCTCTCTCTCTCTCTCTATTCCACTTTCTCTATTAACTTGCTCGTCGGTGGGTTCGCCGGGGGACTACCCCGTTCCCCGTTGAACTTGTTTGCAGGTACCACGGTGGGCTCGACCTTCAGCACCTGGGCTTGAGGAACTTGGATCAGTCCAACCCATCCCTTGGAATAAACTGTATCATTAACATTAATCACTGCTCATTGCGCAGTGGTTAGCATTTCTCTAATAATTAAAGCTTGTCGTTAATTCAACACAAATTAGGCATAATGTCGATTCAAATTAAAGATTAAAGCCGACAAGTTGTATTATACCAACTGTATCCGAGATGTTATTGATTGTTTATACTGTGTTTAGTTGGGAGATTTGAGAAGAGATTTAAAAACGAAAAGAAAAAATATAAGTGAAATGTGAATAAAATATACTTATATTTCACATAATTTCACACATATATTTTCTTTCATTTTCCAAATCTCTTCTTGAATCTTCAATCATACACAGTAAGGTAACATCATGGAGCTTAACATGTATTGTGATTGATGAAAATGATGAAATTTTCAATTTTGTATTATTAGGCCAAGTTTGGCAAATTAAAAAAAAGTCAAAAAGTCAAAAAGTTAAAAAGTTATCACTATTCACCAAAAGTCAAAAAATACAGCTGTACAACTCCCAATCTTAATTTTCCCCTACACATTAATTTATACAAATTTTTAATACACATTTTTTCATAAAAAGTCAAAAAATTAACTCAAATTTTTTTCTCAACTTTTTAATCTAAAAAATTAAAAAATACACTTATTTAAGACATGTTAAGTAATCCCTGACTTAAGAAACATCAAAAAAACATAAAAATTTATGATTGAAATGAGACATAACCACACGACATTCTAGTCAACTAATAATTTATTGTTAGTCCTTTGTGTTGGCATATCCTAACATCATGAGCTGTTTTACAGAAGCAATTTAATCGGTGCGGTAGCTAATGATTGTATGCCTAGATGTGCCGTTATAATACTTTTCGATGTTTCTTCTGTTAGTAATGTTATGTATTCTGAGAATATAGTAATATTATACAATTTGAAAAAAATATTTTATAAATATTTTGAAAACAAAATGTATGGATAAAATATATTTTGGGTATGACTCATATATACAAAATTTAAATCTATATCTTATATTTTATTTTTGGAGGTGCACAATTTTTCTGTCAAAAAAATTATATTTAAAATTTGAATGTTTGAATTATATTCATTTTAGACATGACCTGTAACCCACTAAATTTAAATTACACTACATATATTTGAATTCTTATCACTTTGATGAGTATTTTAGGAATTTTGGTGTAATCTTTTCAATATTTCATATGAAACAATGCATTTAAAGGAAGTGTGTGCATGCTATATTAGAGTGTTTGTAGCTTTTTTATTATAGTTTATGAGATAAAAAATGACTTAAATAAAATACCATTTCAATTGAATTTAACTGAAATAATTTCACCTTAATGGAATACTATTGTTTGGGAAGAGCTCATTTAGACTCTTTTGACTCTTTGAGCCATAAAAGACAGAATAGACTATTTGAGCCACAACAGACAAAGCATCACATCAAATCCATAATCATTACGCTCTTCTCTTATAAAAAAAATTAAAAAAGTCAAAAAGCTAAAAAGTCAAAAAGCCATTTCCAAACTAAGCTTTTGAGCCCAGACTCAAATAGCCAAAAAAGTCAAAAAGTCAAAAAGCCAACTCACTTCTCAAACGGAGGCATGCTACAATCTCATAAACTTTTTTTTCATGAGATTGATATTATTTTTCATACAACTCAAATGTTATTTCGCCTTTATACATAACACATCAAATTCTAATTCTAGGATAATATTACAAAATAAACAGGGGAAAGAAAAATCTTTATGCATTTAGCAAATAATTATTTCCCCCTTAATTATTACAATATAAACCAAGGACTCAAATCGAGCTCATGATCAGGACAGCTTCAGCATTAATATGAATAATCACAAAATCAACATTTGCTAAAACCATCCAAGTTGGGGAGCTGGTGCAGGAGCAAATATAGAATCATTAAATATCCCTGCAGATAAGCAAATCAGTAAGGCCATGTTTGTTTGGACGGACTGGATTAATATTTCCATGACTATTAGTCTTAGGACTACGAATATATTGGATTATGTATCCTATCTTAACTAATAGTCAAGTTTAAAATAATTAGTCCGTACTTCAATTGTTTAACCAAACATCGGATTAATGATTTTATTGGACTATTAGTCCAATCCCAAGTTCATGTCCACCCAAACAAACATGGCCTAAATGTATTAGTATCGACAATGCAATCATATATTTGTTGATATTAGACAATAAGGCCATGTTTGTTTGGGCGGACTGGATTAGTATTCCCATGACTAATAGTCCTAGGATTATCAATTCGTTGGATTATGTATCCTATCTTAACTAATAGTCAAGTTTAAAATAATTAGTCCGTACTTTAATTGTTTAACCAAACATCGGATTGATAATTTTATTGGACTATTAGTCCAATCCCAAGCTTATGTCCACCTAAACAAACATGACCTAAGAGGACAATAAAAATTTAAAAACGATATGGTAGTACTAACCACATAACAAGAGATTTTCTGGTGGTGGTCGCTCCTTGGCAGGGTTGGAACTATTGTCGTAAACCCTAATGTAGAACTCTTGGTCCATATACCAAATTTTCAGGTGTTGTGATCTCGAGTTCCACATTCCTATGTTGTCAAGGTACACATAAACTGCACTCCACCCTTTCGGGTACACTTGGATTGTATATCGAACGACAGGGTCCAAGAGGTTGTAAGTACTACGCAATGCCCGTGTCCACTGTCCATTTCCAAACCTAAACACATTGAGAATGAAACAATTCAGGTAACCCAATTGGGGGCGGAGCTAAGATTTACATCCAATTGACGCAAAATCTCACCTATAATACCTATAATACACTAAATTTTTGGTATTTGACAGTAAAAAGAAATAATTTTCAAATGGGACAAAAATAAAATCTTATAGGGAAAATTAAGGAAAAAAGAAGCAGCAAACTACAACTATATTAACACAATGTGAAAGATTAAAAGACAAATTAAAGAGACCACATATATAATTTGCTGCCCTAAATATTTTTTAAAACCATTTTAGTGGCAATTTTGGGAAAAGTTTGAAAACCCATATATAAAAAATACAAATTTCCAAACCTATGGTTCAGATGAATTATATATATGATAAGTATAGTAGTAAAATAACCCCACACGCACCAAAAAAAAAAAAAAAGAGCAAGACAGAAAGTCAACTCATTCTCTCTACTTATTGACATGTCTTTTTTAAAAAAATTAAAAATAACTAAAAATATCAATTTTCAACCCTTGTAATGAAAATTAAGAAAGTTTACCCAATCACAAAGAATCCAAAACTATCCAAGTGCCAAGAATCCATGACATCCAAATCATTCATAAACACAATTTCTAGCCACCTTTTATGGATCACGGACACCACAGAGACTCCGTATGCAGTAGCTCCATTCACAGAATGGGTTGGAAATGCATTGAGCTGGTACACCGACAACCCGTTGCAAAAATAATTAGCGAGTTTCAATGGTGTATCTACAATAAGATACGACATATTGTTCACGACGTAGTGTGGGCAGCCATGGATTTAAGTTTCTAATCCATGGAGGACGAAGGTTGATTAAGGCCGAATTGTACAACATTGAGGTTGTTAATTAGGATCTCTTAACTTTACTTACTTATCAAACTGTATATTTTATGTGTGTTTAATGTCAATCAGGTTGTACATAGTCGGAGCACAAACTGGGCAAAAAGACAGAATTTGGAGAGAAAACAGATTCTCGCCCGTGCGTTGACTTTTCTGGGAAAACGGGCACGATGTTTTAAACCTGTTTGAAAGAAAACAGAAGTATAAATAGGCAAGAAAAATGTTGGATTAGCGTTCTGAAATTGATTTTTGCAAGGAAAGAGAGGTTAGGGTTCCAAGAGGTGATTTTCTCCAAAAAGCTTGAAGGACACTTCCACGGGGTCTTCTTCCTCATCTTCTTCCTCTTCCCACTCCTCCATGAGTGGTTAGTCTTCTTTTCTAGGATTTTGATGAAACCCTAGCCATGTCATTAGGTTTTCTTTTTATTTTTAATTATGTAAAGGTTTGAACAATTGCATGGTGTTTTAGAAGTTTTATATATTTATTTTCCATTATTTTTTCAAATATTCGGTTTTCTGTGATTGTTGAATGCTTTCCATATAAGAGTTTTCTATTCTTTTACATTCAAGGTATAAGATGAACCATATTACGAGAGACGAATCGTGTCACTACCTTAGTTTAGAATGAACAATTCGTACTACTTGAGATAGTTCGTGCTCATACATTGAACGTGATGATTTTCTTGTTAAAAGCTTTGAACTTGTAGTTGCGAAGCATTATTCTGTTTGAATCATAACGTAATTGTTTTCAATTTGAAACCCTATTTATGTAACTAGTGGTGGACTCATTGCCCTAGGTTTTTCCCCAAATCAGTAAATCCAATTTTATTTATAATTGATAATTTAATTACTTAGTTTAATTTATTTGTTATTAAATTAGGTTATGAACAATCAATCTTTTCATCAAAATTAATTTAGGAATTTAACAATTAAATTAGTTTAATTTCACAATTATCCCTGTGGATCGATACCTAGATTTGCCATTATTCTAAAAGAATTTGGTATATTTTTGCGTTTAATTTTGGTGTGTGTAACGACCCATCAAATTTTGGCGCCGTTGCCGTGGACTTCCGACGAAATTAATTAATTTAAAGTTATATTCTTATTTTAATTTTTAGTTTAGAATTTTATGCTTTCGTGTTGCCAAGTGTGCAGAGGGTTTGAAAGCGGAAGCTATCACGGAAGTGCAAGTGGAGCCAACCGAGCTTTAAAAAAAAAAACAAACAAATCGCAACACTAAAGTACTTAAAAAAGAAGCAAACACTTGCAAGCAAGGCACGAAAGTGCTACAAAGAAAGACAAAGCTTAATTGGAGGTTGGAGACAACGTTTACACGTCAAGCACTTGCAAGACGAGTAAAGCGTTTTCGTTAAATCGCTGTGAGTATTTCTCCCTTTGGTATTTTGCTTTCATACTTAGTGCACAAAGTCGGAACTTAGTATGTGTGTGTGTGTGAGTAGTGTATGCACGGGCGCCGTTCTTGTTACCCTGAATTGTGGAGTTTGGACCTTGAACTAGAAAGGACTTTTAGGATACTTAGACCCTCTGCCCATGTTCCTAGGCTTGAATATTCATATCCATATCCATACTTTGATCCATTAGAGATGGAAAACCCAAATGTTCCGAATGTGCCCAACCGGACCCTTAAGGATTATTTCACATCCACTGCATATATGTCACCATCATGTATCTAATTACCCAACACCACTGCTGTTCATTATAAGTTTAAGTCCAACACCATACAAATGCTCCAATGTTTCTATGGACTAGCTCATGATGATCCTTACAAACATTTGAATGAATTTCTAGAAATTTGCTCGACAGTGAGGATTCAGAATTTCACAAATGAGGCCTTAATGTTGCGATTGTTTCCATTCTCATTAAAGGATAAAGTCAAACATTGACTAAATTCCTTACCTGCTAATTCAATCACAACTTGGGACTAATTATAGCAACGGGTCTTGGAGAAGTACTTTCCCATAGGTAAAACCAACCAACTTAGGCGAGCCATCACTAATTTTGCTCAAATTGATGGCGAGCAATTTCATGAGACGTGGGAAAGACTTCGTGATCTTCTCTAACAATGTCCCCACCACCAAGTGCCTGATTGACAACTTATTCAAACATTTTATTATGGCTTAACTTTGTCGCACCGCCAAATGGTGGATTCATCATGTAATGGGACATTCATGTCCAAAAATGATGTCGAGGCATGGCAATTGTTTGAAAACCTAAGTGATAATTCCCTTCACCATGCCTCCGGAGCCCGGTAAGTCCGGCAACCAATAGTTGAAGCCCTAAAGAGATGGGGAATTTATGAGGTCGGGCAAAACCTAGAATTAGCCTAATAAGTAGAGGCATTATCCTACAAAATAGACCAATTATTAGCTGCAGGACATGCCCCTACACAGCAAGATTAGCCTCAATTTAATGAGGCCTGTGCTATATGTGCGAGCCCTGCTCATGACTTAAGTGAGTGCCCTTCGGCATCACAATTTTCGGAGTTAGTCCAAGAGCATGTGAATACGGCTCAAAGATTCTCCAACCCGGGTAATGACCCATATTCCAATATAACTCCGGATGGAGAAATCACCTCAATTTTTCATGGAGACCTCCTTTACAAGGCACTTCTTACAATCCTCCACCACCAAGGCAGAATTTTAATAATTTTGCCAACTAATCATCCTACCGACTACCGCAACCTTATCAACCCCCACAACCGTACCGGCAACCACAACCCTCGCCTGTTCCTCAAGGCAACTCGGCCTTTGAGACTCAGGTGTTAGAAGTTCTCTCAGAACTTAAGAGGTTAGCACTAGTAGTTCACTCACATACTCACTCCATTGCCAAGCTACAGAACCAATTGGGTCAAATGGCTAACAACATGAATAGGAGATATGAGGGAAAATTACCGAGTCAAACTGTGGCCAACCCTAAGGGACAATACGGGGTAGAGAGTTCGGGTGGGAATGGAAAGCACCATGAGCAGGCATAAGCGGTGATTACTTTGAGAAGTGTGAGGAAGTTAGAGCCTTAGTCAGTTGCGTCTGATGCAACTGGAGCTAAGAAGGGTGACCACGGTAGTACACCCAATGAGAGCAAGGGTGATGGGGAAACACTTAAGATGGATGACTTAGTCCCTAGCACTTCACATGAACCCAAGGTACCATATGTGTCTGAGGCACCCTTTCCCCAATGCCTTGATATACCGTCCCCTTTTAATAAGAAGGTGGCATCCATGGAAGCAATGATGGAGGTTTTTAAACAAGTAAAAATCAACCTCCCCCTGTTGGAGGCCATTAAGCAAGTACCCTCCTATGCCAAATTTCTGAAGGACCTTTGTACGCAAAAGCATAAATCTAGGACGCATGTGTCCCAAAAGGTCATACTCACAGAGCAAGTAAGCTTCATCTTATTGAATAACACACCCCATAAGCTTAAAGACCCAGGTGCCCCAAACCATTGCATGCATTATAAGGGACCATTTCATTGATAGGGCTTTATTAGATTTAGGGGCTAGTGTCAATTTGTTGTCGTACTCTATGTACGAAGAATTTAGGCTTGGCGAGTTGAAGCCCACTACTGTTACTCTCCAATTGGCTGACCGGTCCCTAAAAGTGCCACGTGGCATGATTGAGGATGTGCGAGTAAAGGTTGATAGGTTTTACTTTCTTGTTGACTTTTTGGTGTTAGATATGGAACCGATAGCCCGTTCTATGAAATAAATCCCGGTGATCTTAGGTCGACCTTTCTTGGCTACGGCCAATGCATGCATTAATTATCGTACTGGGGTTATAGAAATTTCATTTGGTAACATGCAAGTGAAACTTAATGTTTTTCAAGCATCCCAACAACCCCATTAGAGAGAGGAGTGCTTATTTGTGGATGTTGTGGATGGGATTGTGGAGGAAGCTTTGTCCTCCATTCTTGTAGAGGACCCTCTAGAGGCTTGTCTAGCTCATTTTGGGTTTGAAAATTCTGATATTGACGGGTCGGTTGAGAAGGTGAATGCCTTCCTTAATGCTTTTTCTACACCGGATTTTCCTCCATGGAAAGCCCGATTTGAGTCACTTCCTCCTCTGTTGAGAGAGCCCACCATACCATCTTTGGTCACACTACCTACACTTGAGTTGAAGCCACTCTCGGCCACACTCAAGTATGCATTTTTAGGGCCCCAGGATACTTTACCAATTATCATTGCATCTGACTTGACTGTAGAGCAGGAGAGTCAATTAATGAATGTTCTCGTGGCATATCAGAGTATTATAGGGTGGTCAGTGGCTGATTTGAAAAGTATAGATCCATCCGTGTGAATGCATTATATACACCTAGAGGAGGACACCAAACCTTCTCTTGAAATGCAACGGAGACTTAATCCTAATATAAAAGAGGTGGTGAAAAAGGAGGTATTGAAACTGTTAGATGCGGGTATTATATACCCCATCTCAGATAGCAAGTGGGTGAGTCCCACACAAGTGGTGTCCAAGAAATCAGGCATCACTGTTGTTGAGAATGAGAGATAAGAGTTAGTCCCCACACGAACCACTACTGGGTGGCGAGTGTGCATTGATTATAGGAGACTGAATTCCTCGACTAGGAAGGATCATTTTCCCTTACCTTTTATTGACCAGATCCTAGAGCGGTTAGCGGGGCAGGGTTTCTATTATTTTCTTGATGGCTACTCGAGGTATAATCAAGTCCCGGTGTACCCCGCTAACCAGGAAAAGACCATATTCACATGCCCTTTTGGCATTTTTGCTTACAGGCGCATGCCCTTTAGGCTATGTAATGCACTGACGACTTTTCAACGGTGTATGATGGCCAGTTTTTTCGATATGGTGAAGAAATTCTTAGAGGTTTTCATAGATGATTTTTTGATGTTTCGACCTTCTTTTGATGAATGCCTTAGGAATTTGACTAGAGTGTTGGAACGATGTACTGAGGCAAACCTAATTTTGAGTTGGGAAAAAAGCCATTTTATGGTTTGTGAGGGTATAGTGTTGGGACACATTGTGTCCCCTCGAGGTATAAAGGTAGACAAGGCTAAGGTTGACCTCATTGCAGACCTTTCTCCATCCAATTCTGTGCGTCAAATTAGGTCTTTCCTCGGGCATACAGGTTTTTACCGTAGGTTCATCAAAGACTTTAGTAAAATATCACATCCTTTGTGTAGTTTACTTGTTAAGGACATGCCTTTTATCTTTGATGAAGCATGCTTGAAGGCTTTTTAAACACTGAGAATGGCCCTTACCACCGCCCCAATCATGAAATCACTGGATTGGTTACTTCCCTTTGAAATCATGTGTGATGCCTCAAATTATGCTGTTGGGGCTGTGTTGGGTCAAAGGGTCAATAGGGCACCATATGCTATATACTATGCTAGTCGCACTCTCTCGGATGCACAATTGAATTACACTACTACCGAGAAAGAGTTGCTAGCTGTTGTCTTTGCCTTAGATAAATTCCGATCCTATCTTCTAGGTTCCAAGGTCATAGTCTTCACTGATCATGCCACTTTGCGGTATTTACTATCAAAGAAAGAGACCAAACCTAGGTTAATTCGATGGATTTTGTTGCTTCAGGAATTTGACCTAGAGATCTGAGATAAGAAAGGATCTGAGCATGTGGTGGCAAATCACCTCTCCCGAATCCTTGTTGAGTATACTAGTGACCCTCTTATTTTGCATGATTCGTTTCCGGACGAACAACTCCTTGAGCTGTCACGAGCGAACCCCCCGTGGTTTGCACATATTGTGAATTACTTGGCCATTGGGCAAGTTCCTCAAAATTGGTCTAAGCAAGACAAAGACCGATTCTTTTCATAGGTCAGGTATTATTTTTGGGAGGATCTGGAGTTGTTTAAATATTTCTTCGACCAAGTGATCCGACAGTGTGTGTCGGAGTGTGAGGTGCATGGCATTCTTACTTTTTGGCATTCTTCTGCATGTGGCGGTCATTTTAGTGCGCTGGGAGTGGGGATATGATTGAGTCCATTGCTTTGATGGACCCTTTTTACAATGATTGAGAGATTGATGTCTTGTTCCTTTTTTTTTCCTTTCTATTTTATTCTATTTTTCTTTGTTTTTGTTATGCTTTATTTGCGTCTATGAGACTTTAAATCCTCTAAAGGTGTAATTCCTTTGGTGTTCGCCATGCTCGAATGGCATCTGATGGTCTAGTATAGCCACCTAACTGTGTTTGTAATGAGTTCTTAGGAGACCAACTGAGGTGATGAAAACTAGAGTTCGAATGGCAAAGCCTAGAACACAAAGGTTTGGAATTTCCGAGACTAGAGTCTGGTTTAAATACCCATGAGTGTGGAGATTGCTTCAAAACCACCCCGGCTTGAACTCTGTATGGCAGTCCCATAGGTCGAGTTAGCTTTATGCGCCTCGATTCTAGATACCGAATCAACCTAGTTTGTCACCCTGTTGGAGAATAGGGAAAGTTACAAACACTGTTAGGGAGAAAAATAGTACCCATGGTTTTCTCTTGAAGATTATACCTTTATTAAACGTTTATTTGTTTGCAAGAGCTATTCTTATTTTGATTGTAAAATTAAGGTACAAGTTGGGTTAAAAAAAAAAAAAAATTTCCTGCACGTGTGGCACTACCCACTGCACGTATAGAAAAATTTCATCCCTCAAAAGTACACACTACTTTAAATGCAGGTGCGGAGGAGGAGGTACGGCCAAAGACTGAAGCCATTAATAGAAAATCTTTTGAACCCGACCAAAAAGTGTGGCTTCTTAACTCTAAATTGAGACTCTTTCCGGGTAAGCTTAGATCAAGGTGGGATGGTCCTTTTGTGGTGATTGAGGCATTTATTCATGGCGCCGTTGAGGTGCAAGATCCAAAGAATGGCCACACTTTCAAAATGAATGGCCAAAGACTGAAGCCATATATAGAGGGGATTGGGAGTGAGGATATGATTGAGTCCATTGCTTTGATGGACCCTTTTTACAAAGATTGAGAGATTGATGTCTTGTTCCCTTTTCTTTCCTTTCTATTTTATTCTATTTTTCTTTGTTCTTGTTGTGCTTTATTTCCGTTTAGGAGACTTTAAATCCTCTAAAGGTGTAATTCTTTTGGTATTCGCCATGCCTGAACGACATCTGACGGTCTGGTATAGCCACTTAATTGTGTTTGTAATGAGTTCCTAGGAGACCAACTGAGATGATGAAAACTAGAGTTCGAATGGCAAAGCCTAGAACACAAAGGTTTGGAATTTCCGAGACTAGAGTCTGGTTTAAATACCCAGGAGTGTGGAGATTGCTTCAAAACCACCCTGGCTTGAACTCTGTATGGCAGCCCCATAGGTCGAGTTAGCTTTATGCGCCTCGATTCTGGATACCGAATCAACCTAGTTTGTCACCCTATTGGAGAATAGAGAAAATTACAAACACTGTTAAGGAGAAAAGTAGTATCCGTGGTTTTCGCTTGAAGATTATACCTTTATTAAACTTTTATTTGTTTGCAAGAGCTATTCTTATTTTGATTGTAAAATTAAGGTACAAGTTGGGTTAAAAAAAAAAAAATTTTCCCACACGTGTGACACTACCCACTGCACGTATGGAAAAATTTCATCCCACAAAAGTACACACTACTTTAAATGCAAGTGCGAAGGAGGAGGTGCGGCTTGCACACCACACGTGTAGAACGTTGTTCTTCAAAAAAAAAAAAAATATCCCGCACGTGCGGCAATTATTTGATTCCACCAATTTGTCTTATGCTTTGAAAGCAGGTTCGCAGGGGACATGCGGGGTATGCGCAGGGTATGGGTCCGCACGTGCGGCGTACACTCCCGCACGTGCGGCAATTCTTTGAAAAAAAAAAACCTACAGATTTTGTTTTGTTTTCTTCTATTATTATTATTTTTAATTTTTTTACTTATTTCAAAATAAATAAATAAATTTTAAATAAATAAATAAATATGCAATTATTTTTATTTACATATATATAAAAAAAATTGAAATAAAATATAATAAAAATCACATTTTTTTTTTATTTATTTTTCTATTTTCGTATTTAAAAAAATAAAAATAAAAAATTGACCTGATCAAAACCTAACCCACTTCTCTCACAATTACTCACAGATTTTGTCATTCTCTCTCTCTACCTCTCATCTTCTATCTCTATCTATCTTTCTCTCTCTCACAACTCCACAAACCCACCAACTCATCACACTCCACCATCACCAACCCTTCAAAAGAGAACTCAAAGGGTATAGGTACTTTTTAGGGTAATTAGATATTATAACACAACCCGAGGGGATTATATTCTAAAGAGAACTCAAAGGGTATAGGGGGTTAACATACGACCGAGCCCCAATAGCACAAGGCTGTCTTCTACTTTAGGCTTGACAACCATATAGTGATCCGGATCACCATGGATAGTAAATTTGAGGTAATTATTATTAGGATAGACGACATCTCTGGTGAAGGTTTCAACTAAAAGCGGCGATAGGGTGTATCTTCCGGCCTTGATGCTCTCAACCCTCCTTTCTTCTTCCTCACCACCATCTCATCGCCAGTATCACTATTTTCTCTCCAACTGTCGAATCTCCGGCGACCACCATTTTTTCCCGGCGAATCATCCTTCTTGCTCCCTTTTTTTCCACTCTTTTAAGGTAACTTTTCCTTTTTGTGTAGATTTGTGGATGTAGGAATAGATATATAGAGTTTTTGTTTTTGTTTGTTGTTCATCTATGGTTCATCCTTTTAAAAAACAATTGCCGTGAAGAAGATGACCTCCACATGTGCAGCCATCTACGACGCACGTGCGGTCCAATACGAAAAAAAAAAAAAAAAAGTTTATTTTTGTTTTGTTTTGTTATTTTTATTATTTGGCTTGCTTACCATAGTTTAGTTCATGCAAATAATTTCGTTCTAATAGTTTTAATTATTCAATCATTAGTTACTTAAATAAAATAGCCCTATTTTAAAATAAATAAATAAAATAAAATAAAATTCCTGCTTAGTTTTTTATTTACTTCATAGGTTATTTGTTTATTTATTTAGTTTCTTATTTTTCTGTTATTTTATTTTTATTACTTCATTCTTTACTTGATAGTTTAGTTTATTTAGATAGTTTAGTTCTGTTAGTTTAATTATTTAGTCATTAGTTACTTCAATAAAATTGTTATTTTAATTTAATGTCATTTTTATTCATTTATTTATTTCTTTTCGTTTTTATATAAATAAATACAAAAAAAAAAAAACAAAAAATAAATAAATTAAGGAAACATTTTAAAAAAAATGATGAGAATTGCATGTGGTACATCAGTGGGCAGACTTGTGCTTTAATATTTTATTTGATTCTCATGTTGGTTTCACGTGTATATGTGTCTATTGTTGGTGTGTGCAAGACATGAGTCAACGGATATCCGCCCAGGCCTCCAAAAAGGCAAGAGGTTCCACCTCCTCGGCGCCACCGCCGCCACTGTCACCACTATCCTCACCACCACCATTGGGTGACTTGCCACGGCCGGAGTGGGCTTCACGCTTGCTTCACAAGCTCACACAGTTCAACATTTCATATTTTCAGTGTGACCCGGCCACTTCTTGGGCTGTTGAGCAGCTCCAACTCCAGTAACAATTGGGCCTTTGCACTATGATAGTGCCCACTTATCCTCGTCTGGTACGGCTCTTCTACCAGAACCTGTATGAGTCACTCACCGAGCCCGGACTGATGTTCACCATTGATGGTCATCTCGTCACCATCACCGAATCCATGATTGCTGACGCGTTAGGGTTCTTTTCCAAGCCGAAATACCAGCCCTTCTTGGAAGTTGAGGACCAACAATCCATACACAGCCTCATCCAACAGCACTTCCCGGGGGCCCACGGTGACACTAGTTTCTCATGCTTGCGGTGGAGCAAGCTACCTGGCCATTTGCTATTCATTGATTCCATGGTCCATTAGAATGCCCTTCCACTTGGGCATAAAGTTGAGCGCCACTTGGAGTTTGTTCGGGTCTTACACGGTTATCAGCATAGCTATCAGGTCCCGCTTGAGCATATCATATGGATGCATGTGCGGAAATTTCTACGAGAGGCAATTCGGCCTAAACCTATGCAGAACCTGACTTGGCCATTGCCATTTGCCAACTTGCTCACACTTGTCTTCGAGCTGAACGGTCTCCCCATTGATTCAAATGAGGAGATTGATAGAGCTTATCCAACTTTAGGCCAGCGAGAATGGCAGCATAGCATATCTCGCATCCCGCAGCAAGTTGGTGCCTCGGTTGATGAGACCCAGGACCCTGTCCACAACCAACCACCTCATCCTACCTCCCTTGTGCCTTTCCAAGGGGACCCATTCTATATGACTCGCGAGGAGTACTTACAGCTTCAGCACTTTGTGGATCAGGTCCACAGTACTCTTCGTGATCACCACCAGAGTCTCATGGGGTTACGCACAGATTTTCAGGCGCATTGAGACTATTCTCAGGCGGCCTTCGACCAGCTACACGCCCGCCAGCTTAACATCAGCAATTAGTTGCATCACTGCAAACTGACTTTTATACATATCGAGAGTTGAGCGGAATGCGTTTGATCGGCTCCAACGAGTTCAGGATGAAGCCTTTGAGACACGATCTTTGATGAACGCCTTGTTTGCCTAACATTTCCCGCCATCACCGCTATCGGATTCTCCCTAGTA
Source organism: Camellia lanceoleosa (assembly GCA_025200525.1). Classification (NCBI taxonomy): domain Eukaryota; kingdom Viridiplantae; phylum Streptophyta; class Magnoliopsida; order Ericales; family Theaceae; genus Camellia; species Camellia lanceoleosa. The sequence goes on along the minus strand of JANUSC010000157.1, from coordinate 339,655 downwards.
CCGGCCTTTATTCTGTTTTGTCTCTTTTATTTTTCTTGTTAGTTATTTCTTCTTTTCATTGAAAAAAAAAAAAAAAAGTGTGTGAAGTGTGTGTCTGTTACTCTCTGCCTACCTGAATGTGCATCTACAATTTCTGGTAATATTCTCTCATTTCTCTTTACTTTTCCATTGAGGACAATGTCATATTCAAGTTGGGAGATGAGGGTTATATTTTCTTTTGTGCATTTCTATTTGGCTCAATAATTCATGCTTATACCTATTTCATTTGATTGCATTACTTCACTTGATGTGACTTGTTAGTAGTAGGGTGATGATATTTGCACATGTTAATTGGAGAACATAGTAGACTTGTATGAAAATGGTTTATTGGGTAAATACTTGCATGTGATGTTTGCACTAGGAGAGTTGTTTATGTTTGTGGTATTAGTACACTTGTCATAAGTATGCTAATTCACATGAACACACTATCATAATGGTGACCTCTTTATTATAATCCCTGGTGTACATCATTGATAATGGCTAGAGTTGCAAAAAATAATAAATGAGGAGCCAAGATTTTTAAAATTTAAAAAATTTAAAAAAAAAAAAACACTTGACTTGTTTGGATTCGTAGCCTTTTTTAATTGAGTTATTAAACCCGTATGGGGTGTTTCTACACCTAGTGCCCTAAAACAATCTGGTTTGGGAGTCATTGGCCCAATACTTGCTACATAGGTTAATTAGAAAGTTTAAGGGACGTAGACATTACACAATTAAGGAAAAATAAGAAGAATGACTTGCTCGGATTCGTAGCCTTTTCAACTCGAGTTATTGAGCCCGTAGGGGTGTCTTCACACCTAGTGCCCTAAAACCGTCTGGTTTGAGAGTTATTGGCCCAATGCTTGCTACATGAGTTGATTAGAAAGCTTAATGGATCAGGACATTGCACAATCATTAAAAAAATAAAAAAATAAAAAAAATAAAAACTTTTGAGAATCTTGGTTGCAACAGTTTAGTTTTTCTGTATATGTTGGGTGTTATTATGAGTTACACTGGGCTATTACAGTGGACAGTTAACTAATATGGAGATTGCACTTTACACAGAAGGTACTGATGATTTGTCTAGTAGCATGCACAAGTACAATGGACTTTACTTTTTTATTAATTGAATTATGGTTTTGACTGAATAGGTTCCTTCAAGCTTATCCACTGTGCCTTTAATGACTCATTATGTCTCAATATCACACTGTAGTGGCACATAAGTTGATTGTTGGGTGGAGTAGTGTGATTAATTGTTGTTGAGTATATATGAATATGTTAATGTTTGTAGGTATCATTTTTGGAAACTCTCACGAGACTTTACTCGTCCACTTAGGGTAACTCTGTGGTTCAAAAGCTTGTTGCACATACTAAATGCAACCGTTTTCCCACGAAAGAGGAAATAGTTAGATTTTGTTTTATTTTATTTTATTTTTATTACTTGCTTGAGGATTAGCAAGTTGTAAGTTGGGGGATGTGATTAAGGCCAAATTGTACAATATTGAGGCCGTTAATTAGGATCTCTTAACTTTACTTGCTTGTCAAATTGTATATTTTATGTGTGTTTAATGTCAATCAGATTATACATAGTCGGAGCACAAAATGGGTAAAAAGACAGAATTTGGAGAGAAAATAGATTTCTGCACGTGCGTTGACTTTTTTGGGAAAACGGGCTCGATGTTTTAAACCTATTTGAAAAACAGCAGAAGTATAAATAGGCAAGAAAAATGTTAGATTAGGGTTCTGAAATTGATTTTTTGCAAGGAAAGAGATGCTAGGGTTCCAAGAGGTGATTTTCTCTAAAAAGTTTGAAGGACACTTCCATGGGGTCTTCTTCCTCATCTTCTTCCTCTTCCCACTCCTCCATGAGTGCTAGTCTTCTTTTCTAGGGTTTTGATAAAACCCTAGCCATGTAATTAGGTTTTCTTTTTTATTTTCAATTATGTAAAGGTCTGAACAATTGTATGGTGTTTTAGAAGTTTCATATATTTATTTTCCATTATTTCTTCAAATATTTGGCTTTCTGTGATTGTTGAATGTTTTCCATATAAGAGTTTTCTATTCTTTCACATTCAAGATATAAGACGAACCATATTACGAGAAACGAGTTGTGTCACTACCTTAGTTTAGAGTGAACGATTCGTACTATTTGAGATGGTTCGTGCTCATATATTAAACGTGATGATTTTTTTGTTAAATGCTTTGAACTTGTAGTTGCGAAGCATTATTCTGCTCGAACCATAACATAATTGTTTTCAGTTTGAAACCTTATTTATGTAACTAGTGGTGGACTTATTGCCCTAGGTTTTTCTCCAAATCGGTAAATCTAATTTTATTTATAATTGATAATTTAATTACTTAATTTAATTTATTTGTTATTAAATTAGGTTATGAACAATCAATCTTTTCATTAAAATTAATTTAGAAATTTAACAATTAAATTAGTTTAATTTCACAATTGTCCCTGTGAATTGATACCTAAATTTGTTATTATTCTAAAAAAATTTAGTATAATTTTGTGTTTAATTTTAATGTGTGTAACGATCCATCAAAGGTCTACGACAGGGTCATGTTCGTTACGTTAAAAGTTCCTTGTGGGTTCGGCCTTGCAGCTCCCGTTGTCATGTTCAACCTATCGTCCATGGAGAAAATGTATCAGACTCTAAATAACTCTCCATTTAGATTGGCAGAAAATAAAATATTTTTTTTTTTGTGTTTGATTGTAACTTTGAAGCTAATAGTGGTAGAATAAGATTAAATGCATAATTCTTTACAACATTTTATACTGTTTACTTACAATGGAAGTGGTGTGGTGATAATGGTGTGCCCATAGCAAAGACTTAGTGGTGGTGTGGTGATGATGAGGCAGCTGCGACAGGATGAATGGTGGATCCAAAAATTATGCAAAGGAGGTGCTAGGGTAAAATTACTCAAATTTGGATAGGGCAAGAAATTTTTGATTATTTTTAGAAGGCCAAAATACTAATTTTTTTTATTATTATAAATACTCAAAATTGCATGGAAGTAATGATTTTTTTTTTTTTTTTGAAATTTGGAAGAACCAAATTAAAATTACATAAATTTTGAAGATATCAAAACGTGTATTTATCTTATAAATGCTTAAAATTGCATGGGATTATTGAAATTTTTGTGAATGGTGATAGTGTGGCTATCGTTGGCAATGGTGATGATAGTAGTCACGGTGATAGTGATGATGATGGTGATAGTAATGTGGTAGAGACAATAAAATTTTAATTTAAAAAAATTAAATATCTTCTATCCACAAAAAAATTAATTTCATAGAAGATAGAGAGAATGCTTTTCAATGCCAAAACAAGGCCTAAATTTGTATTTCAAAACAACCAAAACATGAACCATTATTACCTAATAGACTTAGCTTGATTGACTGAAAATTCCATATCAAACGGGTCGGGTCCACGGGTAGAGGTCCACTTGCTAATTTGACTGAATTGGAATAGTGTAACACTCCTCATGCCACAAGGGTGCTATTGATCAATTTTGGGGAGGCTACTATATAGTAGTCCTCTTCATTTTGATCTGCTGCGACAAGTGCAGCACTGCCACCGTACTCGCTCTGCGTAAAGTTAAACATTTTTTGGAAAATAATCATAATCATTAAAAACCCGGCTAACCCTAGCGAAATATAAAGAAAATTACAGAAAACTTTTAACTCATTCGGGTGTCGAACCACTTTCATGATCCGAATCGTTCGTGAAAAGGCAAACGAAATGGCCGCTGGAAGCCAACCAATAAGTAACATCAATGACTTGGAGTCGTCTCCATAGAAAGCATGGTAGAGCTGAGTGATAATCGCTCCGCTCAACCCATGAACCCTTGAGGAGGCCCAAAACAACGCCGGCTCTCGGGAAGTTCTTGACCACGGTGACAAGAGCGTCGGTGTTGGCGAAGGATTGGGAATTGGCGCCGATGCAAATGTAGAGACACATTTTCGGTTGGGGAGTGGAGATTTTTTGGTGACGAGCCAAATCATGAAGTAGTGAAGAAATTGAGAATGGCACCGATGGAGATGGCGACCTAGGGAGGAGTGACCTCGTTGATGAGGCAGGAGGATGCCGGCGTTGCGCCGGGTCTTTGTGGTGAGGAGGTTGAGGGTGGCTTGGTCGTCTCCTAAGGAGGATTCGCTTTCGGCTGTGGAGAGCCCGAACATGTAGGTGGCTCGTGGCGGACATGATGATGAGGAAGGGCGAATACCATGATCCCCCACCCTGTTAGGATTTGGAGGGGTAGGGATTTCATGGTGCTGACCATTATTGTTTCTATTTGTTTTGGTTGAGATTGAGAGTGAAGTTTTTTTTTTTTTCCCTCTTTGCTTTTGGTGTTAAAAGAGCTTGGGAGTCCTGCGCTAATATATATAGATAGAGGGCTTGGTATTTCCAAATAAAATATATAAAAATCATATCTCTTATCTTTTATTTATCAAAATATAATAATAAAAAATTATAATTATTTCTTTTTGTCAACTCACATCCAAACTTTAATAAAAAATTATAATTATTTCCTTTTGTCAACCACGACTATCCAAACTTTAATATTTGGCGTGTCTTGGGCGTGTACTTGGCGTGTTGACCTCAAGAAAATAAAATCATATGACGTGTACTTGACCTAAAGAAAATAAATAAGATATTAATGTTTTCTGATATCACTATCTCATCGGGGACTGGTTTTACAGTGACGATAAGGTCAGCAACAACACACTTCTTGATGTTTTCTAGTCAAAGCAGTGATATCAGAAAACATTAATATCTTATTTATTTTCTTTAGGTCAAGTACACGTCATATGATTTTATTTTCTTGAGGTCAAATACGCGTCAAGTACACGTCAAATATTAAAGTTTGGATAGTCAGGTGGGTTGACAAAAAGAAATAATTAAAGTTTCGAGTCAACAACAGAGATGTCATCTTAGTCCCTTTCCTAAACCATAAGCCGAATTTGATCTTCTCATCGAGGACTGGTTTTACAGTGATGATAAGGTCAGCAACAACACACTTTTTGATGTTTTCTAGTCAAAGCAGTGATATCATAAAACATTAATATCTTATTTATTTTCTTTAGGTCAAGTACACGTCATATGATTTTATTTTCTTGAGGTCAAGTACGCGTCAAGTACACGTCAAGTGCACGTCAAGTGCACGTCAAATATTAAAGTTTGGATAGTCAGGTGGGTTGACAAAAAGAAATAATTATTATTTTTTTTAAGTTTGGATACTCAGGTGAGTTGACAAAAAGAAATAATTATAATTTTTTATTATTATATTTAGATAAATAAAAGATAAGAGATATGATTTTTATATATTTTATTTGGAAAGACCAAGCCCTCTATCTATATATATTAGCGCAGGACTCCCAAACTCTTTTAACACCAAAGCAAAGAGGAAAAAAAAAAACTTCACTCTCAATCTCAACCAAAACAAATAGAAACAATAATGGTCAACACCATGAAATCCCTACCCCTCCAAATCCTAACAGGGCGGTGGTTCATGGTATTCGCCTCTTTCCTCGTCATGTCCGCCGCCGGAGCCACCTACATGTTCGGACTCTACTCCGCCGAAATCAAATCCTCCTCAGGATACGACCAAACCACCCTCAACCTCATCAGCTTCTTCAAAGACCTCGACAACAACGTCGGCATCCTCTCGGGCTTCATCAACGAGGTCACTCCTCCCTGGGTTGTCCTCTCCATCGGTGCCATTCTCAATTTCTTCGGCTACTTCATGATTTGGCTCTCTGTCACCAAAAAAATCTCCACTCCCCAAATCTGGAAAATGTGTCTCTACATTTGCATCGGCGCCAATTCCCAATCCTTCGCCAACACCGGCGCTCTCGTCACCTATGTCAAGAACTTCCTCGAGAGCCGTGGCGTTGTTTTGGGCCTCCTCAAGGGGTTCGTTGGGTTGAGCGGAGCGATTATCACTCAGCTCTACCATGCTTTCTATGGAGATGACTCCAAGTCATTGATTTTACTTATTGGTTGGCTTCCAGCGGTCATTTCATTTGCCTTTTCACGAACAATTCGGATCATGAAAGTGGTTCGACACCCGAATGAGTTAAAAGTTTTCTGTAATTTTCTTTATATTTCGCTAGGGTTAGCCGGGTTTTTAATGATTATGATTATTTTCCAGAAAATGTTTAACTTTACATAAGCGAGTGCGGCGATCTTTTGTTGTAGTCGCTTCGGTGTGTTTACCGCTCGTGGTAGTTATAAAAGAAGAGTATAGTATTTGGAAGAGCAAAAAAGAAGCCCAACTCTAACTCCAACTCCAACCACAATCCATTGATTTGAAAATTGTAACCGAAAATCAAAATACAGAAACAATTTTGCCACCATCGGCGACCGGTAATGGTGGTGGAGAAGTACTAGTACTACCAACATCACAAAAATAGGCTGATTCTTATTCAGTTTCGTGTTGGAGAACCATGTTCCGGCCACCGAACAGAGGCGATGACTACACAATCCTCCAAGCGCTCTTCAGCATCGACATGCTGATCCTCCTCTTCGCCACCACCTGCGGCGTCGGAGGAACTTTAACAGCCATCGACAACCTCGGTCAGATCGGAGCTTCGCTCGGATACCCAAAACAGAACATTAGTACTTTCATATCACTCGTCATCATATGGAATTACCTTAGCCGAGTAGTCACCGGGTTCGTCTCAGAAATCTTTCTAACCAAATACAAGTTCCCTCGCCCACTCATGCTCACCCTCATCCTCCTCCTCTCTTGCCTCGGTCACCTCCTCATCGCTTTCAACGTCCCCAGCGGCCTCTACATTGCATCAATCATAATCGGATTCTGTTTCGGAGCTCAATGGCCATTGTTGTTCACAATCATATCAGAAGTATTTGGACTCAAATACTACTCCAGATTATACAATTTTGGATCGGTGGCGAGTCCAATTGGATTGTATATACTCAATGTCAGAGTCACCGGACATTTGTACGATAAGGAAGCTGAACGACAAATGAGAGCGTCGAGCGATCGGGAAGGCCGGCAGGGCTTGAATTATGTTGGGGTGGATTGTTTTAAGCTTGCGTTCATTATTATCACCGCGGTGACAAGTGTTAGAGCGCTTGTTTGATGCTTCAGTAATCAGGACTAGGAAGTTTTATAGGAGTGATATTTATAAGAAGTTTAGGGAGGAGGCGGAGAAGGCGGAGAAGGAGATGGCGATGGTCGGAAATGAGGCGGCCGGACCGGTGTTGGAGACGAAAGTGGGGTGAAGATTGGCGGATGTGATAATGGGGTAGATAGAATGACAGATTATGAGGACAAAGGTATATACATAGATACATATCATTTCTGTTGTAACCAAAACAAAAAATAGATACTATGTAGGTGTTTGGGAAGTGAATTTTTTTTGAGGTTTTTATGTGGTTTGAATATTTTAGTATGGTAGTTTATTTGTGTGTTTGGGAAGATGGGATGAATTTTTTTAGGTTTCTTGTATTGGAAAATGTGTTTAAAATGATAGTGGAATGTAAAGTTACCAAATTGCCCCTATTGAATATTTAATTGCACATACTTGGTAATGGCCATGTGGCCACCATTCCTCCCACATTAGAAACGGAAATCTGCGTTGACACGTGGCCATATTTACGAAGCAATTATCACATGGTGCAAACAATTGAAAATTGTATTTTTCATATTAAAAATAAAAATTGTATTTTTCATTGAAAATTGCCATATTAAAATTAATGGCTATGTTTGGTTCCATTTTTTTAAAAACAGTTTTCAAAAAATTCTACTTTCTTATTTTTCGTATTTTTTTGTTTTTACTGAATTTTTTTAATATTTTATGCAAATTTTTTACTTTTTAGACACACCTAACATAAATACACCTAAAAAGTAAAAAAATTGTAAAAAAAATCTTTTAAAAATTCACTAAATACCAAAAATATAAAAAAAAAATACAAGAATTCAGTACATTTTTTTGTATTTTTATGTATTTCTTAATTTTTTAAAGTATTTTTTTATATTTTTTTTACTTTTTAGATACATCTAAGTAAAGTGTATCTAAAAAAATAAAAATTAAATGTTTAAAATTTTAAAAATATTTACTAAAAACAAAAAATACGAAAATCAAAAAACTCAATTTTCAAAAAACTTAATCCAGAAAAAGTTTCGGCCTCAAGCACAATTTGTAATTTGGCGTCTTTGGCGCCAAACTAGTTTTTGTATTTACAACCTGACTCAAGACTTTTCCAAAATTGTTTCAAAAAAGCCCATTCCAGAATTTCCACATAAACACTTTAAAATACACACTTAAAAAACTCATAAAATAAATTTATCTCCCAAAGTTCTTGAGAAATTACAAAATTATCCAAAGTTTTTAAAAACTCCATTTTGGCCCCCTAAGAGTTCAAATAAGCTTGACAGGCACCTAAATTTTTTGAGAATTATTCCAACACCCTTTTTCAAGTTGCAAAAAAACCTAGGAAATTTTTGAACTTCCATAAACTCCCAATTCTGCGCTTGCGGCTTCACAAATTGCCCCAAATCTTTCAAAGACATATTGGCAAGTTCTCCAGTAAAAACCAAATATTGGCTAATCAGCCAAATTGAACTAAGGCCATACATTGACTTGTCTAGATTTCAAGCAGTAGCGGCCAAGATTTCAAGATTTTTTGAGGCCTCGGAGTAAATTTCAAAACGGGGCCTTGGACCTTCGACAATAATAATTTTTAATTTTTTGTAGGTCTTAAGCGATAATCTAAGTGGCATAATGGTTAAAGCACCGTTGAAATTTTAAGTTTGGGAAAATGAATTGAAGAATGTCCTAACCTTGATTGACATTAAAGGACTCATAGGATTTTGATTACTCAGGGTGCTCATAAGGCCCTTTGCCATTCATCAAGGCACCATCAAGGACACCACCACAGGACCCTACTACGCTCTTTCTTTGTATTAATGTCCTTACCACCTGTTCCAATTACATATAACATTAGCAAATAAATGACAAATACTATTTTGAAACCAAGATATACCATATTTCGGATAGTAAATAAATAAGATATTAGTGTTTTCTGATATCACTGCTTTGACTAGAAAACATCAAGAACTGTGTTGTTGCTGACCTTATCGTCACTGTAAAACCAGTCCCCGATGAGAAGATCAAATTCGGCTTATGGTTTAGGAAAGGGACTAAGATGACATCTCTGTTGTTGACTCGAATGGGTCCACATCCTCCGACAGCCTTCTGGAAGTTGGTGGAAGGGAAGTAGATGAAACTATCAATCTGATCTTTGACCTGGAAAACATAAGTCCAATTCTTCCCCGGCTCAATAGGGCAGTTGGTGCCAGAGACTCCATCTTGCCATGAATTTAGCCTCTGTTGTATCCCATTCCTACACCATTCCCAATTTCTTCTTTATCCAACAATTTGTTTTGATATGCATTAATTTTGTATCACTTTTTTATTTTTTATTTTTTTTGTAACATTAATGAAATGATATGAATTTGACGGTCTAAAAATGCAAAAATGTTATGAAAATTTGAACATATGGTGTAAATTTAGACCTGAAATGAATCCGATTCATACATTTTAAAGATAGCTACTTTACCTAAAAGGTGTGGCAAAAAATTCACCTTGTGCATGAACCAACATACTAAATTTAAACATATGTTTCATTTTATAGGCATTTTTGGGAAAAAAAAAAATTTCTTCCATTCAACATAAGAAACCTTGATAATATTAGCAATACTAAGGTGAACATGGAATATATTTAACCTATCAGTTTTTCTACTTACATAGAAGCTAATCACGAAATCAGACGTAACTCTCTCAAAACAGTATAGGACCTAACTCATGTTATGTTTATGTATACCTTAAAGATTTTCATGAATAGACATAGCTTATATGTAATAATACTATACCATGTTAAAAGTAAGGGCTCGTCAAGATTGTCGAAGACATTAACATGGACCATATCGTTTGTTGTAGCATTGATCAGAGGCCTTGGGAACATCCCATTGATGGTGATCACCTGTGTCATAAATTTTCAAAATTCTACATTGTTTTTTGTTTTTAAAAACACACAAAGAATTGAAAAGAGAACATAACCGAATGGAAAATTGAAGTGATGATTTCATCATAGTGACATACAGATTGTCTAAACGAATGGGATCGATGGTGGTGTCCATGGAAAAAATTTCTTAACGTATTGACATAAATTTATTCAATTTCTTAACGTATGTTATCAATTGGACTAATTGACACGCCAACAAAAATTTAATAGAAAATTTTATGCAATAATCAAATTGACATAAGAGAAATTATAGGAAGCATTAGTATAACTTACACACACACAAAAAAATACATCAGGAGGAAATAACAATGGAAGTGTTGATATGCCCTTCAACGGCATATGCCGACTCTGGATTGATTAAGGAAACATCTTGTTGTTTGATATTCATATATATGATACATAGCATTGGCCTTGGTTTGATCAACCTGTAGACCTAGTAGAGTCTGGCCATGGCATGTATATATTTATAATGTCATCTGTATTGTTATGCAAGTTTGATTTTTGTTATACAAATACTGTAATAACCCGACCCTCGAACAAGTTTTCTGATATATGTTCAATTCTTGTTTTATGCTTTTGAATGCTTACTGTGAAACCCTATGAGAAATTAAAGTTAAGTAAGTGAATCATATGTTTAAAGATGTCTATCTGTCCAAACAAGAAAAGTATCTGTTATGTTAGAATGTTTGAATCAGAAATTAGAAGCTTTAGTGGCTTAATTATCTGAAATTGATTTCATATATGCGATCAGCATGATTTTTAGGTAATATTAAGCAATGTTGTGAAATTTCAATTTGGGATGATTAAACGATTGATTTTTGTCTTATTAGCTCTAATATATATATATATATATATATGAGTGTTTTCTTGAGCGTTAAGCCTTAGACTTAGTTCAAAATTTTCCTGGGAAGAGAAAGGAGAAGAGAGGTTAGAAACAAGGGAGAATTGAGAGAGATTGAAGCTAAGGTAAGGTTAAATTCCCTAATCCAATCCTCTTCCGTAATTTGGCATAAAAAGTTCTTGAACTTGTATGATCTAGAGGAGTATGTTGAAGTTTAGGATAATCCTATTATTGTGTAATTTGAATCCAATTCAAATTATCTAGTGGAGCTTACATCTAGTCTCTTACTTACCAAATTGGTATTCATGCTTATGCCATGTTTTGTATGTCTATGTTATATGTATGTAAGTTAAGTTATATGTAAGTTAAGAGCCTCAAGAATGAAATCATGTTGTGAGCTTCAACTTTGTTCAAATCAATTGAGTTGTGTTCATGGATTAATGTAAATTAGATTATGTTTGTGACACCTTGAATTACATGTTTTGAACCATGATTTAACCTTAAAAAGATCCATTTTTGAGCTTTGAAAACATTCCCCAAAAATTGAGTTTTAGTTGCAATTTTCGGACCCAAACTGGACAATCGCCGCACGTGCGGGAGTCACTGCCGCACGTGCGGCAAATGCTGAATTTTTGTGTTTTGGTTCTGCTTAAAAAGCACGTGCGGGACCTCTCGCCACACGCGTCATGGGCTCACACCAAGACGCGCGCTCATGCTAAAAAACCCTATTTGCTCCGTTTTGCATGTAGAATTCTCTAACATTGTCAAAATATGTATTTGAGGTTGTTTTGATATTGATACGCTCCTTCGAAGTGAAGTGAAACAAAAGATAAATTGAGGAGGAAACATGAACTAATGTATAAGTTTTGAATGTGTGCAGGACACACTCCGGAAGGAAGTAACACGTCATCTCAACACTGTGAGTAGTAGTACCAATATATATACAAATCTAGCTTATGATTGTCATAAGTATTATGTTCATACATAAAATGCAACTATGTTATGTTTCAACATATGTAAAGAAAGAAATGGAAAAGATGAAAAACGTTCGTTTAGTAAGACTCTGAAACCAAGTTATTCTGTTATTACAATGTGAAACAAAGTGCTACACGGAATTAAGTGCTACGATGTGAGCCACCTCTAGAGTCCGTGTGAGACACCTCTTGAGTTCTAACAAGCCTGATTCAAGGGCTTAATGCCAACCATTTCAAGGGCTTAATGCCAACTTATGTAAGGGCCTCGTGCCACTATGCTCAAGGGCTTAACGCCACCATGTTTAAGGGCTTCAAGCCATCTATTTACGGGCTTCTAGCCAGCATGTTTCAAGGGCTTCATGCCATTATACGCAAGGGCTTATAGCCATCATGATTATGTTGCAAGATTGGGCCTCAGGCCTTTATGTACTTAGCACAGAATCAGACTAACTATATGAACTCTGCACTTTTTCTCGATGCATTACTCTATTATGTTTTAAGTTTAGCATCATTTTATTTAAGAATCACTACTCACTGAGCTTGGCTTACTCTGTGTTATGTCTGTTTCTGTAGGTAACCTACCAGGTGGTCAGTCCTAGCCAGGACACCCGTCTCCTTTGTCAACCCTCATATGCATAGGCACCTTGCAAGGCCATCTATTTTGTGGCGTCTATTAAGTTGACGGGCCTATTTTGATTGCCTATCTAAGGTTTAAATGTAAATAACTTCAATGGCTTCTTTTGTTAACGCCCGATGTTAGGGCTGGGACTGTGTATGTACATGTATATATGTATGTGTATGAAGCTTTGTATGTTTGGGATTTTATCTTTTCTATACGGTGCATATGATGTGTAAGATCCTGGCATATTAGAAGCAGCTCAATGGAGTTTGTTAGGTTCAACATTCTTTTATAAATTTATGCTTCCGATAAGGCCCCTATATGTTATATATACAGGGTTATATGGCTGTTTCTGAATGGGTCATGCCCGGACTTTTAGGAGCAAGTTGAGAGGTATGACAAGTGGTATCAGAGCACGAGTTGCTATCTCACACACGGATCCATTGAGCTTTAGGGTGTCTAGGAAAGTTTTAAGCATCTCGCATGACATCTTGAAAGTATATGAAAGATCGATGGCAACGTTAAGTATACTCTGATAAGGCTAACAAGTTGAATATAGCTGTTGTATATATAAATGACTGTTATGCAGGCTATGGTGAGGACAAGGACGGAGGATGAGGAAGACACTACTTCTGCACGGCTGGATAGAATGGAAAGGATGATTATGGAAATGGCAGAAACCCTACGACAATGACAATAAAGACCTCAACAACAACCGCCGCCACCACCAGTACCTCCACCGGCAGCACAAGATTTCCATGCCGAAGATCGGACCATTACTCTTACTAAGGAGTTTAAAAAGATGAAACCGCCATCCTTTACAGAAGGTATAGAGCCAATGAAAGCATAGGCATGAGTGTTGGGAATAGAGAAATTATTCGAGGTCTTCCCTTGTACCGAAGCTCAGAAGGTGCAACTGGCTGCCTTTACCCTCGAGGACGAGGCCCGAAGATGGTGGATGCTCACGAGGACTATACATCAAGGATTGACGTGGGATAGGTTCTTGGAATTGTTTTATGATAAATATTTCCCTCAAAGTATACGAGACAAGAAGGTGACGGAATTTGAAACTCTTAGGCAAGGGAACAAGAGCGTTGCTGAATATGAAGCCTAATTTGCAGAGCTAGCCCGGTTCGCACCTCACATGGTAGACACGGATTATAAGAAAGCACGAAAATTTGAAGGAGGATTACGGAGTGCTATTCTGGATCGAGTTAATATGTTGAAGCTGCCTACCTATGTAGATGTGCTGGAAAGGGCTGTCATAGCTGAAGGAAATCTTGCTGCTCAAAGTCGAATTTCTGAATGGAAGGGGAAAAGACAAAATAGTCAATGGTCGAAGGGGTTAACTACTCCACCAAATAAGAAGCAAAATTCAGGGACTTTAAATGCTTCCACCCCCAGTCAGGATCTAATTCCCGTATGTGTGGAGTGTGGGAAGAAGCATCGCGGAATATGCTACCGGAAGTCTGGAGCTTGTTTCCAGTGTGGAAAAACGGGTCATGTGATAAGGGATTGCCCTCAGAGAAAGCAGCAACAAAATGGCAATAAGATTACTACCAGCTCAGTGGGGTCTGCACCAACTGTCAACACCATGCCAACTACTAAACCTACGAACAATAAGGACACAGTGAGACAAGGTAGAGCATTTGCATTGATCCCAGGAGATGTGCAGAATGCAGCAACAGTGGTATCAGGTATATTTATGGTTCACGGTCATCCTGCTAGTGTATTATTTGATTCTGGCTCTACTCATTCTTTTGTGTCAAAACTATTTGCACAACACTTAGACAAAACTGAAGAAAAACTGTCTTATATGTTATATGTGTCTACACCATTGGGAGACTCTATGCTTTGTACTTCTGTTTATTTCGATTGTGAACTTGAGCTTGGGGATATCCGGGTATACGCCAATCTGTTATCTTTTGACATGACCTATTTCGATATTATTCTGGGAATGGACTGGTTGGGTGACTATGGTGCAACTATAGATTGTCTAACTAAACAAATCAGTTTCCACCCACCGAGACGATTAGAGTCTACCTTACAGGGACATGGCGTAACTCCTCCACCTTATTTGATCTTGGCAGCGAAGGCTTGTAAATTAATTCAGAAAGGGTGTCACGGGTATTTATGTAGTGTTCTGGAGGGGCAAGTGGTGAATGGCAATATTGACATGATTCCAATTGTTTTTAAATTCCCGGATGTCTTTCCTGAAGAACTACCAGGGCAGTTAATAGACTGTGAAATTGAGTTTACCATTGAAGTAGCACCGGGAACACAACCCATTTCGAAGACTCTGTATAGAATGTCACCAGTCGAGATGAAGGAATTGAAAATACAAGCACAAGATTTATTGAACAAGGGATTCATCCGTCCGAGTGTATCTCCATGGGGTGCACCAATTCTGTTTGTAAAGAAGAAGAATGGAACACTCCGACTTTGTATCAATTACAGGGAACTTAATAAAGTAACAATCAAGAATAAGTATCCATTGCCAAGAATTGATGACCTATTTGATCAGTTTCAGGGGGCACAAGTCTTTTCAAAGATTGATCTACGATCTGGGTACCATCAATTGAAGGTCAAAGCTGAGGATGTGGAGAAAACAGCTTTTCGAACCCGGTACGATCATTATGAATTTCTGGTTATGCCCTTCGGAGTCACTAACGCACCGGAAGCTTTTATGGATTTGATGAACCGCGTTTTCAAGCCCTATTTGGATGAATTTGTGGTGGTTTTTATTGACGATATTCTCATCTATTCGAAAAATACAGAAGCTCACGAGAATCATCTTCGTTTGATCCTTCAAACCCTCCGAGAGAAGAAATTGTATGCAAAGCTGAAGAAATGTGAATCTTGGCTACTAGAAGTGGCATTTTTGGGACACGTTATTACAAAGGAAGGAGTTTCTGTTGATCCACATAAGATAGAGGCGATTGTAAATTGGCCAACTCCCACTAATGTGACTGAAGTGCGTAGTTTTATGGGATTAGCCGGTTACTACAGATGGTTTGTTCAAGATTTTTCTAAAATTGCTGTGCTACTTACACAACTGACTCGAAAGGGAGTTGCATTTGAATGGTCAGAGGAACGGGAGTCTACTTTCCAGGAATTGAAGGTAAAGTTGACAACAGCGCCAGTTTTGGCCTTACCATCTGGTACTGAAGGATTTGTAATCTACAGTAATGCTTCACACAGGGACTTGGTTGTGTACTTATGCAGACTGGAAGAGTTATTGCTTATGCTTCTCGTCAACTGAAACCCCATGAAAAGAATTATCCCATGCATGATCTTGAGCTCACGACGGTAGTTTTTGCGTTAAAGATATGGCGACACTATTTGTATGGCACTACTTGTGAAATCTACACAGACCATAAAAGTCTCAAGTACCTTTTTACCCAGAAGGAATTGAATATGCGACAGCGTCGGTGGTTAGAGTTAATTAAAGACTACGATTTACAGATCCATTATCATCCTGGTAAAGCCAACACGGTTGCAGATGCTCTTAGTTGGAAAAGTATGGGAACTTTGGCAAGTTTGATTATAGGGCAAAAGGAATTAGCACTTGAATTGGATAAGATGGAAGTAGACTTTGTGCTACACGGACGGGGTGCTTTAATGGCAGGGGTAATGGCTCAACCAACATTACTCGAAGAAATTAGGTCGCATCAGATAGAAGATGAAGTTCTGAGGAAGATATGTGATGAGTTGGAAACAAGACCAAAACCAGGATTCGGTGTAGTAGATTCGGTGCTCAAATTTCAAAACCGAGTATGTGTCCCCAATGTATTGAACCTTAAACAAAAGCTGATGAAAGAAGCACATACCTCAAGATTTTCAATACACCCAGGAAGTACTAAAATGTACCGAGATCTGAAGCAAAATTTTTGGTGGCTAAGTATGAAGAAAGAGATCGCAGAGTTTGTCTCTAAATGTTTACAGTGCCAGCAAGTAAAAGCGGAACATCAAAGACTTGCCGGTTTGTTACAACCTCTTCCCGTCCCGGAATGGAAATGGGAACATTTGGCCATGGATTTTGTTGTGGGGTTACCACGGACTCCTCGAGGTATGAATTCAATATGGGTCATTGTGGACCGATTAACTAAGTCCGCCCACTTCCTACCAGTGAAGACTAAGTATAACGTAGATAAACTGGCGGTAATTTATGTAAATGAAATTGTGAGGCTTCATGGTGTCCCAGTTTCAATTGTGTCAGATAGGGATCCCAAGTTTGTTTCCAGATTCTGGCAGAGTTTACAAGAAGCAATGGGTACAGAGTTAAAGTTCAGCACAGCTTTCCACCCTTAGACCGACGGTCAATCTAAGAGAACGATACAGACTCTTGAGGATATGCTCCGAATGTGTGTGCTAGATTTTCAAGAAAGTTGGGAAACCCATCTTCCGTTGGTAGAATTTGCATACAATAATAGCTATCATTCGAGTATAAACATGGCACCTTATGAAGCTCTGTATGGAAGACCGTGTCGTTCTCCCGTGTGTTGGACGGAAGTTGGGGAAAAATCTTTACTCGGACCTGAAATTGTTCAGTTGACCACAGAAAAGATTAAAATTATTCGGGAAAGATTAAAAACTGCTCAAAGTAGACAGAAAAGTTATGCGGATAACCGACGGAGGGATTTGGAATTTAAAGTGGGCAGTCATGTCTTTGTAAAAGTTACTCCGATAAAAGGACATCCGAGATTCGGGAAAAGGGGTAAGTTGACACCCCGGTATGTTGGTCCCTTTCAGATTTTGGAAAAAATAGGTCCGGTAGCTTACCGGGTTGCCCTTCCGCCACATATAAGTCAAGTACATAATGATGTATTCCATGTCTCTATGCTTCGCGGATATCTTCCGGATCCGTCACACGTCATTGATTATCACCAAATTGAACTAGACAACAAGTTAACTTATGAGGAAAAACCAATCCGTATTTTGGACCGACAAGTGAAACAATTACGAAACCGAGAAATTCCAATAGTAAAAGTGGAATGGCAAGAACATTACGGAACCGACGCAACTTGGGAAAGAGAAGAGGAAATGCAACATCAGTATCCGCATTTGTTTCTACCCTAAGGTAAAACAAGTTTGAGGGACCAAACTTATTTAAGGGGGGGAGAGTGTAATAACCCAACCCTCGAACAAGTTTTCTGATATATGTTCAGTTCTTGTTTTATGCTTTTGAATGCTTACTGTGAAACCCTATGAGAAATTAAAGTTAAGTAAGTGAATCATATGTTTAAAGATGTCTATCTGTCCAAACAAGAAAAGTATCTGTTATGTTAGAACGTTTGAATCAGAAATTGGAAGCTTTAGTGGCTTAATTATCTGAAATTGATTTCATATATGCGATCAGCATGATTTTTAGGTAATATTAAGCAATGTTGTGAAATTTCAATTTGGGATGATTAAACGATTGATTTTTGTCTTATTAGCTCTAATATATATATGTGTGTGTGTTCTTGAGCTTTAAGCCTTAGACTTAGTTCAAAATTTTCCTGGGAAGAGAAAGGAGAAGAGAGGTTAGAAACAAGGGAGAATTGAGAGAGATTGAAGCTAAGGTAAGGTTAAATTCCCTAATCCAATCCTCTTCCGTAATTTGGCATAAAAAGTTCTTGAACTTGTATGATCTAGAGGAGTATGTTGAAGTTTATGATAATCCTATTATTGTGTAATTTGAATCCAATTCAAATTATCTAGTAGGAGCTTACATCTAGTCTCTTACTTACCAAATTGGTATTCATGCTTATGCCATGTTTTGTATGTCTATGTTATATGTATGTAAGTTAAGTTATATATAAGTTAAGAGCCTCAAGAATGAAATCATGTTATGAGCTTCAACTTTGTTCAAATCGATTGAGTTGTGTTCATGGATTAATGTAAATTAGATTATGTATGTGACACCTTGAATTACATGTTTTGAACCATGATTTAACCTTGAAAAGATCCATCTTTGAGCTTTGAAAACATTCCCCAAAAATTGAGTTTTGGTTGTAATTTTCGGACCCAAACTGGACAATCGCCGCACGTGCAGGAGTCACTGCCGCACGTGCGGCAAATGCTGAATTTTTGTGTTTTGGTTCTGCTTAAAAAGCACGTCACGGGACCTCAATTTGCGACGCAGGGCTCACAACAAGACGCGCGCTCATGCTGAAAAACCCTGTTTGCTCCGTTTTGCGTGTAGAATCCTCTAATATTGTCGAAATATGTATTTGAGGTTGTTTTGATATTGATACGCTCCTTCGAAGTGAAGTGAAACAAAAGATAAATTGAGGAGGAAACATGAACTAATGTATAAGTTTTGAATGTGTGCAGAACACACTCCGGAAGGAAGTAACACGTCATCTCAACACTATGAGTAGTAGTACCAATATATATACAAATCTAGCTTATGATTGTCATAAGTATTATGTTCATACATAAAATGCAACTATGTTATGTTTCAATATATGTAAAGAAAGAAATGGAAAAGATGAAAAACGTTCGTTTAGTAAGACTCTGAAACCAAGTTATTCTGTTATTACAATGTGAAACAAAGTGCTACACGGAACTAAGTGCTACGATGTGAGCCACCTCTAGAGTCCGTGTGAGACACCTCTTGAGTTCTAACAAGCCTGATTCAAGGGCTTAATGCCAACCATTTCAAGGGCTTAATGCCAACTTATGTAAGGGCCTCGTGCCACTATGCTCAAGGGCTTAACGCCACCATGTTTAAGGGCTTCAAGCCATCTATTTACGGGCTTCTAGCCAGCATGTTTCAAGGGCTTCATGCCATTATACGCAAGGGCTTATAGCCATCATGATTATGTTGCAAGATTGGGCCTCAGGCCTTTATGTACTTAGCACAGAATCAGACTAACTATATGAACTCTGCACTTTTTCTCGATGCATTACTCTATTATGTTTTAAGTTTAGCATCATTTTATTTAAGAATCACTACTCACTGAGCTTGGCTTACTCTGTGTTATGTCTGTTTCTATAGGTAACCTACCAGGTGGTCAGTCTTAGCCAGGACACCCGTCTCCTTTGTCAACCCTCATATGTATAGGCACCTTGCAAGGCCATCTATTTTGTGGCGTCTATTAAGTTGGCAGGCCTATTTTGATTGCCTATCTAAGGTTTAAATGTAAATAACTTCAATGGCTTCTTTTGTTAACGCCCGATGTTAGGGCTCGGACTGTGTATGTACATGTATATATGTATGTGTATGAAGCTTTGTATGTTTGGGATTTTATCTTTTCTATACGGTGCATATGATGTGTAAGATCCTGGCATATTAGAAGCAGCTCAATGGAGTTTGTTAGGTTCAACATTCTTTTATAAGTTTATGCTTCCGATAAGGCCCCTATATGTTATATATACAGGGTTATATGTCTGCATTTACGAATGGGTCATGCAGGACTTTTAGGGGCAAGTTGGGGGTATGACAAATACAATATAATATCTAAATCTCTCATTATATAATCGAGAAATTGTTGCGGTACGCAACTTCAAGGTCTAATTTGTTGAAGAGTAATCAAGAGTCGTACCTTGCATAACATCCGAGCCTACATTTATTGAAAGTTATACCGACATAAAAACTTGATTAGCCAATGGGAAAGGTGGGGGCGGTGATGGCGGGTTGGGAGCCGATGGGAAAGGGATGGGATGGGGTGGCCATGGATGGTCGGAAGGAGTGAAGGTTCTGAGAAAAATGGTCGTAGGGTGGTTCAATGGTGGTGGGTTTAGAAAATATAGTAGAGAAAGAGCAAAGAGAAATTACAGTCAAGGAAATGAAAAAAAATCTACATTTTTGTTCTCAAAAAATATTGTTTTGTGAGTCATATGTCAATTTCCGTTAGAAAATTTAACAGAGAGTTAACGAAAATATCGCATTGCAACTTGAATGAAAATTTAAAGAATAACTGTTTTAATTGAAAAATGATGAACCAAATTAAGATTCAACGTAAAGGAAAAAATGCAGAATTTAAAGTTTATTCATAAGATCTTGTATTAGATGGGGGAGTGAATCGATATCAAAAAATAAAAAATCATGCAAAGTCCAAAACCATGTACATGGTTTTCTTTTTGGTGGTCACCTGATAATTACTTGACTACCCCTAGGACTTGCAGTCCACTTTCATGTCACAAGATACCATTATTTGTTCTATAGACCTCCCAGAGTGCCAGCTCAAGTCTTCATACCAATGGTTGACTTATATTTCAGAATATCCATTTACCATCATCAGCTCTAAGATCATTTTTCCATTAATCAGAAAGAAATAGTTTCTGATAGAAATATATAGCATCAAGCTCTTTCCTTAATCTAAGAAAATTTTAAGGGAAAAATATAAATAAATAAATAATTGTAATCCATATGAACAAGCAAGCAAAACCAAAGCCAAGTGTGAAAGAAACAAAGCCATTAATTTCCCTATTTTTTAAGCATGATCTGTATATATCATGTATTTGACCATATAAATTACAAAACATTATGTACAAGACCATATTTCACCACTCTGTTTTCCTATCAGATGTCCCCAACCATCCGAAACATCATGAATTGTTATAGGGTTGAGCAAAGATTCAACAAATGAAAGAACAGCAGGTATGTATGTATATAAGCTACTACGGATTACATGAAGACTATTCTTCCAAATATGACAAGGGTTCCAACAAGGTTAGGAACTTTGTCATCTATGCTGTTTGATTACAAGTTGTGCTAGTAAGCAACTGGCACTGGGACCTCCATTTCGGAGTATTTCCACTAAGAGCAACAATTCCCACTACGTGACACTTGGCCCCCTCGATGCTTCTGTTTCAAAATTTGTCTCTTTACAACTGCAGATCCTTTCTCCAACAAACTAGGGATGTCCAGTATCTGTAAACTAGTATGAATTTGGTTAGAACATGTTCAAGCAACAAATCAAACCGGTAAAATCGTTAAGTTACATTTGACGATATAAAGCAAAATGCAATGAGCACATGTGGTTTGCATTTTATTGTAGGTAAAAAGAATTTTGATCTAAAGTTACATTTTGGTTTTCATTAACTGCATGTGGTTTTAACTGGTAAAACAGCCATTTGTTATACCCCTTTTGATGAGATAGAAAGGTAGCAACTTCCAAGTTATTGTTTATGTAGCATCGCATGTATTATTCCAAGAGCAGGAAATCAATCAATATTAAGATTCTATATTACAAAGGCAAACACAATTATTATGACTTATTAACTACATGACTTACTAACATTTTTGTCTTTTTACTGTATTTTCAAGGGCCAGTTCAAACACAAATTGCCCAAGATTTAAGACATTCACAATGAGGAAGAAAATTAATTGTGTTTGCTTTAATTTTTAAATCAACTTTTGGATTGAAAAATCCAAAAACATGTTTGGTTTACACTGAGAGAAAATTGTTTTCAAAATTATTTTCTCTCTCATCTCTCCTTTTCTCTCCTTTTTTCTTTTTTTTACATATCAATCTTTCACTTTTTCTCTCTCCTCTCTCATTCTCTCACATTCTACACATCAATTATTCAATTTTCTCTCACACCTATTTATTCAACTACAAAAAAAAAAAACCTACAAATCATCCCAAAACTATTTTCAAAATATATAACCAAATAGGTTTTTAAATTTTACAAACTCTTTTAAAAAATTATCTTTCAAAATTGATTTTCAAAACTAAACCAAATGGAGTCCCTTGTTATCAAGCTGAAAATTTATCACCAAGATGAGGTGCTCATGTACCAAACCTACAAAATTTCTCCCACATTTTGTACCCAATATACCCCTCCCAAACCCCATCAATGGTGACTAAATTGGCTTGTTTTGCAAAATATCTTGTAAAAACTAGATGTTGTTGGAAAAATTAATCCTTGTCTTTTGGAGGGGGAAAACAAGGACACTGAAGAAATGTTCAGTTTTGTGACACATTACATTGGAAAATTAGTAACTTGAATTGTGATCATAGGTGCTCCAAACAGGGCAATCTTAAGTTTCTCCAAATGCAATCTTGTGAAGAATTACGGTACAACATGTTTTGTCTTGATAATGGAGCATTACAAAAATCTATAAACTACTAGAACATGCACGGATTTAACATGACAGCTAAGAAAAAGCATCCCTTCTAAAGAGTCTACCTTAAGCGTGAGCTCCTTGAAGCATTGCTGCACATTTTCTCTTTTTTTAGCGCTGCATTCAAGAAACAAGGACTTATGCCCCTGTGCAAGAGCCATTCCCTCTTCTCTACTTACAGCCCTTTCACCCTCCTGAAAATAAAGTGTAATGTGCATTGTCAAAATCCTCATCTTCAGTGCATATATGCAAGTATGCATGTGTAACACCTGTCAGAGAAATATACGGAAGGATAAACCATGCAACTTACCTTGTCAACTTTATTCCCAACTAGTATCTTGACACAATCTTGATTTGTGGAGTAAAGCTCTACCTCCTTTGCCCATATTTCCGATAAGTTTGTAAAAGTTTCTCGCCTTGTTACATCATAAACTAAAACAAAAAGTAAATACAAAAGTGGTTGCTTAAACATTAGGTAGAGGAAAGATGACAACATAGCATCAACAATCAAAACTATTTAAATTGATTGAAATGGTAAGAAGAAGCATGTGACAGAGCAGAAATTTTCAAAAGAATTCATGTGTTACCCAAAAAAAAATCAGAACAATTCCAGGTGAAATACTGTCAAAAATATACTTTCAAAAGTATAACCATCACATAAATGAAACTGGAATGAACATTTTCTGCATTTGCAAATATCTTACCGAGAATAATTCCATGTGCACCTCTATAGTAAGAGCTTATCAATGTTCCAAACCTCTCCTGTCCAGCTGCAAACCAAAAAAATTTAATAGCCTCATATCCGAATATTGAATAATACAAGTACGGTAAAGCTTGTCCAGAAAAAGCTTTTCTAAATTGTTGTTTGTGTTTCTGTTTTAAAGGATACATACATGTCAATATCTAATTTAAGGGCTCTCCTTCCACAACTCTGAAACCACTCAAACTTGCACAGACACTTCAGCAGTTATTTTTTATCTTAACTTTTCATAAAGGCAGCTGTAGTGTTTTGGTATTGAAAGTAGCTATTTTAGCAACTGTTTTAGCCGTTTCAAAAAAAAAAAAACCCAAAAAATCACTGCAAAAAAATCATTTATGGAACATTAGATTACGGTTTACTTTTTTGGCTAAATTTTAGAAAATTTGGCCCTAAATTCTAAAATAAAAAAAAAAAATATAAAACAAGGCAAAAAAAAAAAAGAAAAAAAAAACAGTTTTTTCCAAAAAAAGAAATTAGGGCCATTAGGGCCACACTTTTTAGGGCCACAAATCTTTATTCTAGATTACCTAACCACATTTTTTATTATATTGCTCAAGGACAATTTGTAAAATTCAAAAATTCATTGAAGTATTGTGTAAGAAAGCCGAAAAGCCACCATTTATAGGCTTTTTTTCCTTTCAAGCCCAAAAATAGCTTAAAAGGCTTAACAAGCCAGGTTACTGTGAAAATGAAAACCAGTATCAAAACAGAAACATTCCTGCCTTGAGTCAAAGATTTATAACAAAAACATCCCAGAAAAAACTAAAAAATTTGTTACGTGTAACGTGTATGATGGGGAAATACTATTAGGATCCAAGAAATTTTCCACATTGAATAAACAAAATAGTTCCAAATAACAAGTCATCTATGTTAATTACCTGTGTCCCAAATCGTAAGTTTCAGTCTTTTTCCACCAACCGTTAGCAGCTTGATCTTGAAGTCCACACCTGGAAATGGTCATAGCAAGGACTTTAAGCTCAATATTTAATGAATTCAAATGAAAAATGAGTAAAGCTCATCAAAAGAAAAATAAATTGCACATTAATTTTTCAGTTTATATCATTTACATTCTTCACATGAAAACTATATTAGCTAAACGAGCAAAAAGAAACTACATTTCTGAGCCAAATTGTCGCATTGAAGTTAAAAAAACGCAAGTGGATAAAAAATTGTGAGGCATAGAGATCCAATAGAAGGTAACTTCTAGAGAATGCCAAGTATATCTAGGATTTATTGCATATTCTATATATCAGCAAAGTGCCCATTAAGATAGCAAAGCCTTCCTACATAATTAGAAAGCATATTGCTACTGATACCAATGCTAAAGCCCCCTGAAATCTATTGTCCTGCTTAATGCTGCAAATTAGTGAAATGCAACTCTGAGTGTACATGAGCTTTGCATTGCTGATGCTGAACATCTAGATCATCCAAACCAAATCACCAAAATGGAATTTACAAATTGTAATAACATACTAATTCGTATGAAGTCTCTTCATAATATATGCCCCAACAATCATGTCAAGCGATAGAAATATAACGTACATTATTCTATCCTTTCCTTTTTTTCTTTTCTTTTCTTTTTAGGGGTTGCTCTTAACAACAATATTAATTCCATCTATCCCCCTAAGCACCCATTCAAATATTCTGAGAGGTTGAGTTGAGTGAATATGAATCATTTTCAGCAACAAAAAAAAATTCTAATCTCTAAAAAGTTTTCCTTCTGGTATTTTAATTGAAATAAAACAACAAACAGACAAAATCAAGAAAGTATGAATTATCCCAAGTATGAGAAAACCCTTTCAGAAACTTATGATTCCCAAATGGATAATTCAAATTTGATATCATAAAGAAGCCAGCGATGATCCTCAGCAACCATCATGAACGAAAATGCCCGAGAACCATTACACAGGCATGCATGAGGTGTACTTCCATTATTTGCCAACCCAAAAACAGAGCAATAAAATTTGATTCCCCTGTTTATGTCACTTCAATTCACCTTAAAACTACCAACACAGAAATTTGAAACTAAACCCACAAACCTTCAATCAAATTTTCCAAATGTTCTACTGAAAATTGTCATAAACCCAGAATTTAAACCATGTTTATTGAAGAACCAACTACAAATATTCATAAACCAAGAAGAATCAAGTTCCACACACACACCCATGTGTTTGTTTGTATATATGTCTGTATGGAGAGAGAGAGAGAGAGAGAGAGAGAGAGAGAGGTGTACCAATGGTGGGAGAGAGATCTTGAAGGTCTTTATTAGAGTTAGAGATGAAACTGAGAAGAAGACTACTCTTGCCGACACCTGAATCACCAATCAACAGTACCTTGAAAGAGTAATCATAATTACCATTGTTGTTATTGTTGTTGTTGGTCTCTCCTTTTCCCCAAGTGGATGACATACCCATCACCATATCAGCTCATTCAATCACATATCAAGAAGAAGAAGAAGAAGAACATTCAATAATGATATCTATCAGAAAACAGAGAAACAGAGAGAAAGGAGAGAGAAGGAAAATGGGAAACAAACGTCGGGTTTTCATAAAGACGGTTGTGAGTCTGTTGCGATGACACGCGCCATCACTGCAATTTTTTAGGCTCCTCGCGATGGGGTCACACCTGACGAAGGTCCCCTTTGAAATTTTTAGAACCTTTTTCGAGCCGTTTTGGATTTTGGCTTTGTTAGTTTGTCACCTTCTCATTAAATTGTGTTAAACAATTGACAATTTTGTTAACCGGCCTTTCCCCTTTATTTTTATTTTTTTAAAATAATATATATATATATATATAATTTAAAAGAAAAATTACAAATAACAAAAAAAATATTTTTTAAAATTTATTTGAGGTGTGACACTATTCATTAATTGATATTTTTCTTTATTTAATGATATTGAGTGCATAAAAATTATTTTAAAAAATAATGGATGATTAAGTTTATTTAAAGTGTGACATATTGTAATGATTGTGGAATGGGCGGGGCAGTGAGCGAGTTTTAGAGGGTGAGGGAAAATAAAAATAAAAATGAAATAAGTGATAATGTTAGGTTGGGGTTTGGGGCATGGGCATGGAGGAAATTAAGAGAGATTATAGGGGTTATGATTTTTTTTTTTTGTTTCTGTAAAAAATACTATTTGTTATAGTATTTTTAAAATATATATATTATTTTATACGTAAAATAGTCTCTCAATATAAAATATATATATATATATATATATTATTTTCTCATCTTATATTCTCTTTTTATTTTTCACCAACAAAACTTATTCATCCTATTAGAGATTGTTTCTATGGTATATAATTTTTTTTATGTATATATAATTTATATATCATATGGTACATACATGTATATTTGTATATATGGTAAAAAAATTATTTTTTTTGACCCCCTCTGATAATGAAATTTTGATTCCGTCCCTCGACATGGGTGAACTAACATAAAAATTAAAAAGATGGCAGGGTAGATAAATCTTTTATTTGAAAATAAAACTCATTTAAACAATTTATCTTTTATTTCAAAACTCATTTAAACAATTTATCTTTCAAAACAAAATTCAAATCTCATTTCAAAAATTAAATCAACCGGAGCCTATATATTTATAAAATTTTTGTATATAATTTGGAACAAGAATGATGAAGTGAAACTATATAAGCTATCTTGATAAATCTTTTATTTAAAAATAATAAAATTATAAATTATCATGTCATTCTATATTATTTTTCTATATAAATTTTATGTTCATATATACTCCTCAAGCTCATTTAATGAATAGAAAAAATCTTTAAAATTGCAGTTCTTCTATAAGTTATGCTAAGGATTCCAAATAAATTACTAAATTTTTTACCAAAACTCTCATATGAGTGTGAGACCTACACATATGTGGTTTGTGTGGGTCCTACACCCATACGAGAGATTTGTAAAAAATTTGATAATTTATTTAAGATTCATAGTATTTTCCTTCTTGTATATAGTACACGCATGGTCGGAGAAACCGTGCTATATAGTAATAATAATTAATAAACAAATAAAAGTTGAATATAGAGTAATTTCTATGTAGTTGAATAGGGAAATTTTATTGTTATCAACACAAATAATAAGAAATTATCTATTATTATTTCAATAGAGAAATTTAACCATAAAAAAATTATTATAATTTATTTAACGTGAAACTGTTTTAAGAGAGCCTCTGCTAATTTTTGCAAACAAAAATCATTTTCACTCTCTCTTTTTTTACTTCTAAATATTATTTTTTTTAAAAAGTAAAATAAAATATTTGTCAGTAGTAACGTCTTTATTTCTCTTAAAACATAAATTAGACAAGTGTCAATGATAATACACTCTGATTAGACATCATTAATCTTAGGTGGCAAGACAGCACATTTCCCCCCTTCTTTGTGCAAATGAAGCATGTCAAAGCTAATCTTAAAATGGGAAAAATGAAATGCTAATCAAAGCGTATTCAAGGGTGATTAATATATATTTTATTTACGTGTAATGGACACATATTGAATTAAATTGAATTTACTATACAGATTATTAATAAAATAAATAAATAGATAGATCATTGAAATAGATTTATTATGAGATCATAAATGAGAGTTTCTAAGAAAAATTAAGTTATAAAAATATATTAAAATTCTAATTATTTAAATATTATCCTCACTTTAATTTTTTAAATATGGTTGTTAACATCACTCATCTTGAATGGGCCTTATTATAATAATTTTAGCTTATATTTTTAGTTCCGGGTTCAAAATGTAACGTCGACTGATTTTTAACCACTACCCCCCCCCCCCTTTTTTTTATTTTTTTTATTTTTTAATTGGAGGTGTTGTTGGATTTCTGTGGGTTCATCACGGAGACTGTATCAAAAATTCAAACCGTTGAACATATAGGGTTTTTCGAGTATTTCATCTGTAAAGAAAATTACGTTAATCCGATATTGATAATCACTTGATCAAATCATAATTGTCTCAATAATTTATTTTTAAAATTGTACTTATTGTTGGCATATATATGATCGAATTAAATAATTATCGTTATCTGATTAATATGATTTTTTTATAAAAATAAATTACCTTGCAAATTCTACGCATTTAAAGATTTAAATTATCAATGTAAATTTTATAATGAGTCCACACATATGCAACAATAAAAGCCTCTCCTTTTTTTATTTTCTTTTGTCTACGTGAAGTTTCTAATTCGGCTCTAACCTCTTATTTGGACAAATTTATATGAAAAATTATCTAATGCCCTTAAGAGGCATCACATGACTCATCTTAGCAACCAATCAAAATATATTATATTTTTTTATTAAATTTCATAATTCATCACAAAATTGTAAACGTAGGTTTTACCGATCACAAATATAATGGATCACCACCTGATTTTGTCGTATTTTCTTATGTTGAAAAGCCATATTCAGATCAGGTCAGTGTCTAGTCCAATTGATACGGTTTTGGTGGAAAATTATTAATGGCACAAGACCAATGCTTCTAGTTGACATCGTACTGAGTTGGGTTGCGATATAATGCTCTAGGGTCATATTTGGTTTATTTTTTGAAATAATTTATATATTTTTTTAAAAGAAATAAATTATTTTGATAAAAATAAATATTACAAATATATCTTTAAATTTTTTTAAATTATTTATATCTTCCATAAAATAAAATTATATCAAAATAATAAATACTTTTGATATATTCTTTTCACAAAGCTAATTTTTAACTTTTTACATAAATTTTTTTAAACAAATTGCCAAAAATCAGACCAAACATGGTCTAATTCTCTGTCTTTTTTTTTTCTTTTTTTTTAAATCCATTAAGTTGAGATTTAGGTCTATATTTTTTTATTATTCTCATATTTTATGTGTGTGATATGAGAAGAAAAAAAATTTGTTTCAAAATAGGTTGATTCAAAAAGAAAAATGCTATAAGTTTTAAATTTTTTATCAAATAAATAATCAAATATCTCACATAATTGTAAAGTTCATAACACACTTATGTAAAATATTTAATTATTTATTTGATAAAAAATTTAGCATCTTTAACATTATCTATCTAAAAAAATAAGGAATGAGTGAGTCATTCATTTCATTTGGGAAAAAGGGCACGGCCTCGCGACACGTACAAAGTCAAAGTGGCACATAAGTTTTGAATAGGGGGACGCTAGCATTTTGTGAAAAAACAAAAATGCTAGATATCTTAGTTTTACTAAAAGTTTTAATAAATATTTTATATGAGTGTGGGATTTATATGGGATTTATATTGTATAAATTTTATATTTATATGAGACATTTGGTAAAAATTTTAATAAATTTTTAAAATCTCTAATATCATGAAAAAATTATTCATTGTTTTAGAAATATTGTTACACATCATTTAAATTTGAACAAGTGCCCCCTTTGCTTTTCTAAAGGAAACAGGTAAGTAGGGAGATTCATTATTTCAATCAATACTAAGAGCACCATTTATGTTGGAGGAATTTATATGTAAATCTTAATAAATGAATTTTTTATTTAATAAGATCTCTAAAAAAAATTTATCATAAAAAAAGTTATTAATTGTAAGTTTTAGTGGCAATTTATAAAAATTATGGTAAAAAAATCACTAATTATCAATTTTTAACAACGTTTATAAAAAATAGTCACAAAAAAATTATTTTTAATAATAATTTTATAAAGATTTATTTTTTAAAAAATTTGATAAAAATTAAATCTAACTATTAAAACATATTAGTAATTTAACTTAGATTTTTATTTTATTCCTGGGGCAATAAATAATTTCTCCGTTTTGCGAGTGAGTGAGTTGATTGATGAGTTCGTCGTTTTGGTAATTTGCCATTTTCGGCACGGAGAGTATTGCTTGTATTGGGCTCAGGTTCTTAAGATCGCCACGTGTACTTTAACTTATGGAGTTTTTTTTTTAATATTTAAAAAATAATAATTTAAAAATTGATCAATTTTTAAAATTATTTGAAAAACTAATTCACTTTTCAAATCGCATTCTATTTCAACTTGAAATTGTATCTGAAATTATATGTTCAAAATGTAATTTCAAATTAACATGGATAATGGCGAGCTGATGTGGCAAATTAAAATCGTATTTTTAACTTAAAATTTGTTGGTGATGTAGGACGAGATTTTCAGGACAAGATTTTAAGAATTTTTATATTTTTAGTTTTAATATTTTTGATGTATTATTAGAATTCTTGTAATTTAGTATAAATATTTTAGAATTATTAGGTTTCTTAATTTTATTATTTTAGAATTAGATTTTGACGAGGATTTTAAATAGTTTAGAATTTTAGTCTCTTAGGTTTCTTAGTTCACTTAGGACTCTTAATTTGTGTTGATTTAAGTTTCCTAATTTATTTTGGAATCACTTTTCCTACAAGTATTAGGTTTAGTCTATTATAAATAAGTCTACAAGCATATGTAATTTTCATTCATTCAATAATATTTTTAAGAGCTTTTCTTCCATCTTCCTTGTGGATTCAAGGGTGTTCTTGTGGATTCAAGAATTTTCGTCTACTAGAACGATATCTAGTCCCGTGTGATTTATTCCGCTGCGTCAAGTGGTATCAGAGCAAGGATTCACCTGGCTCTATGGCACAAGACAAAGTAGATCATGCAAACCCTACTGACGGTGATCGTGGGGTCAAGGCCCTGTGGGTAGCATATGAGAAACAGCAAGAGCAGTTGAACGAAATTCGTGATCTGCTTATTGGCCTGAATCTCAATGCCAACAACAGGCCACCAGTGGTTGATAGGGTCCGTGCTGAAGGAGTTGCCCAAGGCCAACCTGTTAACCAGAACAGAGTACGCACCGAAGGATTTGCCCGAGGTCAACCTGCTCAGAATGCTCCTAGACGTCCCCTTTGTTGTCCATCTGATAGTGAGGAGGAGTCCGAACCAGAGTTTGAACCACTTCCAGCCAACTATCAACCCCGAAGGCAACAATAACAAGGGTTCGATGAGTACCGAATGAAAATAGATCTTCCCCAGTTCAATGGAAATCTACATATTGAGGATTTTCTTGACTGGCTTTCAGAGGTGGAGCGATTTTTTGGGATGATGGATGTTTCAGAATCAAAGATGGTGAAATTGGTGGCATACAAACTAAAGGGAGGTGCTGCGGTATGGTGGGATCAATTGCAGAAAAATAGGCATCGACAAGGAAAAGAATCTGTACGGACTTGGTGTCGGATGAAACAACTCCTCCAAGACAGATTTTTACCACAAGATTATGATCAATACTTGTTTCAGTTGTACCAAAATTGCAACCATGGAAGCCGATCTGTATTTGATTATACAACTGAATTTTGCCGACTTTCAGATCGTAATAATCTGAATGAGACCGAAGGACAGCGTGTAGCCCGGTATCTCAATGGGTTAAAATTAACCATTCGAGAGAAGATGGGGCTATCAGTAGTGTGGATTGTGGATGAAGCACATAATATAGCTTTCAAAGCCGAGCTAATGGAGCGCAAGACAACCTATTCTGGATATCTTCAGAACTTTCCTGATTCATCGTTTCCCACTAGGGAAAAAGGAAAAGGGGCTGGCCAACCAACAGTTCCAGTAAATCAGCAGAGGGGTACCGCTGGTGGAGGAGGAAACCAGATGACTGGATCAAGTAGCAGAGAGGCACCTCGAAACACAAATCCTTATGCCAAACCAACAACGGATAAGTGTTATAGATGTGGTACACCTGGCCATCGCTCTAATGTCTGCCCAGAAAGAAGGACTGCTAATTTAGTTAAAGAAGAAGATGAAATTGGAGATAATGGAGATCTGAGCGTAACATGAGGGTGATCAGTATGAAGGTGCTGAACTTGCCAGAGAAGAAGGAGAACGAGTCAACTGTGTAGTTCAAAGGGTTCTATTTACACCAAAAACTGAGGACCTCAGTCAACGTCACAGTATTTTTCGCTCTTGTTGTATCATAAATCAAAAGGTGTGTGACCTTATTATGGACAGTGGAAGTTGTGAAAATTTTGTGGCTAAACGATTGGTAACACACCTGAACTTGTCTCCTGAACCACACCCCTCTCCCTATAGTATTGGCTGGATCAAAAAAGGACCTGCTGTCAAGATAATCGAAGTATGTAAGGTACCTATTTCTATTGGCAAACATTATAAATCCGATGTATTATGTGATGTGGTTGATATGGATGCTAGTCATGTATTACTTGGAAGACCTTGGCAATTTGATGTGGATATTACATTTAAAGGGCGAGACAACACTTATGTGTTCAATTGGGGGTCTCATAAAATTGCTATGAGTCCCTTAAAGCAACACACAGTGCCTCCGAAAGTCGAAGCGAAGTCTTTCCTCACTATAACCAATTCAGAGGCTGAGTTTGTGGCAGATGCGAAAACTTCACAAGAGTTATATGCTATGGTTGTGAAAACAATAGTACCTGTGGCCAAGGAGAACACAGTTACACCAATCCCTCAGAAAATTCAACCATTATTGGAGGAATTCCAAGAACTTACTGCCGACGAGTTGCCAGATGAACTTCTGCCCATGAGAGACAAACAACTAAAATATTTCAAGTATCTTTTTATTTGGCATGGACGATGGCAGATCTGTAATATGAACTCGAGGGCGAGTTCTTTCAAAGAAGAGGAGTCTGATGTAGGACGAGATTTTCAGGACAAGATTTTAAGAATTTTTATATTTTTAGTTTTAATATTTTTGATGTATTATTAGGATTCTTGTAATTTAGTATAAATATTTTAGAATTATTAGGTTTCTTAATTTTATTATTTTAGAATTAGATTTTGACTAGGATTTTAAATAGTTTAGAATTTTAGTCTCTTAGGTTTCTTAGTTCTCTTAGGATTCTTAATTTGTGTTAATTTAAGTTTCCTAGTTTATTTTGGAATCACTTTTCCTACAAGTGTTAAGTTTAGTCTATTATAAATAAGCCTACAAGCATATGTAATTTTCATTCATTCAATAATATTTTTAAGAGCTTTTCTTCCATCTTCCTTGTGGATTCAAGGGTGTTCTTGTGGATTCAAGAATTTTCGTCTACTAGAACGATATCTAGTCCCGTGTGATTTATTCCGCTGCGTCAGTTGGCTACATATTTTTGTATAAGCCAATTACAGTTCGACACGTGACTGAACAAGGGCAATACGAAAAAACAATTCAAGTCCTCAATCAAAATCACACACGTGGCAGTTAGGCCAAGTTTGGCATATAGCCAAAAAGCCAAAAAGTTACTCAAAAAGTTAAAAAGTTAACACTATTCACCAAAAGTTAACAATTACGACTGTACAACTCTCAAGTCGAATTTTTCCCTACAAATCAATTTTTACAATTTTTTATTACACATTTTTCCATAAAAAGTCAAAAAGTTAACCCAAACATCCATATTTTCAACCTCCATTTTTTAGTCTAAAAAGACAAAAAGTGCACTTATTTAGGACACCTAGGCCAAGTTTGGGAACTTATAAAAAAGTCAAAAAATTAAAAAGTTAACACTATTCACCAAAAGTCAACAATTACGGCTGCACAACTTCCAATTCGAATTTTTCCCTACAAATCAATTTTTACAATTTTTTATTATACATTTTTCCATAAAGAGTTAAAAAAGTAATCCAAACATCCATATTTTCAACCTCAATTTTTTAGTCTAAAAAGACAAAAAGTACACTTATTTAGGACATCCCAAAGAACCCCTAGTATTCGTTTTTGTAAATCTGCATAACACTGGATCAGCAAAGAGATGCAAGATGACGTGATTTCAACGATTACTCATATTCAAATTCAAAATCAATGGGGAAACCTAACTGCAGATATGGCATAGTGGAGCTAACTATAAGGCAGTATGATCAGTGATCATGGAAGGGTGGTTTAACGGTTAGAAATGCAGTTCGACGGTTGTCATTAAGAAATATAAATAGCAGAGAAGGCCTCAGAAAGTGCCCCCAGACTTAGATCCAAAAAACCAGTTTATATCTACTTTATTCCATTTCTAGTTTTTTACATTTCTTGTTGTTTACATTTTTATACTTCAAATTTCTGCACTGCACTTCGTTCATAGAAGTGGTTTTCAAATAGATTGTTGTTGTAAACCTCTACGAGACTGATTTGGATCTTTATAAGTTTTTCATTTTACTTAATGAAATATTACAATTGTCCTTCATTTAATTATTGTTTACTTAATTTTCCTAAACAAAGCCACCAATAAAAATCCTCTTCATTGAGGCTGAAAGAACTAAAACACAATCGTCTGATAATTGGTTGGCAATTAACATTCTGTAAAGACTGATTGATCCTTGTTGGCACACTCACAATTACAAAAATAACCTTCGAAAGCTAAAAAGCAAACATATATTTTTGGCACGCCCGGTGGAACTAATTAAAATGGCTAAACGTAGAAGATAAGGAGAAAATAAACGCCTGGAAGAAGGCGTGGAATGAGAAGTAGAAATGCCTAATCCAGAGGATAATGTAACGACACATCCTGTGGAAGTACCTGTTTTGTCAGAACCTATGGTCGAACAGACCAGCACTTCGGAACAAGTACCGCATGTTCAAAGTATTGGACGAGGCCAATGAATTGGACCATCCACTATTCTATATACTCAGCCAACGAATTCATGGGGAGGCCTAATAGATGCCATGAGACAGCAGTTAATGAACACCATGGAAATATGGACAACATCCTTTTTGGATCGAATGAGTACTCATCAACCAACTAATGCAAGGCATATAGAGGAAAATTCAAATGTCCCTCAGCAAAGATTGGTTAGAGATAAACAGCCTATGTAGAGTAATGGACATGCTAATGGTCAAATTAATAACCAAAATCAAGAAAGACCACCACCTCAGTCTTGGTATGAGCCTCTTTCGAGGCCTATGGTAAATCAAAATGCCTCATTACTTAACAGTGAAGCCATGCAAATTGGTGGATCTGGCCCAACACAAGATAATGGCATAAGGATATTTCCAAATCCCATGTTCGAAACCATACCTGGCACGAGGGGGTTCACTAATCCTTTGTTCGAATTTATACTCGGGGAATTGGAAGGTTTTCCTACAACTGGAAGAGACACAACACCTGTTAGGTTGGGGTTTGGGGCATGGGCACAGACGGAATTAAGAGAGATTTTAGGGGTTATGACCTTTTTGTTTTTATGAAAAATACAGTTTGTTATAATATTTTAAAAATATATATATTATTTTATACATAAAATGGTCTCTCAGTATAAAAATATATATATCTTATTCTTTTCTCATCTTACATTCTTTTTCTATTTTCCATCAAAAAAACTTATTCATCCCATTAGAGATTGCTTATATGGTATATAATTTTTTTATGTATGTATACAATTTATATATCATATTGTATATACATGTGTATTTGTGTATATGGTAAAAAAATTATTATTTTTTTGACCCTTCCGATGATAAAATTCTAGTTCCGTTCCTGAATATGGGTGAACTAACATAAAAATTAAAAAGATGGCGGGGTAGATAAATCTTTTATTTGAAAATAAAACTCAATTAAACATATTATCTTTTATTTCAAAACTCATTTAAACAATTTATCTTTCAAAACAAAACTCAAATCTCATTTCAAAAATTAAATCAAACGGAACCTATATGTTTATAAATTTTTTTTATATAATTTGTAACAAGAATGATGAAGTGAAACTATAAGCTATCTTGATAAATCGTTTATTTAAAAATAATAAAATTATAAATTATTATATTATTCTATATTATTTTTCTGTACAAATTTTCTGTTCATATATACTCTTCAAGTGCATTTAATGAATAGAAAAAATCTTTAAAATTGCAGTTCTTCTATATGTAGTAATAATAATTAATAAATGAATAAAAGTTGAATATAGAGTAATTTCTATCTAATTGAATAGTGAAATTTTATTGTTATCAACACAAACAATAAGAAATTATCTATTATTATTTCAATAGAGAAATTTAACCATAAAAAAATAATTATAATTGATTTAACGTGAAACTGTTTTGAGAGAACCTGTGCTAATTTTTGCAAACAAAAAACATTTTCACTCTCTTTTTTTTTCACTTCTAAATATTAATTTTTTTTAAATGTAAAATAAAATATTTGTCAGTAGTAACGTCTTTATTTCTCTTAAAACATAAATTAGACAAGTGTCAATGATAATACACTCTGATTGCATCATTAATCTTAGGTGGCAGGACAGCACATTTCCCCCTTCTTTGTGCAAATGAAGCATTGTTTGTCAAAAGCTAATCTTAAAATGGGAAAAATGAAATGCTAATCAAAGCGAAATCAAGGGTAATTAATGTATACTTTAATTATGTGTAATGGACACGTATCTAATTAATTTGAATTTATTATATAGATTATTAATAGAAAAAATAAAGAGATAGATCATTGAAATAGATTTATTATGAGCTCATACACGAGTTTCTAAGAAAAATTAAGTTATAAAAATATATTAAAATTTTAATTATTTAAATATTATTCTCACTTTAATTTTTTAAATATTGTTGTTAAACATCACTCATCTTGACTGGCCTTATTATAATAATTTTAGCTCATATTTTTAGTTCCGGGTTCAAAATGCAATGTGGACTGACTTTGACCCCTCTTTTATTTGGGAGAGGATTCTCTTCAGGTGGGTTTTTTTAATTAGAGGGGGTTGTTGTTGGGCTAATTACTGTTTGCTTCAATAAATCCCTATTGTTTAGAAATATGTTATGTTGACTTGCTATTTAGTTTGTTATCAAGTATTTAGGGTGGTTATAAAACGTGTGCTGTTTTTCTGCTTTTGGTTTACTCTTTGTAAAGCTATTATATATAGCTATCTACTTCATTCTATAGAATAAGGTTGAACTCTCTCAAATTCTTGTTTTGTTTAAGCTCTTGTTTTTAATAATTGGTATCAGAGCTTCCTTCCAAGGAGCTTGATTTTTGAGATCTAGAGAAGCAGTAGTCTTCTAGGCGTGAATATGACGTCAGAAAATACCTTTGTGCAGCCAGTAATTCCTAAGTTTGACGGGCACTATGTTCATTGGTCTATGCTCATGGAAAATTTCTTACGATCAAAGGAATATTGGGGTTTGGTGGAGAATGGGATTCCTTCAACAGCAGAAGAATAAGATCTCACAGAAGGGCAGAAGAAAGTTATTGAAGATCAAAAGTTGAAGGACTTGAAAGCCAAGAACTATTTGTTCCAAGCAATCGATCGGTCAATCCTGGAGACAATTGTCACGACCCAAACTTGTCCCTATGGGTTTAGCATCAGAATCGCCAAGAATCCATTATTACGAAGGCCCTTATGAATAACGATAATACAACGTCTGAGGGTTGGCGGAAGCCAAAACAGTAAATGAAAGATGTCCAATAAGTTGTGACAGTCTGTATGCAAAAAGATTTTCCATAACATATTCACATCATAACCAAAACAGTATATACATACAACTTATACAGACATTCAGGTTAGGGACCAGATCCCTACCATAACAGTACAGTGCCAGTCTATATAGTGTTACAAACAGAGATAGAAGGGTGAACTGAGACGCCCCAAAAGCCTAAGCTTGAACACATTGGGAACCTCGCAGTGAGGCACGTTGGTTGGCTTGACCAAAAAGGGAGTTTAACCTAACGCTCCTAGCTCCGATCCGGTGCCTGGACACCTATATATATATATATATAAACAGTGAACTAAAACCCAGTGAATAACATATGCGTAAAGAGGTTAAGAATGAATGTCCTTTCAGTATTTAAAACAGTCATTTGAACAGTATATCAATTATTCGATCATAGCAGTCATAAGTGGTACATCCAATAGCAACAGCAGAGTAGGTCTTAACAGACCGAACAGTCAGTTGATGGCTATCATATCAGTAAACAGTAGTGGTTCCAAACATGGAAACCGACAGATATCTCTGTAACAGTACAGTAACAGTAAATTGCTATGGATGCCACGAATACAGTTTGGAAATAGGACAAATATTCATTTAGTAAGAAATATCATTTCAGAAAGCAGTACAGTTGGTCATTCAGAAAATATTCGTGATTGAATATATCTTTATAACATTGTTACTCACAGAGTTCTAGGCTATAGATAAGCTAGTGAGCTTCCTCGGATGCCAACCCTACATAGTTACAGGATGAACACACACTATGTTACACGTTTGGGAAACAATAACTTAGTCCCTATCTTGACTCGGTGTGGTTCTATAGCATTATCCTCATTAAGATGCCTTAAACTAGGCCTAGGAATGCCTATGATGGAATAAGAATGCAAAATTGTACTTTAAAACACTTTTCAAATTTTTGCTGAAACAGGGGTCCCGCTCGAGCGTGGCTTTATCCGCTCAAGCGGACATGCAGACAAAAGAGCCTCACTCAAGCGTGACTTTCCTCACTCGAGCCGACTACAAAAGTACTGGATACAAGAAATTCATGCTCGACGAGCGCTCGACCCCCGCTCGAGCGTAAGACACAAGTCCTCGCTCGAGCGTGCATTCCCTCGCTCGAGCGGACTGTAAACACATGCAAAGTACTAGATACACGCATTTCACGCTCGAGTGTTACTTTCTCCGCTCGAGCGGACTGCATGAACTCAGAGTGTACGCTCGAGCGTGGATCCAAAATCTGGAATTTCCAGATTTGTCTCCAAGCATGAAATTCAACATTTAAAGCATCAAATTTGATCCTTTTGAGCTAATTTTCTGGAAAACACTTTAAAACTCATAATATGACATGTTTCAAAGATCAATTTGTAAAATCAAAGCCCAAAGGTAACTCAATTGAACCCCTTTTCAAACAAAACTTCAAGAATATGATGTACATGCAATATGTATGAATTAATCAACTTCAAAGCTTCTAATACAAGAACAAATGAGTCAATCCTTCCAAAAACATGCTGAATTCATGGACTATAATCAAGATATGGACATGCATGTAGCTATTTCCATGAAAACAACCTCAAAATGCTAGAACATGTTCATGCATGCATGATTTAAGCTTCAATTCAACATTTTGAACCAATTCTAGACTTAGATCACTAATGACTCATGGACCATGCAAGATACAACTAGAATTCAAGTTCAAGAAGATGATTCTCCTACATTAGGTCCTCAATTTCAAGAATGAAAGCTCAATTGTGCAAATGCTCTACAATTTCTTCCAGTTCTCCAAGCCAATTCTAGATGAATCAAGCTCTTTCTCTTACTCTCCTCTTTCATACAGTTTGGTCTAGAAAAATGGCTGAAGTGGTGATAAGCTAAGTGTATAAATTGAGCCTCAAAGATGCTAATGAAAGTGGCCCACTAATGGTAAAATGGTAAATAGGCCAACTAATGTAATTCAACATTAATTAATCCAATTTAATCATACCAAATCAAATTTCAATGAAACATACCATAAAATCACATAAATTCTAATTAACATGAAACAGTAATCAATTTCAGATTCGGCCGCCGATAAAGCCTTCCATTTACAGTTCAAACCTAAAACACGAACAGATCAATTAACAGTTAAACAGATAGAAATGCGTTTAAACTAATACACTTCAATCAATCAGTCAAAATTTCAGTCAATCAGTCACTTAACATGCTTAATCATAAATTAGCACTAATCAGTGGTATTATTAGTAAACAGTGGTGAGGGTTGTTACAACAATTCTGAACAAGGATATAACAAAGAATATTTGGGACTCATTGAAACAGAAGTATCAAGGCACAACACGAATCAAGCGAGCACAGTTACAAGCTCTTCGAAAAGAGTTTGAGGTTCTTTACATGAAGGCAGGAGAATCTGTTAATGAATATTTTGCCAGGACTCTCACCATAGCCAACAAAATGAAAATACATGGTGAAAAGATGGCAAATGTGTTGGTTAATGAAAAGATTTTGAGGTCAATGACCTATAAATTTGATTATGTTGTTTGCTCCATTGAGGAGTTAAATGATCTAGACTCTATGACCATTGATGAGTTGCAAAGCAGTTTACTTGTGCATGAACAACGTATGAATGACCATGTCACAGAAGAGCAGGCCTTGAAGGTTACACATGATAAGAATTCTGGAGGAAGAGGTCGTGGATGTGGCAATTTTAGAGGCAGAGGTCGCGGGAGAGGCAGGGCCTTTGACAAGTCCACCATGAAATGTTATTATTGTCATAAACTAGGGCATTTTCAATATGAATGCCCAAGTAAAGAAAAAAGAGCAAATTTTGCTGAAGCTGATGAAGAGGTATTGCTAATGGCCTATGTGGATGATAAGAAAAAGAACAAAGAAGATTTGTGGTATCTCGACTCGGGTTGCAGTAATCATATGTGCGGGAAGAAGGATTATTTCTCGGATTTGGATGCAAGCTTCAGAGAATCAGTCAAGCTTGGAAACAATTCAAGCATGGCAGTGTATGGAAAAGGAAATATACGGCTGCGAGTGAATGGGATTGTTCAAATCATTACTGGAGTGTTTTATGTACCAGAGCTAAAAAATAACTTGCTGAGCATCGGACAATTTCAACAGAAGGGACTTACTATTGTATTTCAACATGGGAAGTGAAAAATCTTTCATCCTGAAAGAGGTTTGATTATGGAGTCTGGAATGTCCTCCAACAGGATGTTTGTTTTACTTACTGTCTCTCAACCAGGACAACCTGCGTGCTTCAATACGGTCACCGAGGATCAAACGCATCTTTGGCATTGTAGGTATGGCCATTTGAATTTTCAAGGTTTGAGAACTCTCCAACATAAGCAAATGGTGAACGTCTTGCCTCAACTCAAGACTCCTTCCAAAGTATGTAAAGATTGTTTGGTGGGCAAGCAACACAGGAATTCATTTCCAAAAGTGAGCACATGGAGGGCCTCTCAGATACTCCAACTTATTCATGCTGACATTTGTGGGCCAATCACTCCAATATCCAACAGCAAAAAGAGGTACCTGGTTAGTTTTATTGATGATTACAATCGTAAGACATGGATTTATTTTCTGGTAGAAAAATCAAATGCTTTTGTTGCCTTCAAAAGCTATAAAAAAAAGTGTAGAAAAAGAAACAAGTTCAAGTATCAGAGGTTTCCAAACAGATCGAGGTGGTGAGTTTACATCACAAGAGTTTAACAACTTTTGTAATGAAAACGGAATACGTAGACAAGTAACGACACCATATACTCCGCAACAGAATGGAGTCGCAGAGAGGAGGAATAGAACCATCATGAACATGGTTCGAAGCATGCTCTCAGAGAAGAAAATTCCCAAAACATTCTGGCCGGAAGCAGTTAACTGGACTGTGCATGTATTGAACAGAAGCCCAACTTTTGCTGTCAAGAATCAAACTCCAGAAGAAGCCTGGAGTGGAGTTAAACCGTCAGTGGAGTATTTCAAGGTTTTTGGGTGCGTCTCTTATGTGCATATACCTGATAGCAAAAGAAAAAGTTAGATGATAAAAGTTTGAGTTGCGTCCTGCTTGGAGTCAGTGAGGAGTCAAAAGCGTACAGATTGTACGAACCAGTCTCTCAAAAAATATTGGTCAGCCGGGATGTGGTATTTGAAGAGGATAAAAGTTGGGATTGGGACAAGAAACATATGGAGGCAATCATTGTTGATTTGGAATGAGGAGACAATGAAAAAAGAGCAATCATAGTTGCTGAAAATGAAGAAGAAAATGCCCCTGAAAATGAAGAAGGTGTTGCTGAAAATGAAAAAAAAGATGTTGCTGAAAATGAAGAAGTTTTTGCTAAGTTGAACAATGACACAGGAGGGGAACTAAACGGAGGAAGAAATAGAAGACCACCAATTTGGATGGAAGATTATGAAACAGGGGAAGGTTTTTCTGAAGATGATGGTGGCGTGGCTCATTTTGTTATGTTTGCAGCGGTTGATCCAGTCAAATTTGAAGAAGCAGTGAAAAATGAGAAATAGAGAAAAGCTATGGATTCAGAAATCAAGGCAATAGAAAAGAATGATACGTGGGAATTAGAGGAGCTGCTTGCAGGAGGTAAGAAAATTGGAGTGAAGTGGGTTTATAAAACAAAACTTAATGAAAATAGAGAAGTAGAGAAGTACAAGGCAAGGTGTCACGACCCAAACCCGGCCCTATGGGTTTAGCATCAGAATCGCCAAGAATCCGAGATTATCAAGGCCACAACAAGAATATCTGATTAAACAGAGTAGTATGTGGCGAAGCCAATACAGTAAATAACTAGTGTCCATTGAGCTGTGACAATCTGTATGCCAAAACATTTTTCATGCATTCATACTGATTGAGCAAGATGCCTATACAATCATTTACAAACATTCAAGACGGGACCGAGTCCTCGATACAAGATAAAGAAAACAAAGAGATCCTATCAAGAGTATAAAACAGTAAGGAGACCGATGGGGGACACAAAAACGCCCCAAGCCATAGCATGGGTACTTGGAACCTCGCAGTGAGGCACATAGACTGGCTTGACAAAACTGGGGACCAACCCACGCTCCTAGCTTCGGTCTGGCTACTGAGAACCTACATATATATATATATATATAAACAGTGAGCTGAAGCCCAGTGAATAACATAATGCGTAAAGAGATTATGAATGAATGTCCTTACAGTAATGAAATCAGTTCATTAAACAGTATTTGATCTTCGATATTTGATCAATCGGTCATATGTGGTATACCCATTAGCCTATAAGAGAGGTCCAAAAGGACCGGGTCTTAACGAACAAAGAATGATGGCCATCAATCAAGAAATAGTATGGTTCCACAAGGGACCGACAGAGATCTCTGTAACGATGCGATGAAGTGCTAAGGATGCCACATGCAGATTGAATACAGACATACATTCATTCAATAAACAATATCGGTTCAATAAGCAGTTCGATTCGATTCAAAAGATAATCATTTTGAACATATCTTTACACAATTGTTACTCACGAGATTAGGCTAATAGCGCTAGAGCGGCGTCGAGAGCCAACCCTAAGCAGGTTAACAAATAGAGCGCACTAAGTTTCACAATGGGAAGGATGATAATTAAATCTCTAAATTTCCTCGCTGTGGTTCTATGTCTAAATCCTCATTAAGATGTCTAAAACTAGGCCTAAGAGTGCCTAGAATGAGATGTGGATGCAAAAATACAGTTGGAAGGCATTTTTCAAAAGTTGTCGAAACAGGGTCTCGCTCGGCGAGCCTTCCTTCGCCGAGCGAGGTTGCAAAATCAAAGGCTTCGCTCCAGCGAACAATCCTTCGCCGAGCGGTGCGATGAAACGATAAAAATCTTGGATGCTCGATTTTTACGCCGAGCCACCAATCCTCGCCGGCGTGGCTCGAGGAAAGCGTTATCGCTCAAGCGAGGAATCCTTCGCTCGTGCGAAGAAGCCAAATTTGGAATTTCCAGATTTGCCTTCGAAGCTCAAACCAAGCATTCTCAACTCAATTCTCGACCTCTTGGGCCCAAATTCTGGAAAATACATCCCAAAACAATGTATAACAAGTTTCAAAAGCCAATTTATGAATTCAAGCCCCAAAGGTGAGTCAATTAAATCCAAAATTCAAACCCATTTTCAAGAACAATTTCAAACATGCAATGCATGAGTTTTTAACCAAATTCAAGGTTCAACTCTTGCTCTAATGAGCTCAATAGTTGGAAAACAAAATGAAAACATGGACTTTATTAGAAACATGAGCATGCATGTACAATCCATCATGAATTCAACTCTTCAAAAAACAATTCAACCATGCATGCAACAATTCAAGCATAAATCAACCTATTTGCACTAAATCATGGCTTGATTCTACAATGGAGCATAAAACATGCAAGATGAAGCTCAAGAACCACAAGAAGATGATGATTTCCTTACCTAAGTCTCAATTTCAAGGTTCAAGAGTCCAATTATGCCAATTCTCTAGCAATTTCTACAATTTCTTCAAGTTAATTCCACAAGATGAACTTCCTCTCTCTCTATCCTCTTGTTTGGTCGGCTGAAAGCTCTAAATTGTGGCTGATCAATATATGCTAAGTGTAATAAGGCTCTAGAATA
The DNA here is from genome assembly GCA_025200525.1 of Camellia lanceoleosa. Lineage (NCBI taxonomy): Eukaryota > Viridiplantae > Streptophyta > Magnoliopsida > Ericales > Theaceae > Camellia > Camellia lanceoleosa. The sequence continues at coordinate 295,311 of JANUSC010000157.1, read as the reverse complement.
ATAATAAATAAAGGTCCACTATAGGTGGCAATTTGGTAATTAAGCTACAACTTGTAATTAATTCATTTTAATCTAGTTTAACCATACCTAATCACATTTTAGATAATTTTACCATAAAATCACATAAATTATACTGATTACAAAACACGAAACGATTCCTAATTCGGCCGCCGATAAGGCCTTCAATTAACAGTTTGAACACATAAACTCAAACAGATAATCAATCAATCAAACAGGTAGAAATGCAATATAATAGATAAACTTATTCAATTTCAGTTTCGATTTCAATCAGTCCATTCAGTACTTCAGTTAATTCAATTATCAGTCATTATCAGTTCAGTTTAGTAGTAACCAGTAGCTAATTCAACAGTTTATTGGTAATCAGTACGAGGGTTGTTACACAAGGCTCGTAGCAAAAGGCTATTCTCAGCAACATGGGATAGGTTTTACAGAAGTGTTTGCATTTGTGGCGCGGTTGGATACGATTCATCTAGTAATAGCACTTGCAGCTCAAAAACAATAGACAATTTACCAACTGGACGTGAAATCAACATTTTTACACGAGGAGTTAAATGAGGAAGTGTTTGTTGAGCAGCCTCCAGGTTATGTGCACAAGGGTCAGGAACAGTAGGTTTATACGGACTTAAGCAAGCTCTACGAGCTTGGTATAGTCGTATAGAGTCTTACTTCATGAAAGCAGGTCTTGAAAGATGTCATTATGAACACACCTTATTCACAAAGACATTAAAGGAAGGTAAAATTCTAATTGTGAGCCTATATGTTGATAATCTCATTTTTACTGGAAATGATGAATATATGTTTGCTGAATTTAAGAATTCAATGATGCTTGAGTTTGACATGACTGATCTTGGGAAGATAAGATACTTTCTTGGTATAGAAATTATGCAAAGGTCTGATGGGATATTTATTAGCCAAAGGAAATTTGCTTTGGAAGTTCTGGAGAGATTTGGAATGAATAAAAGCAATCCGGTTCTTAATCCTATTATTCCAGGTTGCAAACTGATAAGAGATGAAGATGAAGTAAAAGTGGACAACACTTTGTACAAACAGGTTGTAGGAAGTCTCATGTACTTGACTGCTACTCGACCGAACTTGATGTTTGTGGTAAGTCTTATTAGCAGGTATATGAGTAGTCCTACTAAGCTTCATATGCAAGCAGCAAAGAGAGCCCTGAGGTATCTAAAAGGAACAGTCAATTTTGGGGTGTTCTACAAAAAGGGAGGAAATTGAGAATTACTGGTATACACAGACAGTGATTATGCAGGAGATCAAGATGATAGGAAAAGTACTTCAGGCTATGTTTTCTTGTTCAATTCAGGGGCAATATCGTGGTCATCAAAGAAGCAGCCGATTGTAACTCTATCCACCACAGAGGTAGAATTTGTTGCTGCTTCTTCTTGTGCATGTCAGGTAGTATGGTTGCGAAGAATTATGGAAGTGCTTGGTAAAAATCAAAATATGCCTACAATTGTTCACTGTGATAGTAGCTCAGCCATTAAACTTGCGAAGAATCCAATAATGCATGGACGTAGCAAGCATATAAACGTCCGGTTTCATTTTCTTCGTGAACTTACAAAGACAGGAACTGTGGAGATGGTGCATTGCAATAGTCAAGATCAAGCTACAGATGTGATGACAAAACCTCTCAAGTTGGATGCATTCTTGAAGCTGCGAAGTATGCTGGGTGTTTGTCCAGAACCATGTATAAACTGACTGCAAGTTGCATTCAGTTTGAGGGAGGAATTGTTAGGCTAGTTACTGTTTGTTTCAATAAATCCCTATTGTTTAGGGATATGCTATGTTGACTTGGTATTTAGTTTGTTACCAAGTATTTAGGGTGGTTATAAAACGTGTGCTGTTTTTTTGCTTTTTGGTTACTCTTTGTAAAGCTATTATATATAGCTATCTGCTTCATTCTGTGGAATAAGGTTGAACTCTCTCAAATACTTGCTTTGTTTAAGCTCATGTTTCTAATAGTTGTTAGATTTTTGTAAATCTATCATGGAACTTGCATAAAAAATTCAAACGATTCAATATATAGGGTTTGTCGAGTATTTTATCCATAAAGAAAAAATTACGTTGATCGGATATTGATAATCATTTGATCAAGTCATATATTACTCAATTTATTTTAAAAATTATACTTATCGTTAACATATATATGATCTAATTAAATAATTATTTATATCTGATTAACGTGATTTTTTATAAAAACAAACTACTTTGCAAATCCTACACATTTATCTATTTGAATTACCTATGCGAATTTCGTAGTCAGTCCACGGGGATCCAACAATAAAAGCCTCCCCTTTTTTTATTTTCTTTTGTCTACTTTAAGTTTCTAATTCGGCTCTAACCTCTTATTTGGACAAATTTATGTGGAAAATTATCTAATGCCCTTAAGAGGCATCACATGACTCATCTTAGCAACCAATCAAAATATATTATATTTTTTTATTAAATTTCATAATTCATCACAAAATTCTAAACGTACATTTTACCGATCACAGATATTATGGGTCACCACCTGATTTTGTCGTATTTTCTTATGTTGAAAACCATATTCAGATCAGGTCAGTGTCAAGCCGAATTGATACGATTTTGATGGAAAATTATTAATGGTACAGACCAATACTTCTGGTTGACATCATACTGAGTTGGGTTGCGAAATAATATTTGGTTTGATTTTTTGAAATAATTTATTGATTTTTTTTAAAAGAAAGAAATTATTTTGATAAAAAAAAAATATTACAAATATATCTTTAAATTTTTTTAAATTATTTATATCATCCAAAAAATAAAATTATATAAAAATAATAAGGGCAAATTACACAAATAGTCCCTATAGTTTGGGACTTGTGTCACTTTGGTTCCTGACTTTTCAATTGTGACACATTTGACCCTAAATTTTGAATCTTGTTTCAAATAAGGACAATTGAAGATTCCATTATTTAATTTTAAGGGCAAAATCGTCAATTTAATAAAATATAATCTAATTTGACAAAAATAAATGTCAAAAAATATTTTTAATTTTTTAAAAATTATTTTTATCCACCAATGATAAAATTATGTAAAATTGATAAAAATTAATAAAAATTACATGGTTAATTTTTTAAAATTAATTTTACATGATCATCATCCAAACACATAATAAAAATTAATTTAGTAAAATAAATAAATAAATGTTTAAAAGATTTATCAATTTTACATAATTTTATTTTTAGTAAGTAGAAATAATTTTAAAAAATTCAAAAATATTTGTTTGACATTTATTTTTGTTAAATTAGTTTATATTTTATCAAATTGACGATTTTACCCTTGAAAAATCTAATGATATTTTCAATTGTCCTTATTTAGAATAAGATTCAAAATTTAGGATCAAATATATCACAATTGAAAAGTCAGGGACCAAAGTGACACAAGTCCCAAACTATAGGAACTATTAGTGTAATTCACCCAAATAATAAATAATTTTGATATTTTCTTTTCACAAAACTAAATTTTAACTTTTTACATAAATTTTTTTAAACAAATTACCAAAAATCCGACCAAACATGGTCTAATTCTCTGTCTCTTTTTTCTTTTTCTTTTTAAAAAAAAAAAATCCAATAAGTTGAGATTTAGGTCTATATATATATATATATTTTTTTTCATATTTTACGTGTGTGACATGGGAAGAAAAAAAAAAATTTTGAAATAGGCTGATTCAAAAAGAAAAATGTTACAAATTTTAAATTTTTTATCAAATAAATAATTAAATGGAAAATGATTTGTCCCCTAAAAAAGTCCCCCCTAATCCCCGTAATGTTCAAAACAACGTCGTTTTGGGCTTCTTTTTATTTTTATTTTTTGCCTTGGTTTGAAATTTAGGAGGATTAGGGGGCCAAAAATTAGGGAATGTAGCACAGCCCAAATTAAATATCTTACATAAGTGTGGGGTTCATACCACATCTATATAAAATATTTATTTATCAAATATCTCACATAAATATAAAATTCATACCATATCTATATAAAATATTTAATCATTTATTTGATAAAAAATTTAACATCTTTAACATTATCTATCTAAAAAAATAAGGAATGGGTGAGTCATTAATTTCATTTGGGAAAGGGCACGGCCTGGCGACACGTACAAAGTCAAAGCGGCACGTAAGTTTTGAAGACGGGGACGATAGCGTTTTGTGAAAAAACAAAAATGCTAGAGTGCTTAAAAATTTTATTAAAAATTTTATTAATTATTTTATATGAATGTTGGATTTATACGAAATTCATATTGTATGAATTTTATATTCATGTAAGATATTTGAAAAAAAATTTAATAAATTTTTGAAATCTCTAATATCATAAAAAAATTATTCATTGTTTCAGAAATATTATTACACATCATTTAAATTTGAACAAGTGCCCTGTACGGGAGCGAAATATCATCTGCTTTCCGTACTCCTTGAACGTCAAGCTTCTTGTGACGGCGTCTGTCTCTGCAACACAAAAATGGTGAGCTGCCCGGCGGTGGCGTACCGAAAAGACCCTCCGACGATCAAGTCAGACCACTGAGGAAGAAGGCAATCAGAGAGAGTTTGTGAGAGTGAATTCCATATCTCCAACGTTCGTCTTTCTCCCTCTTTCTAGGCTGGCCATGCAGCCTCAAGATTGTCTTGCACTACTTACCTGTATCTTTCCTGGACAGTGTGTCGCGCCTCTCACCACCTTCTGGCGTGTAAAGGTTTTGTCCTTCCACCAACACACAGAGTCATCCAGCGGTATTGAGGCGTCGTGGGCGGAATGTCCTCTCCTCACGCCATTGGCCGGTGGCACACCTAACCGGTACCACGACCGCCTAACACTTGTGGAAATTGCCATCACATGCACTTAACCGTGCTATGGGTCACCGCTTGTGACTTGGGATTAGGCGAAAGCGACCACCTCGGCGAACTATCCTTGATCAATTCATCATGATCAGCAGGTTGCGAGGCATCTTGGCCTCAACCGTTCTACCTCAATCTCGGTCACAAGCCACCTTTATTGATTGATCGGTCGGGCGTATCGGCACGATCGCACCGATGTAGCTCGGGCTACCTCTTAACTCGGTCGACATCCGCTAACTTGAGCTCCGTCAATACGTGCGATCCAAAGACGGCTGTTGAGCGGCGTGCGACGGCCAACGCGTCTCCGACCGTGCAAGTCGGGCAGCGTCAGCGAGGACTTTGCTTTCGGCTGGTCCGTCAAGTCTGACGTTGTGTCAACTCGGCCGTACCGCCCGATGCAAATCTTCCCTCTCAATTGCCCCTTAAACCCATCCGAGCTATCGTGACTGGGTTTATCACTGTGTCCGAGCTAAGGTTGAGTTGCACTCTTGCTAGGCCGAGCTTGATTGGGGAAATGTCTGCCGCCGAGCCACGGTTCAGTTGCGCCACTACCAAGCCAAGCGTAATTGGAGACACATCAGTCACCGAGCTGTCTCAATTGGCCGGCCATTACCACCGCAGTCCCATCAAAAGTCGTACAACCGTACTGACAGCCGCTTTTTCAGGGCCACGTGGCTTCACGTCATTGGGTCGTGCAGCCAGCTATTCTGCATGCGCAGAATTCAAACGGCTGCGCCGTTTGGGTGGTTTTCCCCCCTTTTTATGCACCAGTGAAGGGTCATTTTGCCCCTTCACTGTCCTTTCTTGCTTCCAAACATACCCTAGACCTCTTAAGCTTTCGAACCTCTAAGACCACTGCCATCTCCATCTCTGCGATTGATCCTCTATTTCAGTTCCTTTGGAAGGCTGTAGATGTGCTCTCGAGGTTGCATCCACCCTAGCCTCCGCCACTGGTAAGCCACACTACCCATCTCTGTATTTTCCATTTCCATTTTCCAGTTCTTCATCTTTGCACCATTGTGCTTCATGTTCTCTGCATGTGGCCTTTAAGGCCCTTTCGTTTTAGTCCCAATAACTTCGCACCTTAGAAAAACTGGAACTTGGTGGAGTGGAGGGGGCCTTCGTGCCCCTCGATCCATGAAGCCTCAAAGCAAACCCTCTGAATTTGATGTGAACAGTTCGAATTTGGATTGAACCGAGCTAAATGCTCGTTTAGATCCGTAATTAGGGCTATAGCCGAGCAAAAAATGGTTTGTGGCATCTCGTTGAGGTCGCAATCGAGCTGAGTACTCCAATAGATCGGTGAGTAGAGTGAACCAAACTAAAACCCTGAAGCCTCCATCTGGAAACTTGACCGAGCTGAAGGACCTAGATCCTTAAATAGGACTGAACCGGTCAAAAGCCTGATCTTCTTACTCGGGGCTTTAACCGGGCTGAAAAGTTCGAATACACCCGTAGCCAGGCTACACCGAGTTATAACTTGTTTTGAGCTGCTACCAGAACCAAATTAGGAAGCTAAATCAGCCATGCTGGTGAACCGAGATATAGGTTAGACCGGCCAAGCGCCTAGAGCCCCTCTAGCTAGGATTTCCGCAATGGGCCGTGCAATTTATGCCGTGCTAACCTTGGCCTTATTTTTCAATATGCAGAACAAATAGGACCGACCAACCAGTCCAGCATTGTAGTTGGTAGAGCTCAAAGTCCGAGCAATCACAAGAACATTTTTGACTGAGATACAATACATCAAATAAAACCGAGATAGATGGGCAAATACTGCTTTATGGTTAGCTCACCCGGGGAGATGGCGGAGTTTCGAAAGGAGTACAACATTTCTGACGACATCATCTTAGAGCTCGGCAAGAAGGGAGACACCCCTTGGGGGGATCTAGACCAGTGCCCCTTCACGGTCGTATTAATTGTCGAAGGAGGGCTTCGATTCCCCGTTCAACCCTTGATCTGCGAGTTTTTGAGGCAGACAAGGCTTTGCCCGACCCAAGTCTCCAATAATACGTACAAGATAATAAACGGAGTCGCCGAGCTAAATCAAAGGCTCGGTCTTAACCTCGGCCTTGCAGAGATTTTCCACCAATATAGCCTAAGTAGAAATAAGAGTGGGCTTTGCTGGTACCTTAAAGTCAAGAAGGGCCGAGCAAAGCTCATAGAGGGCAATCCCGACAAAGAGACAAACGACGACAACTTTTTGTGGGTGTCCGGTAATTTTGAGGACACCGAGGCGCCCATACGGGGCTGGTACATTAGAAAAGACTTCGGCCGTGCTGGTGAGTAGCCCGGCTTACCGTGCTATCTTCTTCATGTGTCAATTTCTTTATTATTTTGCACCGGTCTAACACTTGTCTTCTTTTGCAGATAAGCACTTAGTGGTGGACTACCATCAGGCCAACCAAGAGGCTATCCAAGTCCTGCTGCGTCACCCAGCCGAGGAGAGAGAGGCATCAAAACTGCTCGGTTTCGAACAAACCTATCATTATCAAGCACCGCGCAAAAGCCGCGTGATCGACTTCCTGCGCCCACCCTCTCCAGAACCAGATCCGAACTTGCCACCGATCAGACTTGTCCCAACAACCGCCGAGCAAGAAATGGCGAAGATCAGGGCGATCAAGTCCATGATCACTGGAGAAGAAGGGGAGTCCCAACCCCCTGAGGCGACCGGGGGAACATCCTCCGCCCCAGTCGGGCAATCAGAAGGAGTCATTCTTGCCCTAGCCAGCGAACAACAGACTGGCCGGTCTAAGAAAAGACCGGGGAAGGAGAAAGCCGATCAAAGCCTCGTTGACGAATACTCCACCGAGCTAGCCTCCAATGAGCTAGGCGACTAGGCCGAGCAAACACAAACCGGCAAATCCAAGGGCAAGGGCCCAGCCACCCCCCCGGTCTGGGCGCCCGAGTTCATGTACCAAGGCCGACCAGTTTCTGCTGAGGATTCAGTCCGTGCTGACAAGGATTATTCCCTTGGTTTCAACATGACCAAGGGGTTAATCCTTCCAGCAGACATGAAAAAGCATGATGAGCTGTCCGACCTAAAGGTCCTCCGTTCGGCGGCAAAATCCATCGTGCTGGTAAGTTTTCCAATTTTTTGTTTCAAACTGTTTGCTCGGTTTTTGCTCGATTCCTCGAACACTTACAATCTTTCTCTTGTTTGCAGGCCGCACAAAAGAATTACCTGGCCCACGACCGGATGATAAAAGTTCAGCAGAGTTTGCGCGAGGCCATCGCCGAGAATAAGGAGCAAAAGGCCGAGATAGCCAAACTGAAGGCCGCACAGGATGCTATCGCGGCGGAGCGAGATAAACTGCAGCAGGAAGTTGACCGAGCCGAATCTAACAAACAGAAGGCCGTGAAGTCGACCAAAGCTCGGTACCTCGCCGAGCTAAGGAAACTGCGCGATGACAACAAGAAAGCTCTGGACAAGGCGGTCGATGACGCGGAGGACCGGGGATATGCTCAGGGGGAGAAAACCTATGAACGGCAAGTCCAGGCGACGAAGGACATCTTTTTCCAGTGCGGCTGGAAAGCCGCCGTGGAGAAAGTTGGACTTGGTCAGGATTCTGCCATGTTCATTAATCCGCCTGCTACATATATCCCGGCCTACATGCAGGAGTACGCCAATGCCGCGCAAAACCGACTGATAGCAGAGGTAAGGAAAGAGGCTGAGGAAGAAGCCGCCGCCGCACAACAGACCGAGCAAGCCACAAACACCGAAGCATCCCCAGATGTGGAGGCCGAAGTTATTGATCGGGAGGTTGTCGCGGTGGAGGGCACCGATAATGAAGCCGAAGAGAGCCTGCCCGAGTAGACAGTCGGCGTTGCCGAGCAGACCGAGGAGATCGCCGAGCAAAACCTTGAGCTGGACTGAAGATTTTCTTTTTTTCATCGTCTTATTCTCCTTAGTTTTTGTTTTCTTCTTTTTCATGCTTTGTTTTACAATGTAACTGGGCTATGTCCTCCCCGCTTGTACTTGGATTTTCTTTATCAATGAAAACTTCAGCTTTTTGCTCGTACATCTCCCATTTCTGTTCTGTTGACATGTGTAAATTTCTTGATTCAAACTGTAAGCAACGGCAGGTCGGCTAAACCGCACAATCTGCCGAGCTAAAATCAACTTTCAAGTAATCTAGTCAGGACTAGCAGTTGAATTTTCAAATGAAATGACATTTGAACTTGGCCGAGCAAAAGCCGCTCGGCCCTGATTGGGTTGCAGACTGAAATTCCAACACTTCAATGCGGCAACATTTCCCTTTAGCCGAGCAAAGTCAGCTCGGCTTTATAACTGTTGGACAGGACACCAACATTGCCAATTCCGCCGAGCAAGATCAGCTCGTTTCCCATATTGGACAAGACACTAATATGCCAATTGGGCCGAGCAAAATCAGCTCGGCTCCTACATTGGGCAAAACACCAATGTTTCAATTAGGTTGGTCATGCCGCCAACATTCCAACTGGGCGAGCAAAACCAGCTCAGCCCTAATGCGCATTGCTCCATACGCAAACTGTTTGCGCGGTCTACTCCCATTCCTAGGAAAACAATCTAGTCTCATTCAAGTCAGTCTACTTGCCCTTGGCATCCATAATTGCCTTGTGTCTTGCTATTTCATTGGACAGATGTAAAACCATACAACAAGAGGGCTATTTTTTATTACAAAAGCATTGCTATCTTTTACATCAAATGCAAAAAGGCTAAAGGCCCAGAAAAGCTAAACAAAAGCAAATTACATCTCAAAAGTAAAAGGCCTTAAGGTTGGCTGCATTCCACGGTCTGGGGACAACCTTGCCGTCTAAGTCTTCCAAATGGTATGCCCCTTTGCCAGCAAGACCAATCACCTTGTATGGTCCTTCCCAGTTCGCACCAAGCTTTCCTTCACCAGGGACCACCGTGTTGCCAAGCACCTTTCTCAAAACCCAGTCTCCAACCTTGAATAGCCTGGGGTGCACCGCCTTGTTGTATTTTTTGGAGAGTTCTTGTTGATAAGCTGCGATGTGGATTAGCGCCCGCTATCTTCTTTCCTCGGCAAGGTCTAATTCTAATGCCACGGCTTCATTGTTCAGATTGGGCTGGAAACTTTCAGAGTGGATGGTTGGCATGCCAATTTCCAACGGGATGACTGCCTCCATGCCGTAGGCCAAAGCGAATGGTGTTTCCCCGGTCAACCTTCTTGGGGTAGTGCGGTATGCCCAGAGCACGTTGGGGAGTTCCTCAGCCCATTTCCCCTTGGCTTTCTCAAGCCGCTTCTTTAGCCCATCCAAGATGGTCTTGTTTGAGGCCTCTGCTTGACCGTTAGACTGAGGATAGGCCAACGTCGAATTGTAGAACTCGATCTTCAACTCTTCGCAAAATCCGCGAAAGAGCTTCCCATCGAATTGAGTGCCGTTATCTGAAACAAGGGCCCTGGGTATACTGAAGTGAGTGATTACGTTTTGCCAAACAAACTTTTTCACATCTTTTTCCTTTATGGTCGCCAGTGGCTCGGCCTCCACCCACTTGGTGAAGTAGTTGGTGGCGACGATGAAGAACTTGCAATTGCCCGGCGTTGCTGGGAGTGGCCCAACAATATCCAATCCCCAAAGTGCGAACGGCCAAGGACTTGTGAGAGGGAGCAAATCTCTAGCCAGCTGGTGGATCTGGTGAGCGAACTTCTGACACTTCTCACACCTGCGAACATATTTCTGCGCGTCCGCCTGCATGCATAACCACCAGTAACTTTGGGAAATTGCTCGGTATGTGAAGGACCTACCTCCAGTATGGCTTCCACAGATGCCCTCATGTATTTCATAGAGAAAAGCCTCCACTTTTGCAGGGTGGACACACTTCAAATACGGCCTGGTGAAGGACTTCTTATATAAGGCTCCGGATGGGGAGAGCCAAAATCGCTCTGATTTTGCTCGGATTTTGTGGGCTGCCTTCTTTTCTTCCGGTAGAATTCTATCTTTCAAGAAGGCGATGATGGGATCCATCCAAGAAGGACCCAAGTCGGTGCAGAGTACCTCGGTCGCTTCTGGTTCCTCAATGCTTGGCCGAGGTAAAAACTCTATCATCAAGGGGTTAGGAAAAGCTGTCTGGGTGGAGGCGAGCCCAGCCAATTCATCGGCCGAGTTGTTTTCTTCGCGGTTGATCTGTTCCACTCTTATTGTAGAGAACTTCTTGATCTCTTCTCGCACCAACGCTTGATACTTGGCCATTCTTTCATCCCTTGCCTCATACTCCCCTTAGACCTGATTGACCACTAGCTTGGAGTCGCTGAAGACCATAAGGGCGGTGGCTTTCATTCTCAATGCGCTTCTCAGACCGGCGAAGAGGGCTTCATACTCGGCCTCGTTATTGGACGTCGGGAAGCCGAGCGTGATTGCTTGCTCAATAATCAACCCCTGGTGAGGTCAGCACAATTCCCAGCCCGGCCCCATGCCTGTTGGACGCCCCATCGACGAAGAGCTTCCACATCTCGCCAATGAACAGCTTCCAGCAATCAGACGGGTTTTGGGAGCTTCTCAATTCTAAGTCTCTGGTCGGCTCATGTTCTAGCAAGTCGTCTGATTTTGCTAGTTCGGTCGAGCTTTGCCCTACTCCCACTTGCGAGCCAACACTTGTCTCCGTTGCTAGAACCATGGGTTGTGCTAAATCCGCACTAACCAAATCAATCGGGCAAACTAGATGCGTCCCAAGAGCAAATTCCGCCACGAAGTCTGTAAGAGCCTGAGCCTTGATTGTGGTGCGCGGGCGGAACTTGATATCGTACTGACCTTATTCCACGGCCCATTTCAGAATCCTCCCAGTGAAGTCGGCCTTTTCAAATAGCATCTTTAGCGGGAACTCGGTTAGCACAACTATTGTATGGGCATGAAAATAGTGTGCCAGCTTCCTTGATGCCATCATCAGGGCCAGCGCCAATTTTTCCAAAGGGAGGTACCTCGTCTCGGCCGGGAGTAAAGTCTTGCTCACATAAAAGATGGGCAAGTGTTGGACACCTTCTGCGCGGACCAGGACGACGCTCACTGCATGTTGAGAGACCGCCAAGTAGAGGTACAACTCTTTGCCCGATTAAGGTGTTACCAAAATAGGGGCTGAGGAGAGGTACGCCTTTAGATCCGCCAGCGCGCGGTCACACTCGTCATCCCAAAAGAACTTAGCCTTCAAGGTCTTAAAGAAAGGCCTGCAACGATCCGAAGACCGGCTGATAAATCTGTTCAGCGCGGCTGTCATCCCGGCAAGATGTTGCACATCCTTCGCGGAGTTTGGGCGCTCCAATTCTTGTATTGCCTTGATTTGAGATGGGTCAGCTTCAATCCCTCGGTTTGTAACCAGAAAACCCAAAAACTTTCCAGTGCCAACTCCGAAGGCGCATTTGGAGGCGTTCAGACGAAGCTTGTGGTGCTTAAGTATGGTAAACATTTCTGCTAGGTCGGTGAGGTGTTGAGACTTCTCCTTACTCTTCACCACCATATCGTCAATATAGGCTTCCATAGTTCGGCCCAAGAGAGGAGTGAACATCTTTGTCACCATCCGCTGAAAGGTTGCCCCGGCATTCTTCAGTCCGAACGGCATGACCTTGTAGCAGTATAAGCCTCTGGGGGTGGTAAACGACGTAATCTCTCTGTCCGGTTTATACATGGCTATCTGGTGGTAGCCGCGATATGCGTCTAGGAAGCTAAACCTCTGATGACCAGCGGTTAAGTCCACCAGCTAGTCAATTCGAGGAAGGGGAAAGCTATCCTTTGGGCAAGCTCGGTTGACAGTCTTATAGTCAACGCAGACTCGCCACTTGCCATTTTTCTTAGGAACAACCACCGTGTTAGATATCCACCGAGGGTATTGCACTTCTTCTATAGCCCCGGCTTCCAACAAGTTCTTCACTTCTTCTGCCACTACTTCAGTATGGTGCAAAAGGCGTAGCGTCCTTTGAATATTTGGTAGCGTCGGGTACATTCAATCGATGATGATGAAGCTCGGGTCGACACCAAGCATATCGTAAGGCGTCCAGGCAAAGGCCTCCAAATTGGAAACCAAGAAGTTGACATAATCCGTCCGCTCGGCGCTAGACAAAGATGATCCCAGGAGGAAGAATTTAGTTGGATTGTCTTCGTCAATACGCACTTCCACCAAATCTTCAACCGATTTTTCCTCAACTTTTCTTCCCACGTCTTCGAGGACCTCCTTTCCCTCGGGCCCCTCGATCATCTAGACAAACCCTTTGGCTACTCGACTGCCATTTACCGCAACAAAGCATTGTTTGGCCATCACCTGGTCTCCCCAAACTTCCTCTATTTGCCCGCTTGGTGCTGGAAAGCGCATGACTTGGTGGAAGGTCAAAGCAACCGCTTGCATGGCGTGCAACCAGCCCCTGCCTAAGATCAAGTTGTAAGTGGACGGAACTTTGAGCACCCAGAACTCCACTTGCTTTACTACTGAACCCGCTTTGACCGGCAAAATGATCTTTCCGATTGGCCACTCCGGCTGTGAGTTGAAGCCGACCAAAGGAGACGTTGCAGGGGCCAAGTCCTTGTCTTCTAACTTCATTTGTTTGAACGCGTCATAATACATGATTTTGACCGAACTCCCCTGGTCGATCAGGATTCTCTTGATATCAAAGTCTTTGACGCGAAGAGTAACCACCAAGGCATCATTGTGCGGCATCTGAACCCTTTCCAAGTCTTTGGTTGAGAACGAAAGGATGTCTCTTTCTTCGGTCTTTCCCTTCTTTACGGCGGGCTGGACAGAGAGCACTTCCCTCATGGGCTCAGCCTTTTTGATCATTCCTCTAAGCTCGCAGACCCGCGCTGGTTCAATGATGCCGTGAATGACGTTGATTACACCCTGCGGGGGTGCCTCTAGTACGGCTAGGCCGTTTGGTTCGGCTTGTCCAGGCGGTGCAGCCTTCATGCCCCCATTTATGTATTGATCGAGATGCCCCGCCGCCACCAGTTCCTCCAAGTGCTGTTTGAGCGGCAAGCAGTCCTCTATCCGGTGCCCCCGTTCTTCATGGAAGGTGCAGCGATATTTTGGATTGAAGCCTCGCTGCGCACTCCCTAACTTGGCCGGCCAACGAACAAAAGGCTCACCTCGGATCTCGCTCAAAATGCGGTAGATGGGAATTTTGAAGACGGTGGTAATTCCTGTCCGCGCCTTTAGTTTTCTCTTGGCATCTTCCGCCGCATCGCGTGGTGCGTCAGCTCGGTCGTTTCTGCGACCCTTGTTTCGGTCATCGCGGCTTGGTCCACGGCGTTGATCTTTGGACTGGTCGCTTGGGCGGTTATCCTCCTGCCCAACCGAGTGAACTTTTCCAGCCACCTTTCTGTCCGCCGCGACCGGATTAGACTTCTCGGTCGCAGAGGCGGCATCCTCCTCAACACGGATGTGTTCATTGATCCGCTGCATCAAGGATTCCATAGTTGTGGGCTGATGCATCGTGAGTGAATCTCGCAGCCTATGCCCGACTAGGAGTCCTCGCTTGTATTGAGTGATCGCTAGATTCGTTGGGCAGTCGAGGATCTCGTTGTATGTTTCCCAGTACTTCACGTTGTATGCCTTCAATGAACACCCAGACTCCATCTTGACGCCCAGGAGATGGTCGACCTCCTTTGGCGTTCGAGTATTGGTCTTGAATCTGGTGACGAAGGCTTCCGCTAGTTGCTGCCACCCCTCAATACTCCCCTCCGGGAGCCTTTCGAACCACTTCAAACCCAGCTCTCCCAAGCTTGCTGGGAATATGAAGCACATCAAGGCGTCGTTTCGCCGGTGGCCAGCCATCACTTGCTGGTAATGACTCACATGCATGTACGGATCCGTCTTGCCATCATACAAAGTGAACTTTGGCTGGTGGAATCCAGCAGGGAGTGGGGTGCTTTCAATCTCTGGGGGCAGCGGCGTGGCTGTAAGTCTCGCAGCTCTTTGTCCACCAGCGTAGGGGCCATGACTCTGGGCGCCGGCATCACCACTTCTTCACTGCAACGAACTGGAGCACTCAACCTCTGGAGCGCCGGCACCCTCTGAGCCTCTCGACGACGCGCTCTCTCCTCCAACACGTCCCTGAGATCCCTGGAACGGGAGGAGGCAGAGTATCGCAACGTTGATGACGGGTGTGAGAGGCGGTAGGTGCTGTCACGAGTGAAGGATCTACCCTTTCATTGGTATGAATCTCCAACCCCGTAGTTCCTGGTGATGGAGATTGAATGAGTCCTCCTCTGGTGGCAACTACTAGAACGAGGAGAGGGGGTGCGCTCACTGAGGTTGCCCTCTCCAACAACACCTTTGCCCCTAACTTGGCGTTTCAGCAACTCCATCTCCGCCGCCATTCTATGAATGAGGGCGTCTTAATCCTTGAGTTTGTGCTCCAGGCGCTGCTCACGAGACTCCCCCTGGCGTCGGTAGCCCTCTGGACTTTGTGAACGATCAGAACTCCTCCCACGCTTGTCGCGCACTCCTCGCGAAGAAGTTTCCAGGCCCGCCATGGCTAGAACATTCGGGGGGCCTTCTCTCCTTCGAATATACTCTGGAGTGACGCCATCGACGATGGACAATGGAACTTCGTCGTTGTTGGCCATGGAAATGGTCGAAGAAGCTCGAAGAACAAGGGTTGAGTATCGAAGATTCCCACAGACGACGCCAATTGTACGGGGGCGAAATATCCTCTGCTTTCCGTACTCCTTGAACATCAAGCTTCTTGTGACGGCGTCTGTCTCTACAACACAAAAATGGTGAGCTGCTCGGCGGTGGCGTGCCGGAAAGACCCTCCGACGATCAAGTCAGACCACTGAGGAAGAAGGCAATCAGAGAGAGTTTGTGAGAGTGAATTCCATACCTCCAACGTTTGTCTTTCTCCCTCTTTCTAGGCTGGCCATGCAGCCTCAAGATTGTGCGCGCACTACTTCTGCAGTCTTTCCCTGGACAGGTGGCAGTGCGTGCATCTCACCACCTTACGCGTGTAAAGGTTTTGTCCTTCCACTAGTACACATAGAGCTGTCCAACGGTGTTGAGGCGTGCGTGGAGCAGATGTCCTCTCCCTCATGCCATTGGCCCAGGTGGCACACCTAACCGGGGTACCACGACCGGCCTAACACTTGTGGGAAATTGCCATCACATGCACTTAACCGTGCTATGGGTCACCGGCCTGTGACTTGGGATTAGGCGAAAGCCTGACCACCTTGGCCGAACTATCCTTGATTGGTTCATCATGATCAACCGGTTGCGAGGCATGCCGGCCTCCAACCGTTCTACCTCCAATCTCGGTCACACGAAACCACTTTTATTGATTGATCGGTCCAGGGCGTACTGGCCCTGATCGCACCCACAGTGTAGCTCGGGCTACCTCTTAACTCGGTCAGCATCCACTAACTTGAGCTCCGTCCAATACGTGCGATCCACAAAGACGGCGTGCAGAGCGCGTCTGACCGTCAACGCCTCGACTGCAAGTCAGGCCTCATCAATAGAGGACTTTGCTCGGTGCCCTGTAGTCCGTCAAGTCTGACGTTGTGTCAACTCGGCCGTACTGCCCGATGCAAATCTTCCCTCTAATGCCCCTTTGTCTTTCTAAAGGAAACAGGCAAGTAGTGAGATTCATTATTTCAATCAATACTAAGAGCACCATTTATGTTGGGAGGATTTATGTGTAAATCCTAATAAATAAATTTTTTGTCTAATAAGTTCTTTAAAAAAAATTTATCATAAAAAAGTCATTAATTGTAAGTTTTAGTGACAATTTATAAAAAGTATGACAAAAAAAATCACTAATTATCAATTTTTAGTAATGTATGTAAAAAATGGTCACAAAAAAATTATTTTTAGTGACGATTTTACCAAAATTTATTATTTTCAAAAAGATTTAAGTTTGGCATCTCATAAAAAATTCAAAAAGTCAAAAAGTCACTATCATATTTAAGTCACATCATCTTATTTAAGTCATATCACCTCTCTATCACATCACTTCAAATCCAACTCATATTTCATAAAAA
This sequence comes from Camellia lanceoleosa, assembly GCA_025200525.1. Classification (NCBI taxonomy): domain Eukaryota; kingdom Viridiplantae; phylum Streptophyta; class Magnoliopsida; order Ericales; family Theaceae; genus Camellia; species Camellia lanceoleosa. The sequence continues at coordinate 278,464 of JANUSC010000157.1, read as the reverse complement.
GTCAAAAAATACACTTATTTAGAACATCCCAAACAATACTTAATAGGAATTAAATCTAACTATTAAGAGTTTAACTTAAAACTTTATTTTTATACCTGGGGCAATAAATAATTTCTCCATTTCGCGAGTGAGTGAGTTGATTAATGATTTCGTCGTGTTGGTTTTGCTAAAAACCCCCAGTAGGGGTCGACCCCCAGTGACGTGACGCACTGGGGTTGGCCGAAAATTAAAAAAAAAAAAAATTGGTCCAATAGGAGCCGACCCCAGCACCCCCAGCTGAGGGTCTAAGTCATTTTCCTTTGCCATTGGGCCGTGCTTCAGACCCTCGACCCCTAGTGACGTGGTGCCGCCCCATTCGCTGAAATCCAAAAAAAAAAAAAAACAGTTTTTTTTTTTTGGGCCAATCACCTTCCTACACGCACGACTCCTAGTGACCCCACTGGGGGTCTTAGGCATTTTTCTTTGCCATTTTCGGCACGAAGATTATTACTTGTATTGGGCTCAAGCTCTTAAGATCGCCACGTGTATTTTTATCTATGGAGGTTTTTTTTTAATATTTAAAAAATAATAATTTAAAAATTGATCAATTTTTCAAATTATTTGAGAAATTAATTCACTTTTCAAATCACATTCAATTTCAACTTGAAATTGTATCTAAAATTACATGTTCAAAATACGATTTCAAATTAACATGGATAATGACGGGCTGATGTGGCAAATTGAAATCGTATTTTTAATTTAAAATCGTATGTTAAAAATGCGATTTTAAGTTGACAGGTTTCTGTTATGCTGACGTGGCAAGTTAAAATTGCATTTTTAACATGTAATTTCAACATAAACTCACATTTTGAAAATGCATATTTAAGTTGTGCAATTATAAAATCCATTCTGAAAAATGACATTTAAAATTGAAATTCAAAGGTTTATTAGATGCTTCCCATTTATCAACAAATGTGTGCCCTGCAAGGAGAGATATGAGTCTTCTCACCAGCTAGCAATTAAACATTAGAAAATAATATTAAGTATTGAAAAGACAATTTCAACGCTGTTCCAGGACTGTAAATGAAACCAATGAATAGTAATAAGCTAGTTTGTCATATTTGGGACTATACTATAACCATTAAAGAGCAGTTTGGCTTGAAAAATAACATATCTAACCAAAAAACAAGGATCAATGTCTGGATGCAAGAATTCAAAAATGTGTCATATCATCACTAGTTCCAAAACTTTAGTTGTTAGCAAATAGGATGAGCAATACATTTCCTCACATGCAACCCGTCTTTTATATGGAGATACAAACATCTATACATACAGAGATTTTCAAATACAAACTAGATAAGAAAGAGTACAAACTTGAAAACGTGATTTTAAGTTGCGCAATTACAAAACTCATTCTGAAAATTGCATTTGAAATTGAAATTCAGTAATTACTTGGCAAAATAAAAGTCATTTCGTTTTAACATTTTTTTAACTTACATAGCCAAACTATTCATATTATTTTAGTATATGAGAGGGTAATTTATGTTTGTATATGAGCCGAGCTAGGACCAGATAGGAAATGGACCGAGCTATGGGCTGTGGTGTTGGCTTGCATAGCCCGGTCCTTGTCCCATCAGTTTTGCCAGAAGAATGTTCTTAGTGTCCTGAACCAAGATATAAAGAGAAGAGAACCGAGCTGAAAGAGACAATGTAGAACCGAACTAGGCGAGCTCAGAGGAATCTGTCGTAAGGCGTGGTGGTGTTAGCTCGGTTGTTTGCTACCTGGCCAAGATAGGACCATCTCACTTGGTTAAAGCAATAAGAAGGGTGTAAAAGGATAGGCATTATCTTTTTGATTCCTAGGAGGACTCTACTAAAGAGAGTTGGAATTCTACTAGGATTGTGTCAGGCAGAATCTATAAAAGCTCATAGTAGAACCTATGTACAGGTATCACATTTTCTACTCTCAAATACACAAAGCTTTTGTCTATTGTCTATTTGCTGACTTAGGCATCGAAAAGGTATCCGGTACACACCCACTGGCTAGCTTACGTTTGTGTTTTTAGGGAGTAAAGCGACAACGTTTGGAGGAGTGCAAACTTGATCAACAGGATTATACGAGAAGATTATTTCGTGCTCGTACAATTGGCGCCGTCTGTGGGAATCAAAAAGAACAAAACCTTTTGATCAAGTTTTCCTCTCTAGTTGAAACCAATGGCGCACAATGAAGATTTGCCGCAATCTACTATCAATTTAGAACCCCAGTGACCGAACTCCCAGAACGAGAGAGACGGGGCACCAGTCCCCGTCGCTCTTAAAGTCCTGAAAGACAAAGGTGGAGGTTGGATCCACAAGTTCTGAAGGATCGCGTAAGGGAACAAGATGAGTTAATAAAGAGGATGACGGCAGACATGGAAACAATGAAGCGCCAGATAAAGGAAAAAAGGGTGGCGACAGATGAGGGGCGCAAAGGCAACACGCCCTCTTACCACTTTGAAGATCGTGACAGACATGTCACGCCATTGCAAGCAGAAAGTAGGAGCCTTAGAACAGGCGACACTCAATCAAGGACTTCCAAGACTCGTTACTCAAGATCTGAGAGAACGAGGACTGAAAGGTCATACACAGAGGAAAGCAGTTATTGGCCCTCGCACACGCACCAAATAACATCAAGGCACGCAGAGTTACCTAGGTCAGCGGACGTGCGAACAGTGCTCGAGAAGAGGGCCCGATAGAAAGAGGACACTAGGGCTCGCGACCCTCGCAGAGTTTCAGCCCTACAGCGATTGGCCGCAAGGACACATGAGAGTGTCGAGGTAGGGATGTCAATACCTCGCCTTGCTTATGAACCAGTGGATAAAATATTAGCAAGGTTACAGAGTTCGCCGTTCGTTTCGGCAATTGAGAACGCACCACTACCCTTAGGTTTTCACTAAACCAAATTCACCACTTATGAGGGGAAGTCGGACCCCTACATGCACTTAAGCCACTTTCGCCAGGTTATGGCAGTATACTGATGAAACGAGGCTCTAATGTGTATATTGTTTCCATCTAGCCTTGGCGACCTAGGTCTAACCTGGTTCGAAAGGCTGCCAGAAGGCAGCATAGCCTCATGGGCACAGTTGGTAGAAGCGTTCGTGACTAGATTCAGTCCAATACCAAGACACCAATGGAAATTGACCAACTACTCTCTATCGACATGGGCAAAAAGGAGACATTGAGGTCTTATAATAGTCATTATTGGGAAACTTTCAACCAGATTGGGGATTGCCCTACAAATCTCGCCATCGCACAATACAAACGGGGTTTACCAGTCGGTAACAAATTGAGGGACTCAATAACAATGATGTCACCCCTCACGATGGAGTCCCTAATGGAGAGAGTACATCAACATATCTGAGTAGAGGAAGATAGCGCTTGTGCTAAAGCAAATTCTGGCACAACAGCGGTGCCAGATAAAAATACTACAGCAAAAATCAACACAGTGGAGCAACTAAGCAAGAATGGGCGAAGCAGGCGAGCCAACAGAGAGGACCCAGAAAAAAGGAAGTTAAGAATCCGCACTATCATTACCACAGTATTCAATAAACCTATTTATCGGATTCTCAGCAAGGTACGTAATGAACCCTTCATTCGGCGGCCAGCCAAGTTAGGAGAAGCATAAAAGGGGTATGATGAGAGGTCTTGTTGCACCTTCCATGATGACGTCTTCTTGCACATTCCATGATGAGAAAGGGCACTACATTGAAAATTGCACACCATTAAGGCAACATCTGGAGGAGTTAGTGGCTGCTAGACACCTGGACTAGTATATAGAAAGAGGAACACAACTAGCCCCCAGGACCTCAATAGACCAAACGGAATGCCGGTCGACGGTCCACCCCAAGGCATAATCAACGTTATACATGGGATCGTCAAACCTGAGCGGGTATGTGAGCTCAGAGGCATGATCAAAAAGGCTGAGCATTTGAGAGAGGTATTAAGTGCACAACCTACCATCAAAAAGGGAAGAACAGAGGCTACGAACGTCATATCCTTCTTAGACAGGGATCTAGCAAGGTTACATTGCCCTCACAATGACACACTGATGGTCACTTTGCGCGTCAAGAATTTCGACATTAAGCGAATGCTGATTGACCAAGGAAGCTCATGCTAGATAATGTACTACGAGACCTTCAAACAACTGAAATTGGTGGACAAAGACTTGGCACCTTCGACATCTCCCCTTGTCAATTTCAACTCAATGCCAGAGTGGCCAGTGGAAAAGATAATCCTCCCAGTCAAGGCTGGAACCATGACAAAACAGGTGGAATGCTGGATATTGAAGGTCCCTTCCACTTACAACATTATCTTGGGAATGACATAACTGCATGCCATGCGCTCAGTGGCGTCAACTTACCATCAGGCATTACGATTCCCTAATGAAACTGGCGTGATTGAAAAAGTCTTAGGAGACCAAATCATGTCGAAGCAATGTTTCGTCACAGTAAACGGCAGCCGTGTTGCAAAAGGGTTTGTTCAGATGGTGGAAGAGCCAGAAAACAACGAATTGTTTACAGATGTCGGCTGTCACGACCCAAACCCGCCCCTAAGGGTTTAGCATCGTAACTGGCCAGTAATTCGTGATTACCAAAGGCCTACTTAACAGTAATAACAATAGTACAGAGTAAGGGGTTGGCAGAAGCCAAACAGTAAACAAAAGATGTCCAATGAGCTGCGAAAATCTGAGTGGAAAAGGACTTTTATGGACTAGTCCACATTCATAACCATAACATATATACATATCGGATACACATAACATACAAGTTAGGGATCCAATCCCTTTACCATAACTGTGCAGTCAAAAGTCTTAAACATTCATTACATAACAGAGACAAAAGGGTGAATCTGAAACACCCTAAAACAGCCTTGGCTTGAACGAACTCGGAACTTGGAAGTGAGGCACAATGGTTGGCTTGACAAAACATGAGCTTAACTTGACGCTTCTAGTTTCGGTCCGGTGCCTGGCCACCTATATACATATATAAACTGTGAGCTAAAGCCCAGTGAATAGCAACTGTGTAAAGTGGTTAAGAATGAATGTCCTTTCAGTAATTAAAATAGTCATTTGCATCAGTTTTTCAATCAGTGGCTCATATTTCATGCCATATCAGTTGAATAGAAGTCATAGTAGTCATACGTGGTACATCCAATAGCAAACAAGACAAGAGGGTCATAATAGACGAGCAGTCATTGATGGCCATCAAAAGCGATATCTGATTGGTTCCAAACATTGAACTAACAGAGATCTCAGTATAAAGAATAAAGAATAAAAAACAAGACAAAGAATAAAGAATAAAGAATAAAGAAGTTGCTATGGATGTCATGAGTACAGTTCATAAAGTATGACAAACATTCATTCAGTAAACAATGTCACTTCAGAAAGTAGTACAATCGGTCATTCAGAAATTAATCATAATTGAACTTATCTTTACAACATTGTTACTCATAGATTACTGGGCTATAGGCAAGCAAATCAGCGTCCTCGGGTGCCAACCCTACATAGTTGCAGAACGAACGCACACTAAGTTACACACTTGGGATTAATAACTCAGCCTCTAACTTGACTTGGTGTGGTTCTATAACATTATCCTCATTAAGATACCTTAAACATAGCCTAGGAATGCCTAAGATGGAATGAGGATGCAAAAATGTACTTTAAAACACTTTTCAAAATTTGCTGAAAACAGGGGTCTCGCTCGAGCGTGGCTTTCTCCACTCGAGCGAGCTTACCAAAATAGAGCTGTCGCTCGAATGTAGATTCCCTCGCTCGAGCAGTCTGTAAACATGCAAAAAGTACTAGTTACTGAAATTCTCCGCTTGATGCTCGCTAGAGCGTAAGACACAGTTCTTCGCTCGAGCGTAGGTCACGTCACTTGAGCGTGCGTCTGCACACGCAAAAACCTGAGAGCTTGCAATCTACGCTCGAGTCAGCATTCCGTCGCTCGAGCGAAGCTCTGAACACAAAGGTGGTTGCTCGAGCATGGAAGCCAAAATCTGGGTTTTCCAGATTTGCTTCCAAAGCTCAAACTAAAAATCAAACATGCCAAAACTCATCCTTTTGGGCCAATTTTCTGGAAAACACTTAGAAACTCATACTACAACATGTTTTGAAGATCATTTTTATAAAATCATGCCCAAATGTGTGACAATTGAACACAATTTTTAATGGAACTTGAAGAACAATGCAAGAACATAACATGCATGAGTTCCCATGAACTCTAATGCTCCAAAGCATGATCAAATGCAAGCTTGAACTCAAAAACATGGTGAATTTCTAGAGTACAACCGCAACATGGTGTAGACGTCCCCGAACGCCCTGGGAGGGATGACTCCCGTTCCGTTCGTTTTGGGCTCACTACAGTTCGAACTCAAATTGTCACGGTTCTCAATCTGAACCAAAGAGTCCAAATCCGGCAAATTATTTTGAGAAAACAAATTTTTGAAAGAAGTGCCAAACATGGACTGCTTCGCCAGATACAGAGTCGCCACCTAATATTTTATTTTTGGAAAATTTAAGAAACCCTGACTCATTTGCCTAAGGCCACGTGTTCGTCATCACCAAAGTTGCCTCGGCTCGGGAACTTGGGTACGATTGGGGAAGGTCACTTCGTGAGCACCCCCGCTCGCCTGATCAAAGATCGGCCTCTACTAACCATGATATCTAGTTTTGAAAACATTATGCATTCTTATTCCGGTTATTAGCCTAGATTTACTATGTGATGCACACAGCATACAAGTATAGACCGGGTCGCCTGAATTGGAACAAAACATTTCATGTTTGTTTTTGAAAGATGGTTTGCTACTTGCAAGTAGGCTTAAAATGCAGATTTTGCCACCCTCGGGTGGGCTTAGAAAAGATGGTTTTGCCACTATCCAGTGGGCTTAAAACTCACAGTTAATGATTTGTTCCAATCCAAATAACCCAACCTTCACCCACAGGCATTCAGGCAGTTATATCACATAAGCAAATAGCCTCAAGGTAAGCATGCTATCATGGCAGTCACTCACACACATGCAAGGATGCTAAAGCATAAAACTTACCGAGTGCTCCAAGCCAAAACAGAAGCTAATTAGAAATCCATGCATGATCCTAACTATACCAAAATGCCTAATGCAACATATGCAAAAATGCAACTATAGCAGGCTCGACTATTTTAAAAATGACATATGGAATGCTACAGCTAACATGTATTCAACTCGGAATTGAAATACAATGCAATGAGTATGATGCGCCGAGCCCAGTGCATGCAAAACAAATGAATGAATGCAAACATGCTATCATACTGTATGCTAATTGAAACATGCCCTAATCTAACCATCATAAGCTGGTAAATAAAAGGGAGAAAGACGTGGGGTTGGAAGACATACATCACACACACGCACACTTATTACAATTTGGCCCTCACACGGAGGGTCTGAAATAATATACAGTCCCAAATGAATAATACAGTCTAAATAAGTACGAAATCCTAATTAATTAACGAATTAATCTAGGAAAGCGGTAAACTAGCATGCAAGCTAGGGACTGCCTCAACTCTGCTCCGAATGATGAATGATGCATGTTCAAGTTGCTTGACAAGGAAATCCATCGCGATGCCCCAATTAGCCTCTGTTTACAGTTTATGCTCGGAATGTTGCGCAAAGCCCCAAAAGATTGTCGGATTTTGATTTGCTGCAACAGAGAGCAGGAAAGGGGCATGGAAATGTATTTTTACATATGTATGCTTGACTACTCTTCAGGGAGTGTAGTCATCGTTCCTCATGCCACCAATCACGCATCTCGATGCATGATGGCCGAGGGGTCGATTTGCACAACTCAATATGGAATGAATGCACACATAAACACAACAAGGCCTAAACTTCATCATGGATAATCCGGAGTGTCGGCGACTGGGAATTGAGACACGTTCCGTCACTCAGAGTACGAAATGTCCCTCGTTTCCCGTGCTCGGGCTAACTCCTATCCCAAGCACAATGCCATATGCATGACATGCATGAATGCAACTAATATACAACCTAGCATACACAATGCTATGAGATGGCATATACGATGCACGATGTAACATGGCATACACGATGCTCTAACATGTAACCTAGCATACACAATGCTATAAATCGAAATGGCATACGCAATGCATGATGGACTTACGCCAATATGAGTGGACCTCAGCCACACTCACATCAGTGGCCATAAGGTGAAAATGAGACACTCAAGGTGCGTGCACGCATGCACGCAAACCGAGGACCGATCCTAAGGCACAAATGCCACTGTAACAAGGCATGGCGAGGCATGGAATATGGCATACAAACATACAAAATTCAGCACTAAAATATGATGCTAAACAGCCCCGAAACATGGCAATATGGCACCCGATGCATGAGATGAACCCCGAAACTCAAAACTAGGCATACGCAATGACCTATAGCTATACAAAGCATGCATTTTTTGATCATGTAGCATGAAGACAGAGTCAAGGCAGTCCTAAAACATGAACTTTTCCAGTTTAAAGCATGGCCAAAAAGTGCTAGCAAGATGGACTAAAATAGCATGCGATTTTGACTATCAAACATGGATTACATGGCACGTATATGAAGCAAGTGAGAACTCATCTAACAAGCAAAAATAAGTGAACTAAACATGCCAAAATATGCCCAAATACACATGGAAAGGCAGCCAACACATGCACAAATGAGGGGCTTCTTTGGAAGGGCATACAAGGGTTTATTCAGTACATGCAAGATAGACACGAAGCATGACCAAAAAAACTCTGGAAATCAAATATGGTAGTCCCAAAACTCACCAAATTGACCCTGAAATGTGACTTCAAAGCATGCAAGATAGGGTCTCTTTGGAAGGCCAAAATGACCACCAAACAAGTCAAGGTGAGAGGGGGGCACCCCCCTCTGATTTGGAGGCTCAAGACAGCATCAAAGCCACTGGAAATCCACTGGATTCTAGTGGCTAGAAGGTCAAACAAGGCATGCAACAAGGGCTAGGGTGTAAGGCTCAAAATAAGAGGGAATCAAGCATACAAGGAAGCATGTGACCTTAAATAAGAAAATTCCCTTAATAAAACATGAAGATGATTCCAAAACAAGACTTTTTTCAGTTTATAACAAGTCTCAAAAATGAACATAAATAGGGCTAATCTATCATGCAAAAGTGGCCCTCAAAGAGAGAATAGAGGCAAGGGACAGCATCTGGCCCCAAATGGCAAAGAGCCATTCAACAAAGTTAAAGAGGGGCTCAAAAAATGGCACTTTACAGTTTACATCAAGCCTCTAAAATGAACACAAGTGAGGCTAAATCAACATGCAAGAAAAAGGCCTAAAAGAGGGATAAAGAGGCAAGTGGTAGCATCTGGCCTTAAACAGAGGAGATCCCTTCAACAAAGTTGAAGAGAGGCTCAAAAAAATACATTTCACAGTTTATGACCAAGTCCAAAACAGCTCACAAATAAGCCTAAAATATCATGCAAAAATAGGCCTAAAAGAGGGATAAAGAGACAAGAGGTAGTAGGAGACCTCAAACAGTAAGAGGTCCTTGATCAAACATGGAGAGGAGCTCAAAATAGGACTATTTTCAGTTTGGATCGGAGCTCAAAAATGTAAGCAAAAGAGACTAAGATATAGAACAAGATAGTGCAAGAAAAGGGAAAATAGGAGCTTACCCTTGTAGCACAACTTTCCAGCAACTTTTGGTCCAAGGAAATGAGCTTTCACCCTCTGTAAATAACCTCCAAGGGGCTGGAATGGAGTGTGGAGGTGTGGTGTTATGGGTTGGTGTACAAAATGGCCAAGAAGCTAGGGTTTTGGAGCTTGGAATAGAGAGAGATGGAGGTTTGTATACAAAGCTCCCAAATGATTTTTTTCAACCCCTAAAATGAAGCTAAGGGTGCTGGTTTTAAAGAGGGAGAGGGGCAAGAAAAGGGGGGGGGAAAACAAATTTAAATTTCCCCCCAAAAGGAGAGACCCTCGGACAGAGGGTCAAATGCAGAATAGCTGGCACAGCTGGAACACACTCAGGAGAGCAAAAATGGCCAGCCAACTCAAAAGGGCCAAAGTGGTCCGCCAACCAGGCTAGGTGGCCGGCCAACCAGTTTAGATGGCCGGCCGACCAGGTCAAAAGGGTCAAAGTGGCCGGCCACCCCCTAGGATGAAGCCCCAGAAGTTAGCTTTCCAATGCCACAAAACTTGCATTAAAATTCCTCCTGTGGAAAAAGTTATGCCAGTTTTGGTGAAGCCGCGCAAATTCGGTCCAACTGGATTGATCTCCTACTTCAACCAATCATTAGGGCTGAGTAAGGAATTCGTAAAATCCGTAATCTGATCCGGTCCAGTCCAATCCGATAGGTTTGGACTGGTTTTTTGAATCCGTGGTTCGGTTCCGGATTGGAAAATTCAAAATCCGTAGGCCACGGATCGGTTCCGGATTGAACCTCACGATTCGGATTGAACCGATCCCACCATCTAGAAATACTCTATATTTTTATACTATATGCCTTCCCACACCATATAATTTCTTATATGATATAAAAACTAAAATGTAACCCTAATCCAAAGACCTTTCACCTTCACGCCTCTCACTCTCATCTCATCTCAGTCCCTATTCTATATCGATGGTGTCTCTCTCTCTTCTCCCCATCTCGCATCGAAGTTCTCTCTCTCACACTCTCATCCATCTCAGATCGGTGTGCTGCTGCTCTCTCTCCGTCGGTGAGCTCTCTCTCTCTCTCTCTCTTGGTGTTCTCATCTCTCATCTCTCTCTCTCAGATCGGTGACTATTTTTGTTTATTTGTTCCCAGATCTCCATCTCAGATTAGATCGATCTATAGCTGTTGTCTTCCTCTTTCGATGAGCTCCTCTTCCTCTCTCTCTCTCTCTCTCTCTCTAACACTTTGAAATAGGTTTAATCTCTAACACTCTGAAATAGGTTCCCAGATCATCCATCGCAGATTAGATCGATTGTTCATGTCATCTACAATGGATTCAGTGAATGTAAGTAGGAGATTTTTTATTTCTGTTTTTATTTTTATTTTTATTGTGTTTTATGTTTTCATTATGTTTTTTTTTTATTATGTTTTTTAGATCGATTGTTTTTTTTTCTGTTTGTATTTCTATTTTCTGTTTTTATTTTTTATTTTTATTTTTCTGATTTCATCTACAATGGATCGATTGTTTTATATTTTTTCTTGTCTGATACTTTCATCGAATACCTGGCCTGCATAATTTGTTGATGTTTGAAATTTTTTCTCTACTGCATTGTGTGAGCGTCTTTGCATATTGAATGTGTTTCTGTGTTAATTGGAAGATCCAGTTGCATATTGAATGTTTTTATTGATGGGTTTTCCTTCATGTTGTAATTTTATTTGATCCAGTTTGAAAGCTTTTAGTTTTTTTATTTTTATTTTTTGTTCTTGCATCAAATACTTGGACTTGTAGTCAGTATAATTTGGGAATTGTAGTCTGCTTAACTTTAATTGGGAATGTTTTTATGTTTGAGTATGCTTTAAAATTCATTTGGGAATTGTAGTCAGTATAATTTGATATGCTGCTAGAAGTTAGTTTCAATACTCATGGGATTCTAAAAGCAGTCTGCTTAACTTTAATTGGTACCAAGGCTACCCCTTTGTTTATGAAAGAATTGGATCCAAAAAACCATATGAAAAAAAATAATCAAGCTTTATTGAAAAAATTTCAAAATAAATTCTCAAAACTCGACCAATCGTAACAAGTTGAAGCTGGTGTACATCAAATAGTTCAAATACCATTATGTATCTATTTCACAAAATCCATACACATATTTGTTAAAATTTTAAACACCTACTAAATTACACAAGTCTGCCTCTTATATAATTTAATATTCAGCATTATTTAGCAAAAAACAACCCTCTCCATATATAAATTCTGAGTACAATTATTTTTACATATACTGGTAATCGAAATTTCTCGAGAAGAGCTTCAGCTAGTTATGGTGATAAGAAATGCACCCGAGCAAGAGGATACTCCTTTCCAGCTATAAAAACACCAGTTTGTGACCACTTGATATCCTCCCAATCAAGATTCTTTTGTTAATAAATTTTCCCAAAATCTTCAAAAATTTGTTAAGAGTCCAATCTGATAGACTCTTGCTTAGTCAAGCTCTGCTATCTTTTTTATAATGCTTTTCACTGCTTCATTTGAGTGATTTTGCTGATTGAATAGGCCATTAATGTTTTTCCTATTACTTTAACATTCAAATACAATTAATTAGAAATATTTTTTAATATAATTTATTGAGGTTCTTTGTTTGGTTCTTAAGTTATGAATATTGAAATGGTAAGTATATCAATTCGAACCAAAAGAGAGATTGCATAAATAGTAATTTTTTTTTAGAAAGTAGGAACTAGGAACTGCTTGCATGTTAAATTTCTGTTTAAGCAGTGCCCTGTGGAGTTTAAATAATTTTATTTTTTTGTAGCCATTTATGGGGCTTAAATGCACATAAAGTATTGATTTATTTATTTCTTTTGTTTGATAGATGTCAAGTACCGGAGACACAAATGATGTAATTGACCTCTCTCAGTCTCAATCTGATAAAGAACATGATCCTCAGCCTGAAACTCCTTCAGGTTCAAAGGTATGCCCCCCTCCTCCTAAGCCAAAAGCTAGACAGTATTCTGAAGTTTGGGAGCATTTTACCAAAATTTTTAAAGAAGGGAGTAAGACTGCTGCATGTGTTAAATGTAACCATTGTAAAGCTTCTTATGCTTGGATTAGTGCAAATGGAACTAGCACTTTGAGAAAACATATTGGAAATTGTCCTAAGTCCCCTCAGAATAAGGAAAATAAAAAACAAAAGACTTTGGCATTTCAATCTGTAACCGAAGGTGAAAAAACTCTTGGAGTTTGGAAATTTGATCAACAAGCATGTAGGGATTCACTTGTTAAAATAGTAATCACTGATGAGTTGCCATTTAGGTTTGTAGAGCGTGAAGGATTCCGTCAATTTTGTAGTGTGATGCAACCTAATTTCAAAAAGTTTTCACGCTTTACAGTAGCAAGGGATATTGTGGATTTATATTGTAGTGAGAAGAAAAAATTGAAAAATGTGTTCAAGAATGCAAACTATAGACTTTGTCTCACTACAGATTCATGGACATCTCTACAAAATGATTCATACATGTGCCTAACAGCCCACTTTATTGATAAAGACTGGAATTTGCAAAAAAGAATTCTCAACTTTAGTGTGATTTCTAGTCACAAAGGGGAGGCATTGGTAAGGCAGTGTAATCATGTTTAGTTGATTGGGGTATAGAGAAGATTAGTACAATCACTGTGGATAATGCAAGTGCAAATGATGTAGCTATTGCATATGTGAAAAGGAAGTTTTCAAAAAACAGTGACTCTTTGATTTTAAGGGGTGAGTACTTGCATATGAGGTGTTGTGCCCATATAATTAATTTAATTGTCAAGGATGGGTTAAGTGAAATAAAGGATTCAATAACTCGAATTCGTGATGCGGTGAAGTATGTAAGGAGTTCTCCACAACGAGAGCAATTTTTCAGGACATGTGCTGAAACAGAGAGGGTAACATGTAAAAGCTTGTTGTGTCTAGATGTTCAAACTAGGTGGAACTCCACATATCTAATGCTAGATGTTGCAACAAAGTTTCAAAAAGTATTTGAGAGATTAGAGGATGAGGACCCACATTTCAAACTAGAACTTAATCATGGACTTCCTACCTCTCAAGATTGGGAAGATGCTTATGTTTTTACACAATTTTTGCAAAAGTTTTATGATGCAACGTTGTTGTTATGCAGTTCTTTGTATGTCACTTCCAACTTGTACTTCACTGAAGTTTGTGGTATAGAAAGTGCCTTAACTAAATGGGGAAAGAGTTTAGATCCTTCTTTGAAAGCCATGGCAATAAAAATGAAGACTAAATTTGACAAGTATTGGGGAAAAATTGAGAAAATAAATATGATGTTATTGATTGCTGTTGTGTTAGATCCTCGTTATAAGTTGAAGTATGTGAGGTTTTGTTATTTTGAAGTTTATCAACCTGCCATGGTGAGTGAGCTCACTCAAAAAGTAAGAGAGACTTTGAATAACATTTTTAATGAGTATAAACAGTTTGTGACAGTTGCTTCATCTTCCAATGAAATGGTTCATAAGGTAGACATTGATCAAGTAAACATTGGTGCAAGCGAGCACCAAGTGTCTCTTATGACAAAATTTCAAAAGCTTTTGGAGGAAGAAGAAGGTGATGGAGGAAAGTCAGAAGTAGATAGGTATTTGGAAGAATCTTGTGAAAAGGAAGTTGTAAACTTTGACATCTTAAGTTGGTGGAAGACAAATTCTTCAAGATATAAAGTTCTTTCTCAAGTTGCTAGGGATGTTTTGGCCATTCCTGTCTCTACTGTTGCTTCTGAGTCTACTTTCAGCATAGGAGGTCGTATCCTTGACCAATTTCGTAGTTCTCTTACTCCAAAACTTGTTGAAAGTTTAATTTGTACACAAGATTGGTTGCGTGCTTCGCCATTGCCATTTCAGATGGAAGAAAACTTTGCAGATTTGGAGGACATAGAAAGAGGTAATATAATTCTAATATTCAATTAATCATTTAAATTTCATTCATGTATTGTGTTATTTTTTACTTTAAACTGAAATTATTTTTTTTGCAGCTCTAACCAATGTTAACATAGCTGCTGGGAAGTGATTTGGTCTGCTAGAAATCACCTATTACTGCTGCTGCTACCACTGCGCTGTTGTGGTGCTTTTGTTTGTCATCCTTAAACTGTGATGCTGTCAACATGCCTTTGTTTATTTGTTTTTGTCTAAAACTACTTTATATTTGTTTGCTTAGAATTTGTGGAAAAGGGAAATGTAATGTCTACTAGTATTGAATTTGGTTGTTGTTGATGTGTGTTTGCTTGGAATGGATGATGTAATGTCTACTACTATTGTTGATGTAATGTCTACTACTATTGTTGATGTGTGTTTGCTTGGAATGGATGATGTTTGATTAGAATGGAGGATGTTTGCTACAGGTTTACAGGAATGGAGTTGCAATTGGAATGGAAATGCTAGTGGCATAGGATGTTTACAGGTTTTCAGTTTATGGAAATGCTAGTGGAATAGAATGGAAATGCTAGTGAAATGAAAGTTTAATTTGGAATGGTTTACAGTTTATAATATTGCTTCTGTGTTTTCAAATAGGATATGTACTTATATAATATTGTTTCTGTGTTTACCACTTAGATTATATTGTTTACAAAATGGATGTTTAATTATATTGTAGATGGTTTTCAATGACTATGTTGCTATTGGAATGAAAATGTAATGTCTATATTTTTTTTGTTATTTAATTATTTAAATCCGTGGTCCTAAACCGATCCAATCCGTGTTTCAACAGATTGGTTCGGATTGGTTCCACAATTTAAACGGATTGGATTGGTTCTAATTTTCCAGGAACCGTAGATAGCGGATTGGTCCTGGTTTTCTCCCAATCCGGACCAATCCGGTCCATGCTCACCCCTACCAATCATATCTCCCCCGCCCAGACTTGTCCTTAGGAGATTCTTGAGTGTAAAATGAAGCCCCGGAAGTAAGATTTCCAACGGTGGTGGCCTCATATCTTAATTCCTTTTGTGAAAAGAGTTATGCCCGTTTCGGTGAAGCCGCGCAGATGTTTTCCTCCTTCCCGAATTCATGCTAAACCACTTTTGACCAAAAAGGCTATTTTTTTAGAAAAATTGCTGGCCTCCCACCCTCCTACAAGCTTTCTAACAATGAAAATAAGATCTCCACCAAAAATGAACCAAGACGGATGCAAAACGGAGGTTCGGGGGCCGAAACACGTAGTTCGGGGCCCCGAAAACAGGCTGTTAGGCATCGGAAGTGGCGTTTGACCACGAAGTTGGTCTCTCGGACCACAGTGTCCCTCAAAAGGGAGGAAATAAGGTGTATGGCAAAAATTAGAGCAAACGGAGGTGGTTAAGCGGTCCCGAACCGAGGCACACGGCCGACGGCTCTGAAAAATCGGAAACTGGGCTCCAAATGGAAAAAATGGCCTACGACCACGAAACGTAGCCTACGGCCACTGAAAGATGATCTACAAGACCTCTCCCTCCTTTCGGGAAGAGAAAACAGAGAAAACGGGACCTAGTTCGCAAACCGAGGCAAGGTACAAAAGAGTCTAGAGGCAAGGCTCGCAGCCGAGACTCCGCAACCTCAGAACGAGCACAATATGCGACATCACCAAGCGCTCAATCGGTGACGTCTGAGTCTTAAGGTCAGTCAAAAATGGGGTGTCTACAGTTGCCCCTCTTTGACAGAACTCGAAAGTCAAGAAGTGACAGGAGTGAATGTCAAAGCCCAGAGACGACCCATTTTTGACGAGACCGAAGACTTAGACAAACATACAAGATAACAAAGATGTGCCCGGAGGCATGCCCGTAGGCAGGGGGCAAGATGCAAAATGATATGCACAAAGCCGGACGTAACTCATGATCATGCAAATGTAGCAAGCTATAATGAAGCAAGTATTCACAAAAAGATGCAACAGTTTTAAGCAAGAATGCAAAGCAACAATTACATTTCATGCAGTTTAAGAATGTAGAGAATTATTCAATTCTCGCCACATATCACACGGAGAAGATACAATACCTGTGCGGCTCGTCTGGTTGCACTAGCCTCAAATGAACCGTACATACAATATCGTGCCTCGGCAATGTCCTTTCTCATGCTGATATGGGAATCTTTCGCTTCTTCTTGGTTGAACTGCAGGTACTACTTTTCTCCCTAACTATGGTTGCAGCTTTCCCTATTCTCCAACAGGGTGACAGACTAGGTTGATTCGGTATCTAGAATTGAGGTGCATACATATGCTATCTCAATCTATGGGGCTGCCGTACAGATTTCAAGCCGAGGATATACCCTTGGGTATTTAAACCAGACTTTAGTCTCGGAAATCCCAAACCTTTGCGTTCTAGGCAAGAGCCACTCAAACTCTAGTTTCCACCGTCTCAGTTGATCTTCTAGGAACTCACTGCTAACATAGGCAGGTGGCTATACCAGACCACTGGAAGTCGTTCGGGCACGACAAACACCAAAGGAATTGCACCTTTAGAGGATTTAAGGTCTCCTAGACCCGGGAGTGCACAAGACAGTGCGAATAGTGATGCAGGATTTAAGGTCTCCTTAGACCAGAGGATTCAAGGTCTCCTAGACCAGACAGTAAAATAGATACGATGCAATGGATGTAATAGATGTGATGCAATAGATAATAGATGCGATGCAACAGAAAGTACAATAGATGCAAAAGGTGAACACACGCCAACCACGCTGGACTCGTGAGTGTAGAAAGAACAAAGAAAATCAATCAGGAGCGCGTTCCATGCAACCTAAGATAAATTCCAAACACGCTGAAATCGTGTGAGGAAGGGGAGGCTCCAAAAACAACCCGCCCAGCGCGTCTACAACGCAACCTGGGATAAATTCCAAACACGCTGAAATCGTGTGAGGAAAAGAACTCTAACCACGCTAAAATGGTAAGAAGAAGTCCGAAAAACAATTGCTCAAGTGCCCGCACAACGCAACCGGAGATAAAATCCAAACATGCTGAAATCGTGTGAGGAACGGGACACTCAAACCACGCTGAAATCGTGAGAGGAGGTCCAAAAACAACCCGCCCAGCGCGTCTACAACGCAATCTAAGATAAATTCCAAACACGTTGAAATCGTGTGAGGAAAAGAACACTCTAACCACGCTGAAATCGTGAGAAGAGGTCCGAAAACAACCGCTCAAGTGCGCGCACAGCGCAACTTGAGATAAAATCCAAACACGCTGAAATCGTGTGAGGAACGGGACACTCAAACCACGCTAAAATCGTGAGAGGAGGTCCAAAAACAACCCACCTAGCGCATCTACAACGCAACCTGGGATAAATTCCAAACACGTTGAAATCATGTGAGGAAGAGAACACTCTAACCACGCTGAAATTGTGAGAAGAGGTCCGAAAACAACCGCTCAAGTGCGCGCACGACGCAACCTGAGATAAAATCCAAACACGCTGAAATCGCGTGAGGAACGAGACACTCAAACCACGCTGAAATCGTGAGAGGAGGTCTAAAAACAACCCACCCAGCGCATCTACAGCACAACCTGGGATAAATTCCAAACACGCTGAAATCGTGTGAGGAAGAAAACACTCTAACCACGCTGAAATCGTGAGAAGAGGTAAACAACTCAAGAGCGTGTTCCACGCAACCTAAGTTGAGTCCCGGGGGACAACGATCCTAAACGCTGCTCAGCGTAAAAGGATAAACAATAAGAGATAACACAAGATGCAAATAAATGCAATAAGTGTGATGATACGATACATGTTGTAAGCAATGCGGAGCCTGATGTTTAAGGAATGCAATCAAACAAAGCGGCACTTTAGAAAGCACCTCATGGAGTGAGTGGCGGTAAACCACTTTACTCTCACGAGGAATGGTACTCAGGGAGAGCACTACAATATTATGTTCACTTTGAACACACAGTTCGCATCAGCATACTGCTTATTCTGAACACGCAGCTCATAACACAATATTCTGCTTATTTTGGAACATACGGCTCACGCAGGACACCGCTGATTCTGAACACACGGTCCATTCTGAACACAACTCATTCTGAACTCACAGCCCATAACATAGTATTTTGTTTCTTCGGTACACAGCTCATACAAGACACTGCTCATTCTGAACATATAGGATGCAATGACGGAACTTGCAGAAGTTGAAACAATCTTCAGATGCCCGACATTTTCCCTTTTTTCTTTTGCTTTGTAGCCCGGAACTTTCATAGCTTCAGATGGGTCCTGGTTTTACTGTTTTCACATGACCTGGGTTGAATCCCGCGGCTTTATGAAAGAACCAATCCTGATTTGCACAAATGTGGAGAACGACACGGCACTCTGAGCACAAAACAATTTTTGAAATTGAAATGAGAAAAGGGTTCTCAACCGAGTATTGAGCCTACAACTGACCACAGCACACCACGACTCAACAACAAAGGAAAAGACAAGGTAAGACAACCTAAACGCATCTATAGACACTTTAAACGACTCAAAACAAGAATCGAGACAAACAAAACGCACAAACACAACTCTCAACTGTGTTACAAAGACAAGAGACCTCTTGGTGCACAAGGAGCCAGTTTCTCTGGGTATTGTTTCCTATCCTTTTCTTATTTGTGATTCTCACATCACTCGGCCCTCAAGCTCTGTTTTTCTGAAAAAGCCATTTTCTCATTTTTTTTCTCTCAACGCACATCTCTCTATTCTTTAATCTCTTATTTTTTTTATCCCTCCCCTAGGTGGTTGATGGATGAACAAGAAATTGCGGGCTCTTGCCCCTAGTATGCTGCCAGATCCTTCTTCTTCTGCGCGCAGCTAGTGAGTTCCTCCCATAGAGGGGTTATGCTACAACTGGGTGTGTAGCAAATTCGCAGCTGACATCGGTTGGTGATGCTCTTCCGGGGAGTTTGGACGTGATCAGATATGTCCAGATGAGGAAATGGAACATCTGGATTCATTCCAGTTTGTGCTTCGTACTTGGCTTGATACCTCATTGCTCAGAGGATGTGAGAGCTTTTCGGCCCTTTTGTTGTCGCCTTCAGTTGTGCCTTTTCTGGCAGGTAGAATGCTCTTCTTGGCAAGTATGGTGCCCTTTCTGGCATGTATGTTGACAATGGGGAAAAGACAGAATACCTGACTCAACTGTGCCCCTAATTCATCATTTTGACCATTTTTTATTTTTGGCTTTCTACTAAAACAATTTTAACCAAAATGAGAGTTAGATTAACACGCTTGTTCGATTTTTTGATTCAAAATCATGCAAGTTAGGTTATGAGCATTGAAAATTTTCCTCTTTTGGGTCCAAGAAAAAGGTCCAGTTTTGAAAAAAATGGAATAGTTTTCGAGAGAAGATTAGTCAACCTCATTAAAAAATTCTCAAAAACTATTTTTGCAAACAGCCACTGCTCAACGAGCATGGAACCCGCTCTTGAGATGCACAACTTCAAATCCGAAGGAAAATTGCCCCCTGCTTGAAGAGAGCTTCCTGGCAACGGAAAGTTGCCCCTTGTTTGGATAGCACCGCGGCGCATTGTAGTCAGTCCTCAGAGTGACGAACACAACCAAATTCTCAGATTCAAAGACAGCAAAGATGATCAAAACCATTATATGGACACAGTTGAATTTTGAAGTGTTTTATGGCTGGACTTCAGAATGAAGTTGCCTACGTATCCCAAAGATGGGAATCAAGCCTCACGTAGTTCAGGGTTAAGGTACACTCGGGTATTTAACCTCTCCTTTTTATGCTCTAACTTTTGCCAAGGCCGCCCTTTGCGGGTTTTTAACCTTGCGAGCTATATTCTTCAATTCTTTTTCATTTCTTTTCTTCTTTGTTCTATCTTTTTCTTCTTTTCTTTTTTATTTTTTATTTTTTGCATTTTCTTCATTCAGTTTTTTTTTTTTTCTGTATTTTTATCTTTTGTTCTTTTCTTTTCTTTTTTCTTCTTTTTTTTTTCGCTCTAACTTTTTCTTGGGTCGCCCTTTCGGGTTTTTGGCCCAGCGAGCCTCTCAAGGGTAAAAGTGTAGCTTGGTCTATGTCAAATGGTTCTGAGATCTCGAATCCGTCTAAATCCAGGAGAGTGACTGCTGTTCACTGACGATGCAGGAGTCCATCCCATGGGAGCTAAATTTGCCCCTAGTGTTGTAGATAGGAACTCAGTTGTTCTTCAGCAATGCCTTCTTCTTTCCTTCCTTCTAGGGTTTGGCATTCTTGCCGATCTTCATTGATTTGTGGAATGATCCATCTTCGACTCTTCGGGCATAATTTGGCATCTTTTGCCCCTAGTCCGAGGGGTGCTTCTGATCTAGCTTTGCAAGCTTGTTTTGACGACGTCCGACCCTCTTGATCTGACTTCCCTGCCCCTAGTTCGAGGGCTGCTTTGAATCTGGCCACACAGGCCTCACATTGCGATTGATCGTTAAACACTCTGAATTAAGGTCCAAGGTTTGAAAACAAGGGGTCGAGTCTCGAGGCTGAGAGCGATCCTAGGCTGCACAATCTTAGGAGCGATTTCACACAGGTCTTCGCAGGACCGCACAAAACATTTTTTGAAATCTTTTAAGAAAGCGACCAGTCGCTCGTGCTGAAGACAGTGTAGAACCAATCTGGATCAAGCCAGGATCTTTCCCAGTACTCACATTAACAAGCATGATCTCGATCATTAAGGGCTTAGCATGCCTCTCTTTTTCTCAATTGATCAAATTTTGCAAAACCCAAGGAATTCCTTGCTCTTCGTTTTTTATCACAATGTTTCGAAAAAAGTTTTGGAAAACTTAGGTCGATGCAACGAATTCAAGGCACAGAAAAGACACAGCTTCTAGTCAAATACTGCCATCTCATTTAGAATTTCTGGCACAACTGGCACACGGCAAAAGCAAACACAAAAGCGTGAAAAACCACTGCTGTTCATTCAAATCTGTTGGCATTACTGGCTCAAAGGCAGAAACAGACTCAAAAGAAAACGAAAAGACAAACACAAAACAAGCAAGTGATGTTTGAGGTAACATCCCCGAAATCACCCGACTCTTAACAAAACAGGACTGACTCGATACAACAAGACAGACCTGACAGACTCAATATGAAAAGACTGACTCAAAACAAAGAGACAGACTCAAAACAAAACAACAGAACTGACTCAATACCCAAGCTAGAACGTACAAAACCCAATATTCACAAATGCTCAAAACAGTGCGTGCCATACACCACATCTGAAATAAATTGAACGCCGCCCGTAGGTGGTTCATCTCCCGATCACATCACATTATCCCCCCAAGTTCACCGATCTAGTGCCGATAGACTTTGCTAAGCTTGGCGCAGCAATGACCCCATTGTCAAATAGATCTTGTACTTCATGGCGAAGACGGAAGCAATTGTCGGTAGTATGGCCAGTTTGCTGATGGAAGGCACAGTACTAAGCGGCATCATGCGTAGCTAGAAAAGGATTTGGGGGAGGCCGAGGCTCAAGGGGTTTGAGATGGCCTTGTCCAACAAGGACTTGGAAAGCTTTGGACAAAGGCATATAGAGGGCATGGAAGACCCTCTGACCTCAGGGTTGGTACTTCAAGGTTTGTGGATTTTTGCTGGACGCACCAGTAAAGGGATTGGCAGGTGCTGGCCTGGTTTGTTGATCTCTTCCAAGTGCAGGATTATAGCTGAAAGGAACGTTTCTGATACAACGACCCTTCTCCCGGCTTGCCCCTTGATTCAAATTGCCCCCAACTTGAGTGGCGAAAATGTCATCCACAGTTTTTGCAACAATTGCGAGCACTTGCTCTTTGTTCAGTCCCTTGGCTTTCAAAGCCTCAACAGCCAACAGAAGATGTTCATGGAGATCCATATCCGCCCCTATCTTGTTCTTTCCACTCGCCTCTACTTTGCCAAGGGATTGGCATTCCTTAAATACAACCCGTTCCAAGACTGGGGAGCCTTTTGACACGAACTCCCTGGTATGTGATGTGGTTGATGACGGAGCCAATGTCCCGGAGGCCAAATCTGTCACAGTTCTCTAAAGATCTTCGATCATTCTCTTCAGCTCAGAAGTAGTGGGCTCACGGGTTTGAGATGATTGGGGTCCAGGTGCATCCATCATGCATAAGTCTATGCTTTTTGGAATGAACACCTCAGGCTTGGGTAGATGGGCTGGAGTGATGTATATGCTAGGGTCGAAGGTAAATGGTAGTGTATGGATGAGGTTAAGATGGGGAGGTGACGAATCAGTACTAACTTGAGGTCCTTTAGGTGGAGCTAGGGTCTCTTCGTCAATAAGATCCTGAATCTTATGACGGGGGCGGATGCAACGGTTTGTATCATGACCGTGTTGTTGATGATAGGCACAGTATTTAGCTGGGTCATATCTTGGTGGAAGAGGATTTGGAAGGGGTTGGGGTTTTAGGAGTTCTAGGTGCCCTTCTTCTTGCAGCTTTTTCAAAGCTTGGGAGAGACTCATGTAAAGAGGATGGAATTTTCGGGCTTGGGGCCGAGTTGAAGTGGTTGGTTTTTGGTCATTGAGGGAAGTGGTGATAGTGTCTACTTCTGAGCATTTCGCAGCAGTGCTACCATCAGTAGTAGCATTGGAACTGCGAGCAACATTCCTCTTCAAAGGCTCATTATCTTCTGCAAAGATCCCTTGTCTAATGGCATCCTCGATTTAAACCCGCATTTTATGAAGGGCTGGAAAGGTAAACAGAGGTAGAACGACCATTTTGCAGCAACTTGCCATGCAGATTCCGAACAATCATCCTGATCTGATCTTTGTCGGAAGGCCTTGTAGTCATCATTGAGGCCTTTGCTCTCCATCTTGTCACGAACTCTGAGAAACCCTCATTTGGCTCTTGGCAGGTGACTTCGAGATCATGAGTTGTGACCTCGATCTGTGTGTTGTAGGAGTATTGAGCAATAAAGGCCTTAGCCAGCTCTTCCCAGTTCTATTTCACAGAGTTCTCCAATTTCGCATACCGTTGCGGGCTATCCTGCATGGTTGACAACAAAGGACAATTTCTGGGCTGTGGTCAAACCCATTGGCCTCAAGATATCAGAAAACAATTAAAAGTGCACCATTGGGTCTTCAGAGCCATCAAATCGATCGATATGCAGCATTTTAAACCGTTCCGGCAAAGTCACCACTGAGTCGGTATAACCATCCTCTATATCAGGAATAAAGTGGGCCCCTTTAGACTTTTTGAACAATTTCTCAAGCTTGCTCACTTTCAATGCTGTGGGGTCCCTCTTGAACTCAAAGGGGGAGTCTGGTAAGTTGGTGGGTGTTTTAGATAGCTGGGGTAGAACCGGAAGCGGAGCTGGCCCGCCTGGAATGTCCGTATCATCCTGGACGTGGGTTGCCTCCCCGAGTATGGGAACTCTTGGTGGGGGAGGAGCCTGGTGTGAAGTAGATACCCCAGTTTGTTGCTCTAACCTGGCAATTGTCTCTGCCTGTTGGGCTATGACCACGCTCGCCGCTTGGTAAATTCGCTGACGACAAAGATCTTCGCATGGCTTTCATACTATCACGAGTTGGCGCATCATCTCTTCCAGACCCGACATATTGTCCTGATCTAATTGAGCAACTGGTATATCTGTGTTTTGCGAGGCTCAAATCTCAACTGGGCCGCTCAAAGACCACCGAGCCGGTAGTTCTTTGTCCGTGGTCTGTGCCTGATCGACCTTTTCACCCTGCCTCTAGTAAAGGAACACTGATTGCCTTTGAACTGAATTTCTGACCCGACAAAGTCTATCAACACAAGTTCGGTGTACCTGGGGGATATTGGAGCCCTTTGAAGCTATGGTTCCCAAACTACCTAGCAAAAGAGAAAACATGCAGTATCTCAGCCCGATTTCACGATAACCCATATGAGCAGAAATAATGATGGCTCCTTCCTGCTGCATCGCCCAAAATTTCGCCTCAGAATCGATACCCTCGTGAATCAATCCCAGCATCGAATCGGTGCCCGCAGGCCTGATGCCCAAACTACTGAACTGGTGCCCGCAGGCTTGATGCCCAAACTTGTAGACTGATACATGCATTCCTATAGAGACGCACTCTAAAAGCACATAGCAGACAAGTGAGAGCCAAAACACCCCTATGTTGGGGTAGGGTTTCCCTGTCCTATTTTGTCAGGAGCTAGGGTTTCACTACGCACGTAGCGGTTTCAAATAACCTAAATCGGGTAAGCAACCTATCCTAGCTTGGAATGGTCACTATGGATTCCGAATATGCACTAGGTCGAATGGTCAAAAGGGTGCCTCGGTAAAACCGGGGTTTGTGTTCCCATATTGGCAGAGCCCGTAACCGGTAAGCCTTATGGCATGCAGCCTCTGACAAACCGCTCAGGAATAGCAGATGGCAAACACGGTGTCCTAGGCGCACCAATGCAAATGCAATGCAAAGAAACACATAAGTGTAGTCAAAACTAGATATCACGAGTTCGAGTCAAGCTCTCTAAATCTCCAGCAGAGTCGCCAGAAAATGTAGATGTCCCCGAACGCCCCGGGAGGGATGACTCCCGTTCCGTTCGTTTTGGGCTCACTACAGTTCGGACTCAAATTGTCACGGTTCTAAATCTGAACCAAAGAGTCCAAATCTGGCAAATCGTTTTGAGAAAACAGATTTTTGAAAGAAGTGCCAAACATGGACTGCTTTGCGGAATCTGAGTCGCCACCTAAATATTTTATTTTTAGGAAATTTAGGAAACCCGACTCGTTTGCCTAAGGCCACGTGTCTCATCACCAAAGTTGCCTCGGCTCGAGAACTTGGGTACGATTGGGAAGGTCACCGTGAGCACCGCCGATCAAAGATCGGCCTCTACTAACCATGATATCTAGTTTTGAAAACATTATGCATTCTTATTCCGGTTATTAGCCTAGATTTACTATGTGATGCGCACAGCATACAAGTATAGACCGGGTCGCCTGAATTGGAACAAAACATTTCATGTTTGTTTTTGAAAGATGGTTTGCTACTCGTAAGTAGGCTTAAAATGTAGATTTTGCCACCCTCGGGTGGGCTTAGAAAAGATGGTTTTGCCACTATCCAGTGGGCTTAAAACTCACAGTTAATAATTTGTTCCAATCCAAATAACCCAACCTTCACCCATAGGCATTCAAGCAGTTATATCACATAAGCAAATAGCCTCAAGGTAAGCATGCTATCATGGCAGTCACTCACACATGCAAGGATGCTAAAGCATAAAACTTACCGAGTACTCCAAGCCAAAACAGAAGCTAATTAGAAATCCATGCATGATCCTAACTATACCGAAATGCCTAATGCAACATATGCAAAAATGCAACTATAGCAGGCTCGACTATTCTAAACATGGCATATGGAATGCTACAGCTAACATGTATTCAACTCGGAATTGAAATACAATGCAGTGAGTATGATGCGCCAAGCCCAGTGCATGCAAAACAGATGAATGAATGCAAACATGCTATCATACTGTATGCTAATTGAAACATGCCCTAATCTAACCATCATAAGCTGGTAAATAAAAGGGAGAAAGACGTGGGGTTGGAAGACATACATCACACACACGCACACTTATTACAATTTTGCCCTCATACGGAGGCTCCAAAATAATATACAGTCCCAAATGAATAATACAATCCAAATAAGTATGAAATCCTAATTAATTAACGAAATAATCTAGGAAAGCAGTAAACTAGCATGCAAGCTAGGGACTGCCTCAACTCTGTTTCGGATGATGAATGATGCATGTTCGGGTTGCTTGGCACGGAAATCCATCGCGATGCCCCAATTAGCCTCTGTTTACAATTTATGCTCAGAATGTTGCACGAAGCCCCAAAAGATTGCCGATTTTTGATTTGCTGCAACAGAGAGCAGGAAAGGGGCATGGCAATGTATTTTCACATATGTATGCTTGACTACTCTTCAGGGAGTGTAGTCCTTGATCCTCGTGCCACCAATCACGCATCTCGATGCATGATGGCCGAGGGGTCGATTTGCACGACTCAATATGGAATGAATGCACACATAAACACAACAAGGCCTAAACTCCATCATGGATAATCCGGAGTGTCGGGGACTAGGAATTGAGACACGTTCTGTCACTCAGAGTACGAAACGTCCCTCGTTTCCCGTGCTCGGGCTAACTCCTATCCCAAGCACAATGCCATATGCATGACATGCATGAATGCAACTAATATACAACCTAGCATACACAATGCTATGAGATGGCATACACGATGCACGATGTAACATGGCATACACGATGCTCTAATATGCAACCTAGCATACACAATGCTATGAATCAAAATGGCATACGCAATGCATGATGGACTTACGCCAATATGAGTGGACCTCAGCCACACTCACATCAGCGGCCATAAGATGAAAATGAGACACTCGAGGTGCGTGCACACATGCACGTAAATCGAGGACCGATCCTAAGGCACAAATGCCACTGTAACAAGGCGTGGCAAGGCATGGAATATGGCATACAAACATGCGAATTTCAACACTAAAATATGATGCTAAACAGCCCCGAAACATGGCAATATGGCACCCGATGCATGAGATGAACCCCGAAACTCAAAATTAGGCATATGCAATGACCTATAGCTATACAAAGCATGCATTTTTTGATCATGAAGCATGAACACAGAGTCAAGGCAGTCCTAAAACATGAACTTTTCCAGTTTAAATCATGGCCAAAAAGTGCTAGCAAGATGGACTAAAATAGCATGCGATTTTGACTATCAAACATGGATTACATGGCACGTAAATGAAGCAAGTGAGAACTCATCAAACCAGAAAAAATTAGTGAACTAAACATACCAAAATATTCCCAAATACACAAGGAAAGGCAGCCAACACATGCACAAATGAGGGGTTCCTTTGGAAGGGCATACAAGGGGTTATTAAGCACATGCAAGATAGACATGAAGCATGACCAAAAAAACTCTGGAAATCAAATATGGTAGTCTCAAAACTCACTAAATTGACTCTGAAATGTGACTTCAAAGCATGCAAGATAGAATCTCTTTGGAAGGCCAAAATGACCACCAAACAAGTCAAGGTGAGAGGGGGGCACCCCCCTCTGATTTGGAGGTTCAAGACAGCATCAAAGTCACTGGAAATCCACTGGATTCTAGTGGCTAGAAGTTCAAACAAGGCATGCAACAAGGGCTAGGGTGTAAGGCTCAAAATAAGAGGGAATCAAGCATACAAGGAAGCATGTGACCTCAAATAAGAAAATTCCCTTAATCAAACATGAATTTGATGCCAAAACAAGACTTTTTCTAGTTTATAACAAGTCTCAAAAATGAACATAAATAGGACTAATCTATCATGCAACAGTGGCCCTAAAAGAGAGAATAGAGGCAAGGGACGGCATCTGGCCCCAAATGGTAAAGAGCCTTTCAATAAAGTTGAAGAGGGGCTCAAAACATGGCACTTTACAATTTACATCAAGCCTCGAAAATGAACACAAGTGAGCCTAAATCAACATGCAAGAAAAAGGCCTAAAAGAGGGATAAAGAGGCAAGTGGTAACAGCTGGCCTCAAACAGAGGAGAGCCCTTTAAAAAAGTTTAAGAGGGGCTCAAAAAAAGATATTTCATAGTTTATGACCAAGTCCAAAACAGCTCACAAATAAGCCTAAAATATCATGCAAAAATAGGCCTAAAAGAGAGATAAAGAGACAAGAGGTAGTAGGAGACCTCAAACAGCAAGAGGTCCTTGATCAAACATGGAGAGGAGCTCAAAATAGGACTATTTTCAGTTTGGGTCAGAGCCCAAAAATGTAAGAAAAAGAGACTAAGATATAGAACAAGATAGTGCAAGAAAAGGGAAAATAGGAGCTTACCCTTGTAGCACAACTTTCCAGCAACTTTTGGTCCAAGGAAATGAGCTTTCACCCTCTGCAAATAACCTCCAAGGGGATGGAATGGAGTATGGAGGTGTGGTGTTATGGGTTGGTGTACAAAATGGCCAAGAAGCTAGGGTTTTGGAGCTTGGAATAGAGAGAGATGGAGGTTTGTATGCAAAGCTCCCAAATGATTTTTTTCAACCCCTAAAATGAAGCTAAGGGTGCTGGTTTTAAAGAGGGAGAGGGGCAAGAAAAGGGGGGAAAAACAAATTTAAATTTCCCCTCAAAAGGGGAGACCCTCGAACAGAGGGTCAAATGCAGAATAGTTGGCACAGCTGGAACACACTCAGGAGAGCAAAAATGGCCGGCTAGCTTAAAAGGGCCAAAGTGGTCAGCCAACCAGGCTAGGTGGCCGGCCGACCAGGTCAAAAGGGTCAAAGTGGCTGGCCACCTCCTAGGATGAAGCCGCAGAAGTTAGCTTTCCAATGCCGCAAACCTTGCATTAAAATTCCTCCTGTGGAAAAAGTTATGCCAGTTTTGGTGAAGCCGCGCAGATTCGGTCCAACCGGATTGATCCCCTACTTCAACCAATCATATCTCCCCCGCCCGGACTTGTCCTTAGGAGATTCTTGAGTGTAAAATGAATCCCCGGAAGTAATATTTCCAACGGTGGTGGCCTCATATCTTAATTCCTTTTGTGAAAAGAGTTATGCCCGTTTCGGTGAAGCCGCGCAGATGTTTTCCTCCTTCCCGAATTTATGCTGAACCACTTTTGACCAAAAAGGCTATTTTTTTAGAAAAATTGCTGGCCTCCCACCCTCCTACAAGCTTTCTAACAATGAAAATAAGATCTCCACCAAAAATGAACCAAGACGGATGCAAAACGGAGGTTCGGGGGCCGAAACACGCAGTTCGGGGCCCCGAAAACAGGCTGTTAGGCATCGGAAGTGGCGTTCGACCACGAAGTTGGTCTCTCGGACCACAGTGTCCCTCAAAAGGGAGGAAATAAGGTGTATGCCAAAAATCGGAGCAAACGGAGGTGGTTAAGCGGTCCCAAACCGAGGCACACAGTCGACGGCTTTGAAAAATCGGAAATCGGGCTCCAAATGGGAAAAATGGCCTACGACCATGAAACATAGCCTATGGCCACTGAGAGATGATCTACGAGACCTCTCCCTCCCTTCGGGAAGAGAAAACAGAGAAAACAGGACCTGGTTCGCAAACCGAGGCAAGGTACAAAAGAGTCCGGAAGTTCGGAGGCAAGGCTCGCAGTCGAGACTCCGCAACCTCAGAACGAGCACAATATGCGACATCACCAAGCACTCAATCAGTGACATCTGAGTCTTAAGGTCGGTCAAAAATGGGGTATCTACACGTGGACATGCATGTAAGGATTTCATGAAAACAACCTCAAAAATTCTATGATATGGACATGCATACATGAATTCACTCTCAAATCAACACTTTGAGCTAATTCTTGACTCTAATCACCAATTGAACATAATTTCAATGAAACTTTCATGAACAATGTATGTAACAACTTAAATTCATAATCAAGAGAATGAATTTCCTACCTTAAGTCTTGAATTCCAAGTGTAGAAGCCTAATCTCTCAAGCCTTCTTCAATTTCTTCTAAGTTTCAAGCCAATCTTTTATTGAATCAATTTTTCTTCCAATCTCTCTCTCACTCACGGCTTGGTCAAGAAGATGGATGAAAAGTGGTGCCAAACAAGTATAAGGTCAAGCAAATGGCCTTGAAAGGGCCCACTAATGGCAAGAGTGTAAATAACTCTAGCTAATGTAATTTAACATTATTTACAGCAATGGTTGGTGGCCCGAAATTCAGTGGCTCGAATGGCTCGAAACTGTCAAAACGACGTCGTTTTGGGCGCAAAACGACGCAAAACAACGTTGTTTTGGCAGTTTCGAGCCATTTGAGCCACTGATTTTGTGGCCCTCAAACATTTTTCTATTATTTATTATAATTTAATCATCCCAAATTGAATTTTCATTAAACCTATCATAAAATCATATAAATCCTAATTAGCATGTAACACTAGTCAATTTCTGAATCGGTCGCCGGTAAGGCTTTCAATTTGTAGTTCAAAATCAAAACATGAACAGATCATTCAGTAACAAACACATAGAAATGCATTTAAGACAACACACTCATGCAACAACTTAGGATTTCATCTTAATCAATTACTTATCATGCTTAATCACAATTTAACGCTAATCAAAAGTGAGGGTTGTTACATCGGCAAAACAGCAGAACAGAAGGCAATGGAAGACTTAGTTGAGGTAAGGATAGATGAAAAGAATCTAGAAAAGTTCTTTTTTTCTCGGCTCGTCTTTGTCCAGCACCGAGAGAATAGAGGTCATGGAATTCTTAACCTGCAACATCGAAGTGTTTGCCTGGACGCCATACGACATGCCTGACATTGACCCAAATTTCATCTGCCATCAACTTAATGTACATCCAACTGCCAGACTAATTATTCAGTGCACTCGCAGATCGGTACTCCACCACACGAAAATAGTGGCAGAGAAAATGGGAAACTTGCTAGAGGCAGGAGCCATCAGAGAAGTACATTATCTGAGGTGGATCTCCAATACTGTAGTAGTGCCAAAGAAGAACGAAAAATTGCGTGTTTGCGTGAACTACAAAACAGTCAACAAGGCATACCCAAAGGATAGTTTTCCCTTACTACGGATAGACCAACTGGTGGACCTGATGGTAGGACATAACCGACTTAGCTTCCTTGATGCGTATCAAGGTTACCATCAGATCGTTATCTATGAACCAGACCAGGAGGTCACATCATTTACAACGTCTAGAGGATTGTATTGTTACATGGTCATGCCCTTTGGCTTGAAGAACACAGGGGCTACATTCCAACGGATGGTCACCAAAATGTTTGAACCATTGTTAGGCAGAACAATGGAGGCTTATATAGATGACATGGTGGTCAAAAGCAAGGATGAGAAGGACCATCTCAGGGACCTAGATGAAATATTCCAAATTTTGAAGTCTCACAAGTTGCGTCTAAACTCATTTAAATGTGCATTCGGCGTAGGATCAGGAAAATTCCTAGGTTTTCTAGAAACCAATCGGGATATAGAAGCTGAATCCTCTCAAATCAAAGCAATCCAAGATCTTGAAAGGCCCAACACAGTCAAAGAGGTATAGCATCTCACTGGCCTAATAGCCGCTCTCAACCGGTTCATAAGTCAGTTGTCCGGCAGATGTCGACCATTCTTCCAAGCATTGAAGGCCAAATTTGAGTGGAATGAAGAATGTGACCGTGCCCTGGAAAGCTTGAAAGATTACATGACCTCTCCTCCGTTGTTAATAACCCCGGTACCAAGAGAAGAGCTTTTTTTGTACTTAGCAATTTCACAGTATGTAGTAAGCACAGTGTTGGTCAGAGCAGAAGGAATCCAACACCTACCTATCTTTTATGTTAGCAAGACATTGCTGGACGCTAAAATAAGGTACCTACCATTGGAAAAACTGGCGTTAGCTTTGATGATGGCCTCAAGAAAGTTGTCACACTATTTCCATGCCCACACCGTGATCGTCCTAACAACTTTTCCATTAAAGGCCTTTTTTGAGATGGCAGATTTTTCTGGACGAATCTTGAAATGGGTAGTAGAGTTGGGACAGTTTGATATCAAGTTTCAACCTAAAACCGCAATAAAAGCCCAAGCTTTAGCAGACTTTCTGGCTGAGTTTACACCAGGAAGTCATCATATCTGCTCGATCGATTTGTCCGACGCAACTGAAGTAAGGAGGGAAAATGCCGCAGGAACTGCACAGCCCCTAATGCAAGATGCCCAGCTACATTACAAGCCATACAAGATTGAGGACAGGAAGGAAGGAACAAACCATGCTATTCCCAGTGAGGACTTATAAAAAAAATAGAGACTTGAGGCAGTCAGACAGTGAAAATCAAACCCCAACAGCAGGCGTGGACTTGGAAGAAAACACCAGCAACACCCATGATCCCAAGACATCATGCAATCCCTCTGCTTGCTAGAAGCTATTCGTCGGAGAGATGTGGAAACTCTTCGTGGATGGAGCATCCAACAGGCACGGTGCAGGACTTGGCATAGTCCTCATCTCACCAGATGGCCTAACAATTGAATAGGCAGTCAACCTTGGTTTCTCAGCATCCAACAATGAGGCGGAGTATGAAGCACTATTAACAGGCTTAAAATCAGCACTTTTCATGAAGGCCACCAAGCTAATGGTTTACAGTGACTCCCAGCTGGTAGTAAACCAGATTTCAGGTGACTACAAGGGAAAAGATGAGAAGATGGCTAAATACCAAGAGTTAGTCAGAAATGATATCATGAAGTTTAAAGTAGTTCGGATAGAGTAAATTGGCCGAGAAGAAAACAGTAAAACAGATGAGCTAGCTGGTTTAGCTTCAATGGCAGATACATCTATCCCATATCCATTACTGATCAACTTCCTACCCAGACCAAGCATTGAAGAACCCGAAGTAACTGAGATATGTTGTGCCGAACTGGGCCCTTCTTAGATAGACCCCATCATAGTATTTTTAAAAGACGGCATCTTTCCTGAAGAAAATAAAGAAGCCAACAAAATTAGAGCAAAATCACAGCGATTCTGGCTCTCTCCATCACTGGCATTGTACAAAAAATCCTTCACAGGACCTTACCTGAAATGTGTCCATCCCAGCTAGGTCGAGGCATTTTTGTTCGAGATACACGAAGGCGTATGCGGAAGCCACCAAGGGGGAAGATCATTGGCTTACAGAGCAATTTCACAAGGATATTGGTAGCCATACATGCAAGAAGACTCTGAGAAATATGTTAAGAGGTATGAGAAATGTCAGAAGTTCGCACACCAAATATATCAACCTTCCAGAGAACTTCTACCATTAACTAGCCCATGGCCCTCCGCAATGTGGGGTCTGGACATAGCGGGACCACTTCCAACTACACCCAGCAACAGAAAGTTCTTTCTCGCAGCAACAGACTACTTCACAAAGTGGGTGAAAGCTGAAGCGCTCGCATCAATAAAGGAGAAAAATGTCAAGAAGTTTGTATTGCAGAATATCATAACTCGATTCGGCATATCTAAGGCTCTAATATCTAACAATGGCACTCAGTTCGATGGCAAAATTTTCAGGGATTTTTGTGAGGAATACAAGATAGAATTCTACAACTCTACACCAGCATACCCTCAACCGAATGGCCAGGCAGAAGCATCAAACAAAGTCATCATAGATGGTTTGAGGAAAAGGTTGGAGAGAGCAAAAAGCAAGTGGGCTGAGGAGCTTCCTCATGTTTTATGGGCTTATCGTACCACACTTCGGTGGTCAATTGGAGAAACGCCTTTTTCCTTGGCTTATGGCATGGAGGCAGCAATCTCACTAGAAATAGACCTCCCCACTATTAGAAGTGAAAATTTTGACCCAAACTTGAATGAAGAAGCCATAACCTTGGAACTCAACCTCGCATAAGAAAGAAGGGAAAGAGCATTAGTTCACATTGTCTCATACCAGTAGGAGTTATCTAGAAAATATAACAAAACAGTGCATCCAAGGCAATTCAAGATTAGAGATTGGGTACTGCGCAAAGTAATGGGAAACACTTTGGTATGCAGAGATGGCAAGTTTGGACCTAATTAGGAAGGACCATACAAAGTGGTCGATTTAACAGGAAAATGGGCATATCATTTGGAATATGGAGATAGCAAGGCTATTCCTAGGCCATGGAACACTGCCAATCTCAAATTATTTTATTTTTAGCTTTTTGTAATTTTTTTCTTTTTCAAATAAAACAAGTAGTTTTTTCAGCATAATTCTTTCTACTGTAAAAGTTGTCATTGCCAACAAGGGGCAACCAAGAAGTTTAGCAGGATTGGCCAAACATTCAGTTCTTTTCCACAGCCGAGATAAGGATCTAGGCTGAAGAAAGTTAGTAGGTATGACTAACATTTAGCTCTCTTCAGCCGAGATAAGAATCTAGGCTGAAGAAAGTTGGCAAGTATGACCAACATTTAGCTTTCTTCAACCAAGATAAGGATCAAGGCTGAAGAAGGTTGGCAGGTATGACCAACATTTAGCTCTCTTCAACCGAGATAAGGATCTAAACTGAAGAAGGTTGGCAGGTATGACCAACATTTAGCTCTCTTCAACCAAGATAAGGATCAAGACTAAAAAAGGTTGGTAGGTATGACCAACATTTAGCTCTCTTCAGCTAAGATAAGGATCTAGGCTGAAGAAGGTTGGCAGGTATGACCAACATTTAGTTCTCTTCAGTCGAGATGAGGATCTAGGCTAAAGAAAGTTGGCAGGTTTGACCAACATTTATTTCTCTTCTTCAGCCGAGATAAGGATCTAGGCTGAAGAAGGTTGGCAGGATTGACAAACATTTATTTCTCTTCTTCAACTGAGATAAGGATCTAGGCTGAAGAATGTTGGCAGGATTAGGTAAAGCCTAGCTAAATTAGTCTGGCTTGGCATGGTGCAAAAGTATTGTAAATAACCGAACAAGCAGTTCAAGAAAAAAGCAGATTTCATTCCATTTCAAAATGTGCAATACAAAGGGAGGGGCTTGAGCTCGGTTACAAATTTCATTGATAATAGAAAAGAGGAAAAAGGAAAAATCAAGTGAAAAGATTGTCTAAGTCAGCGTCCAAATCAACCCAAACTTCACCCAAAGGTAGCTTGGCTACGAGATGAGCCCCCTGGTTGAGCTCGGTCGTAGGCACCTCGTTAGTCACAGCAGGCAAGGGTGGACTGGAGACTACTAGAGTAGAAGAAGTAGACTGGCAACCGAGCTGAATGTCAGAAGCATTCTCAAGAGTAGGGACCTCATCCTCCTCCCCATCCTGAAGGAACTTTTGTTGGATCGCGTTAGCATAGTTCGCCATATAGCCCGATATGAAGTGGGGAGGGGGATTCAGGAAGACTTCGGAGTCGTGTCCGCAACCGAGCTTTTCAGCAGCGGCTTTCCAACCGCACTTGAAGAAAATATCCTTGGTGGCTTCGCATTGCTGGACGTACGTCTCCTCGCCTTCCTTGAAGCCTCGGTCCTCTGCGTCCTGTATTTTTTTCTTCATGTCTTCCAGCTCGGCATTCTTCTTCCTCTCCAGCTTGGCCAACTCACGTAAATAACGGTCTTTTTTCTCAGCTAAGGCCTTTTTCTTGTCAGCCTTGGTCTTGCTGACCAATCCGATAAGCCTTGAGTTTTCGGCTTCTAGTTCAGCTAACTTGGCTTGAGTATCTTTTAGCTCGGCTACCTTTGATTCTGCCTCGATGACAGCTGACCGCGCCATCTTCCGGAGCTCAAGTACTCGTTTATAAGCCACTTGGCTCTTTTGCAGGGCCTGCATAGTTCAAAGTGGTTAGAGGACTACCAATGCACTTGGACTGTAACAAATGTTCAAGTTTGAGGGGATTTTTGGGGCTTACCAGAATCATTGATTTAGATGCCGAGCGAATGGCCTTCATCTCAGTCAAGCCCTCGTGCCGCTCCATATCAGCAGGAAGGCAGACACTTTTTGTTAAGTTTAAGGCCAACAAGTGGTCCTTTTTGGCGCTGACAAAGTCAGCGGCCGTAATAGCACGACCCCTGAATGTGGCTGTTGGTGCCCACACCGGCGAGGTAGGAAGATCTAAAGAGTTAGGTTGGTAACAACCTTAAGAGAGTGTTATTTCTTGAAGCTCGATTTGGGATGGCTCATCCTCATCCTTTAGGTTTTGTGTACGCGGCCGTTTGCTTGGCCGAAATAACGAAGCTCGGGCTATGGGGAGGGCTACCACTGTCTCATGTGTCTGACCGACCTGTGGTACCTCGGTCTGAACTTCAGCAATTGGAGTGGTGGTTTGTTCAGTGATCAAGGCTCGAACAGCTTGGCACTTGGCCATTTCTTGTTCTTCAGTAAGAGGAATGAGGTTGATTTGTGGCAAGTTTGGGTCCGGTTCTGGTGATGGTTCCAGAAGAAAGTCGGTTACCCTAACCTTTCTCCTTCCACTATACTGGTAGGTCAGCTCAAAGTTTAGCAGCTCAACCCAACCTCGGTTACGATATCAGAGCGCGGTGCGAAGAGCGTCTTGATTAGCGTATTGGTATTGTGATTTTAGTTGGTTCAAGTCTGCACAAAGAGAGGCAACGGTTAGCACGACGAAAAATTATAAACAACAGAGCAAAAAAAGAAAACTGGACTGAGGTATTCTTACCAGCAGTCCCCTTATTCCAATTTATATTATATCCCGGTATCTAGGATTCCTGGTCTTCAAAATTTCCCGAAACCCAGAAAAAATCATCGTCGTTTAAATCTTTGTCCGGTGTATTTTTTATGATTTTCTCTCGACCTCTTCGTACTCTTAAATAGTACACCCAACCGTTGTCATTTTGGCCGAGCGAATATTGGTGAAAAAGCTCCGCCAATCTGAGGTTAAGGCCGAGCCGGCGATTTAGCTCGGCGATGCCATTTATTATTCTGTAAGTATTGGTGCTAAGTTGAGTTGGGCATAATCTTGTCTGCCTGAGGAACTCGCATATCAGTGGATGTACAGGGAATCGGAGACTGGCCTCTACAATTGATATTACGGTAAAATGAACGAAACCCGATTTTCCCCAGGGTATGGTATCTAGTTCGTCTAATGAGAGGTGGATGTCATCAGGTATTTGGTAGTCCTTCCGGAACTCGGCTATCGCTCCAGGGGAGTCAACTAGGAATCGATATTTACCCATGTTCAACTTAAAAAGTTTTAAATAGAGTTCACAAGTTGCCTAGCTCGGTGCGGTTGAGGCTTTGGTCAGCTCGATTGAGCAAAGCGGCCAAGGGACAGGGTGCAAAGGTGTGTCTGACCAACCTAGTCAAGTCTGCAAAGGGGAAATAAGAAGTGTTATGCCCAGACAACTAGACCGGGCTAAGTAAAAAGTCAATTTACAGAAGAATAGTAAAAGCTTAGCTCGGCTACATCTGGGTGACGGGGAGCTCTTAGTTCGATCGTAAAGGAGGGCCAACTTAGGGCCTTTAGCTTGGTTAAAGGTTAGTATGCAAGGTTATAACCGATTTCTTAGCTCGGTCGTGTTCAAGCCTAAAAGTCGCCTAAACAAATACCTAGTTCGGTTACAGCACAACTTTGGATTAAACAACATATTTTTTAAAACCAGTTGGTGTGTTTCTGAGCTTGAGCATAAAGTTTTCAGTTTTATGATATTTGCTCAAACGCTCTAGTATATATAAACACGCGTATATGGAGATTAAGGACTGAAAGTATAGAAATAAATGAAAGTGAAGCATTAGAAAGAGGTACAAAACAAACTTACCAATCTGAGCGTGTACAAACCCACCAGCAATGAAGCAAATGTTTCGAGCACAAAGGGAACACAAAAGCAGGGATAGGATTCAGAAGCACAGGCGTGAAGAAGATGAACAGTGGGAGTGAGATTCAGAAAATGGGTTTTGAATAGGCGTAAAAACGGCGAGACTTTTTAAATGTTTTTTGATAAATGTGGGACGACTATCACAGTTTGAAAGACTAATAGACATGTGCCACGTGTCACAGACAGGACATGGTGTCAAGTACATGAAGCGACGGGTCGTGGCAGGTACAGAGTTGAAGACTGAGCTTATCCATCTCGGTGGGGTTAAATATTTTGATCCCGATGGAGTTACTTATTTTAGTCCGGTTGACTTAGATGTTTTAGCTCTGCTGGAAAAGAATAATAATCCCAAATCATGCGTTACATATGGAATTAAGGGGCAATTGAGAGGGTAATTTATGTTTATATATGGGCCGAGCTAGGACCAGATGGGAAATGGACCGAACTATGGGCTGTGGTGTTGGCTTACATAGCCCGGTCCTTGTCTCGTTAGTTTTTCCAGAAGAATGTTCTTAGTGTCTTGAACTGAGATATAAAGAGAAGAGAACTGAGCTGAAAGAGACAATGTGGAACCCAGCTAGGCGAGCTTGGAGGAATCTGTCGTAAGGCATGGTGGTGTTAGCTCAGTTGTTTGCTACTTGACCGAGGTAGGACCATCTCACTTGGTTAAAGCAGTGAGGAGGGTGTAAAAAGATAGGCATTATCTTTTTGATTCCTAGGAGGACTCTACTAAACAGAGTTGGAATCTTACTAGGATTGTGCCAGGCAAAATCTATAAAAGCTCATAGCAGGACCTGTGTACAGGTATCACAATTTCTACTCTCAAATACATAGAGATTTTGTCTATTGTCTATTTGCTGACTTAGGTATTGGAGAGGTATCCGGCACGTACCAGCCGGCTAGCTCACGTTTGTGTTTTCAGGGAGTAAAGCGACGACGTTTGAAAGAGTACAAACTTGATCAACAGGATTATACGAGAAGATTATTTCGTGCTCGTACAATATATATAAATTTTTATTCATGTCAAATCATCACTCCTTATATGTCTTTTTCTTTTTCTTTTTCTTTTTTTCCCCTTCCTATATATTGAAGTTAATTTTGAGAAAAGGTAAGGACTCCCTTAACGTAATATAGTGAACGATATAATTTTAATACAATTACATTGAGTTTCTTTATTTTAATTTGTATAATACTTAGTTTTCATTAATAATTTTTTTAGTTTTATGGATAAAAAAATAATATTGTCATCATTTTTAAACAAAATTATTATTTTACATTATTTGTTTTGTACTTACACAATATTGCATTAGTTTCTGTCCATTTAACTTTATTAAAAGGGAGATTAGCGTAATTATATGAAAAATGTGAGGCTTAATATATTTGTTTTTAAATTTCACATCGTTGGTGACAACTATGTCAATTAACAACTCTCTGAATCAACTATCTATATCAAAACTACAATTATGTCAATTGTAATGTTTATGATTTACTTAATTTTACTCAAAAAATATAAATATTATAACATATTTTTATATTAAAAAATATGATACAACATACAACATAACTTAAGATTGATAACATTACATTCAATATTGAAATACAAAATATGGTACAATAAATTTGGATAATCATTAGTTATATGACCCACTACTTAAGGCTATTATATTCTATTTGGACATCTCCTCCGATTATGACCTTATTGCCTACACAATCCACAGTTTTGTTTGGTTTAAGACTCGCATCAATCCATAACATTTTGAAGTCGTGTTGTCTTTGGATGACCACGAGCTCTAGCAGGGTTTAGATTGAGATGGAGTTTTGGAAAGTTAGACTCTCGCTAATAAACAATATCAACTATAAGGTTGAATGAGTGTTGATAACATGCCATTTGTGTTTTCAGTGTGTAACACTCATCAACATATTGCAAGTGGTCAAGGCTGGCAAATTTACATATTGCAATGACATGCAAACATGGAATTTTATAAATTTGTAATTTTTGACAATCACATGCTCTTTCTATTAAGTTGACCATGTGAAGATGCAAACCATGATTTGAATATAAGGGGTCCACAATAGTTTGAACATTAAAAATACCCAAATTCATATTGAAACTCCACATTGAATGACCCCTGGACTTTTTCTCCCATTTGGTGAGCATCTGTTTTGCATAAGCACTCTAAACTTCATCGACGTGCATTTCAACATTGGCCTTGTTACATTGTTCTTGAAAATAACTAATACATTTATAAAAAGTTAGTTGCACCAATGACATGATAGGAAAATGTCGTGCACCCTTTAACACTCCATTGAAGCTTTCAGAAAGGTTAGTAGTCATATCTCCGTAACGTTTGCCACCATTATGTGCTAGTGCCCACAATTCAAGTGGCACATGATCAAGTTCATTTGCAACTTTGGAATTTAAGTCTTTGATTGACTTCATTTTCTAATCAAACTTTTTCTTTTGATTCTCATAAGCTGCCAAAGTGATCATGTCTCGCAATATTGCATTGTTGTACTTTGCATGGTAGTTGCTGGCAAGATGGGGAATGCAATAGCAATGATAACCATTTGGATGTTGCCAACAACATGTGTGATTCATAAATGATAAGATTCCTCCATGTTTGTCAAATAAAAGACAAAAGCCAGTCCGTTGTGTCACATACTCCCTAATGCATGTTAAAAATCATGACCAAGTATCTAGTCTCTTCTCCTCCACAATGGCAAAGGCAATTGGAAATATATGATTATTTGCATCCCATGAAACTGTAATTTGTAACTTGCATTTATATTTTCTAGTTAGAAAGGTTTCATCTATGCTGATCACTGGCTTGTAATGTTTAAAACCCTCGATAGAATAATTGAATGCCCAGAACACTCATTCGAATATAACATTATTTGCAACATCTGATGGCATTTTTTTCCATGAAACGATAGTTCTCAGATTGGAATCCATCATAGCCAACATCCACTTTGGTATTCAAGCGGAATGAGCATTTTAGGCAACAGAGTAAGAGAGATTGTTTAATGATTTATGTAATTTAGGGGCACGGGTACCTCATCGTCGTTCATTAACCATGTCTAGATGAAATATGGGTAACTATGAAAAAGCGCTTAACAAAATAAAAAAGGAGAACAACAGAATGTTGATACGAG
This sequence comes from Camellia lanceoleosa, assembly GCA_025200525.1. Lineage (NCBI taxonomy): Eukaryota > Viridiplantae > Streptophyta > Magnoliopsida > Ericales > Theaceae > Camellia > Camellia lanceoleosa. The sequence continues at coordinate 237,489 of JANUSC010000157.1, read as the reverse complement.
GATGTTGACGTTTCATGCTTCAACTAGCTACTGAAATGGCAGAGACAGGCAATAGGCAATTGACTAAAATCAAGCTCAATAATCTCTTAAGCAATGAAAAATATCTCTCAGATTACTACATGTCAAATGAAAAATGAAAAATTAGACAATTTCTATTTAAGAAAATATTTGTTTGTTATGTCATTTCTAAGTTGTTATTGTGTATGTTGATGTACTTATTTTATTATTTTTTTAATGCTATATTTTGTGTTTAATCCCTATATTAAGTATTTAGTACTTTAAGTTGTTTATGTAATGAAAAGTTTCATTAAATATATGGAGTTAATATCAACCAAATACTATGGCTTTAAGTAATATGAATATTATGTAGACATATATTGAAACTCATAAAATAATTTAAAAAGATTTCATAATATGCAGATAAAATAGTTACGATTACATTCTAAATATAAAATCTGACTAAAGGATTATTACAAAGGAATTTTATTAGTTCTATTTCTCATCTGACATCTCAACATCGGATAATACTTTTTCCTCCCTACTTGTATTCAAGTATGATTCTGCTTCATGCATTAATCCATTCTCGGCATGCTTAGTTGTGAGTTGACGAAAGTGATATCAATTTAAACGCATCAACATTCAGTTAACTTCTTCACGAATGCGATGTAACGCCCTTTATAGCAATTGCAAGGTATTGATGGAAATGTTCTTTAACCTCATTCGATGAATTCGAATATTCTTTTCTTCACACAGCTCCTGAAGAATATTCATCTAGATAGACCGATATTGCCACTCTACTCTCATAGTATTTATGGTGGTCGTTGTGTAACAAAGATTAGGGTTTAATGGATATTCAAAATTATCATTTCAAACCCAATAGTGACCCATTGCAGTACATAAGTCACTGACAGCCCATAGTGAATTATTATATATAATCTCATAACAATCTGTGGATGCAACAGAGTTAGTTTTCACATATTAATATATATTTATAGCAACTTAAAGTAGCTATGTTGTAACTAACAATTGCAAACACAAGTCATGGGTAACTAACAATTGAAGTTGCATAGCAGATGAAATCTCATGTTGAAAATGCAATTTCAATTTGACACGATAGCAATCCATGTCATCATAAAATTACATTTTCAACATGCGATTTTAAGTTGAAATTGCATGTTGAAAATGTGATTTCAATTTTTAATCGCATTTTTAAAATGCGATTTCAAAAGGCGAGTTAGTTTCTCAAATAGTTTGAAAAGTGACTCAATTCTCTAAATTTTTTTTTTAGAATATTAAAAAAAAAAACTCTTTACTTATAGGTTTATTTATTTATTTATTTTGGTGGAAATTTTGACTTTAATTTTTTTTTATTTGATCAATTTTAACATTAAAAAAAATAAGAAAAAATTATTCATAAATCTCATATGAGAAAATGTTGATCCATTTAATTTTAAGAGTTTTCTTATGAACTAATTAGTCCTTATTTTGAAAAGTTGTATTTATTTAATTTGAACCTATTTGAATTTAAGTGAATGTCCTTTTGTGATTTATTTTTTCAATTTTTTAATTCATTTTTTGGATAGGAATGGAAATGTGAGGTGTGGAATATTCTTTTTGGAGGGATTGGTGGTTGAAATGTTAGTTGTCGAGCGTAAAAATTCACATTTCTGCTAGTGTGATTTTCTAGCATTATATTGAAATGTTACATTAGAGTGCTACGTTTGTAAAAGGTACACTAAGAAATTTTCGTATGTTATATTGATTGGAGTGTTAACGTTTGAGTACACTAAAGAGTTGTTAGTGTATTACATTGATTGAAGTGTTACGTTTAAAAAAAGTACACTAATGAGTTTTTAGAATGTCACGTTGTTACGTCTGAGAAAAAATATCACTACAAGAAATCTAAGCTATTGTGACGAAATTTGGTAATGAAATTTTTTTTTGTCTTAAAATTTAACCCAAAGATGACGAAATATTAGTTTTGTCATTTGTTTTAATTTTTCTCAATAGTATAGGAGACAAAAACACAATTTCGTCTGCAAAAATGAGGCGCCAATTTCATTTGCATTGGCACGAATTATTTTCGCTCATTGGAGAAGAACATTTTTGTCACAAAATTTTTTTTTTTTGTGACGAACGTAATTCGTTGCCAATAAATTCCCTACCTATTAAACGATGTCGTTGCATATTTCCATTTATTAGGCGACAAATATATTTTTATCTGGGAATGATAAGTTATAGAAAACGAAAATATTTCGTCACCAATAAACACTCTATCATGCAGACGATGTCGTTTCATCTCTCTATTAAATGGGTGAAAAATATATTTTTGTCTCGGAAGAATAAGTTGTGGGAGACGAAAATATTTCGTCACTAATAAATTCTGATTGATTACACGATGAATATATTTTTCGTCTCATAAGGTTAAGTTGTGGAAGACAAAAATATTTTGTTACCAATAATAAATTCTTTGTTCTTGTATTTAAGGAGACAAAAATATTTTATCACTAATTATTTCTCTTTATTAAAATGTCGTGGTTTTGTGTTTCGGAGCACTGAAACTGTGACCCCAAGAGACACACTCTGACCCTTATTACTCATTTTCATGTACACAAACATTGAAGTCGTGACCCAAGAAAACGTTTTCTACAAACCCTCATTTCTCTCTCGCACTTGAGCCTACTCCTCTCTCACAAGTATTGAAGTTGTGACTCAAGAAGACACTCTGTAAACCATTTCTTCTATTTCGCACTAAAGCCTTTCTCTTCTGTCTCACACTTAAGCCCTTCGTGCATGCCAGCATTGAAGCTATTATCCAAGAAGGCACCCTATGCAAACCCACTATTCTTTCTCACAGTGAAGGCCGCTCTTGCACGCAAGCACTTTTTCTCATTATCTAAACCAACTCTACCCTTTTCTAGGGCTGAGCAAAGAATCCGTAATCCGATCCAGTCCAGTCCAATCCAGTAGGTTTGAATTGATTTTTTTAATCCGTGGTTCGGTTCCGGATTAAAAAATTAAAAATCTGTAGTTCACGGATTGGTTCCGGATTGAACCCCACGGTTCTGAATTGGAACCGATTTGGACCGTATACAAATAGTCTATATTTTTATTATACACCCTCCTACATAGTATCTTCTCTTATTTCATATAAAACTTAAATCCAAACCTAAACTTGCATAGTATCTTCTTTTATTACTTTTGTTTGCAAGTTTTTAGTGTTAACTTTTGTTTGCTAGTTTTTAATTTGTAATGATCTAAATATTTATGGTGAAATTAGTTTTCTTATGTTACTATTGTGAAACTAATATGGTGCTATATTTATATTTTTATGAAATTAAAGTGTTATATATATTTTTCGTTATTTAATTATATAAATTCGTGGTCCTAAACTGATTCAATCCGTATTTAAATGGATTAGTTCAGATTGGTTCCACGATTTAAATGGATTGGATTGGTTCCAATTTTTTAAGATCCATAGATAACGGATTGGTCCTAGTTTTACTTCAATCTGATCCAATCCGGACCATGCTCACCCCTACCCTTTTCTTCTAGAACACCAATTTTCAGAAAAATCGAAGGTCAAAACCTCTCTCCACAAATATATATATATATATATATATAATTAATGTAGCTATTTGTATTTTTATTTTTGTTTTGTGAGAAAAATACAAAGAAAAAAATAATTAAAAATTTTTAATTTTCAAAATTAATAGAAAACATTACCTTGTTTAGTATGGAGTTTTCAATAATTAATTTTAAAAATTTGGTGATAAAATTTATTTTCATCTTAGAATGTAACCCAAACATGACGAAATATTACTTTTGTCGTTTCTTTTAATTTTTCTCAAAACTATAGGAGATGAAAAAAAATAAATTTGTCAGAAAAAAAGAGGCGCCAATTTTTTTCCTGTTTGCGCCAATTATTTTAGCTCATTGGAGATGAACATTTTTGTCACAAAATTTAAAGTTTTTTGCAACAAAAGGAATTTGTCACCAATAAATTCTAAACCTATTAGATGATGTCGTTTCATTTTCTTATTTATTAGGTGACAAATATATTTTTTGTCTGGGAAAGGTAAGTTATGGGATACGAAAATATTTCATTATTAATAAACTCTTCATGCTCGTTTTATCGTTTTGTTAATTGGGCGACAAATATATTATTGTCTCGGAATGATATGTTTTGGGAGACGAAAATATTTAAACACTAATAAATTTTCCATGTATCGTATTGCATTTTGATTGATTGCGCGACAAATATATTTTTGTCTCATAAGGTTAAGTTGAAGGAGACGAAAATATTTCATACCAATAAATTCTCCATCCCCAAACAATGTTGTTTTTGTATTTTTATTGATTAGGCAACAAACAAATGAGTTTGAGGAGACGAAAATATTTTATCACTAATTATTTCTCTTTATTAAAATGTTGTCAGAAACTAAGAGACACTCTCACCTTAATCACTTACTTTCACACACACAAATACAAAAGTCGTGACCTAAAAAGACACCCTCTACAAACCCTCATTTCTCTCTCGCGCTTGAGCCTCCTCTCTCACAAGTATTGAAGCCGTGACTTAAGAAAACAATTTCTATAAACCATCTATTCTATTTCGTACCAAAGCTCCTCTATTGTGTCACATTTAAGCCGTTTGTGCATGCAAACATTATTATCTAAGAAGACAATTTATGCAAAGCTACTATTCTTTCTCACAGTAAACCCCTCTCCACAAAAAGAAAAAAATAATAATAATAATTAAATAAGGAAACAAAAAAGATTATAAATGTGGCTATTTTTTTGTGAGCAAAAATGCAAATGCAAAAAAAAAAAAAGAATTTGTTGCCAATTTTCAAACTCACCTTATGTCACGCCCCCAAAATTCAGACAATTAAATATTATATTAGGACTAACCCCAATTAATATTCCATCATCCAAATCTTAGGGGTGAAACAAAAAAAAACTAAATGCAAACCAAACCATCCACCATAATTTCATAACTAACCAATTCCTCAACATTAAAGTACCAATAAATAGTCAAAATAACTTAAATAATATACAGTTACAAACCATGCCAAATTATCAAATACCAAGGTCATAAAAAAAAATAATAAATACATAAACTACTAACAATCCTAAACTCAAGAAAACAAAAGAAATCCAAGAGATATGCCCAAAAACTATAGTTACTTCTCATCACCACCGTAGCCTCAACTAATCCTACAAAGGAAGCTTGGCTGCGCTCAAACAGAATGCACCCGAGTTGTCAAGAGACAAAATGGGTTAGTATACAGGTATACTGGTATGAGTACAAGATCTAACACCCACGTGTCCACCAGACACAGAAAAAAATACATTTAATTCTTATTACGGAACAAGACAAGTAGTTTCAACCGCACCGAGACGAATGGGTAGTTTCTCGAGATACGGTGGCATTTAGTTTCTTATCCGTACACAACGAAATATAAATTGATTATAAAATAAACAAAATAAAAATAAAAATATGGTGGGTCAGCCCTGCATAAAAAAAATTAGTAAGACTCGTCATCCTAAAAAGAAATAAAGTTAGTATAATTTAATCATAAGTAACTTACTCTATAAGTATAAAAATGCACCGTTTTTTGATTAAATAATTTGAATTGACCAAAACTCAAAGAACCAAAGTTGTACAGAATCAAATTTCCTAAAAGACTTTGCGAACGAATTTAACAGAAACTGAACAGGTTAAGAAAAAAACTTGATCTAAAAATCTAGACGAAATTCAATCGAAAAATCTAAAGCTGAAAACGAAAAAAATTGCTCTAAGATGATTTTTTCGAAAAAGTTCAAAACATGAAAAGTGTGCATAATAATATTTTACTTCAGTTTACGCGAAACTAATAAAAATGAGCTCATTTCGTGGGTTAAAACAACCTATAAAATCTATATTACCAAAATGAATCAAACCGATAATAACCAAGGTCTTCCGATTATAAGTTCTAATCGATCTTTTTCATAAAAAGTTACAACACAAAAGTTGTTTAGAATCATGTATACATATCTCTGCTCAAATTTCATAATTTATCGAGAGCGTTTACTATTTTTCAACATGTACAAATCAATACAATTCACACTATACCAATAAACTCATAATTAAATTCTTGGGCAAATTACACAAATAGTCCCCATAGTTTGGGGTGTGTGTCACTTTGGTCCCTGACTTTTTATTGTGACACATTTGACCCTGAATTTTGAATCTTATTCCAAATAAGGACAACTGAATATATAATTAGATTTTTCAAGGGTAAAATTGTCAATTTGATAAAATATAAACTAATTTGACAAAAATAAATGTCAAACAAATATTTTTGAATTTTTAAAAATTATTTCTACCTATTAAAAATAAAATTATGTAAAATTGATAAATCTTTTAGACATTTTTTTTTTTTTACCAAATTAATTTTTATTATATGTTTGGATGATGATTATGTAAAATTAATTTTAAAAAATTAATCATGTAATTTTTATTAATTTTACATAATTTTATCATTGGTGGATAAAAATAATTTTAAAAAAATTAAAAATATTTTTTTGACATTTATTTTTGTCAAATTAGTTTATATTTTATCAAATTGACGATTTTACCCTTGAAAAATCTAATAATATTTTCAATTGTCTTTATTTGAAACAAGATTCAAAATTCAGGGTCAAATATGTCATAATTGAAAAGTCAGGGGCCAAAGTGACACAAGTCCCAAACTATAGGGACTATTAGTGTAATTAACCCTAAATTCTTTGTACCTTAACTCCACCACTTCGGCTCTCCACTTCCAGCCTACACATATATCCCATGTGCCTCCCATATACCTAACACCGCTCTGAAGCCAAACTTGCACGGGGATATCGTCCCGAGTTTGACTCACATTCCCCGGATGGTTAGCATATACGTACGCGCATAAATCAAAACACTCTTCTACTCATGAGAATGAGGCAACAATATACATATACAAAACATCTCACTCATGAGAACAACATAACAATGCCAAGCCTAAGGCATTCAAATAAATCTCATAATCCTCACTTTTTTTTATACACTCTTTCTCACCATCACTCAAATAAAACAACAATCCATGGAGTCATGGTGGAGTATAAGGAATTTATCTATGAGTTCTTAATTAATTTTAATTTCATATAACCATGAGTGTGATTACAACCATAAAATAAATCCATATAAAAACCCTAAACATGACATACATAACTAATCAAAATAATTAAAATTAATCAATCAACTAATAACCATAAACCTTACAAACACAACTAATTCAAAATAATTAAAATCAATCAATCATCTAAAAATCATAAATTTTACATACACAACTTATCAAAATAGTTAAAATCAATCAATCATCTAAAAATTCTAAATTTTACATATACTACTAATCAAAATAATTAAAATCAATCTATCATCTTTAGATAAATACAAAACCAAACTAACATCAAATAAATAAATAAAAATAACGAATTAAACATAAATCAAGGGAAGTGAGTTTTATACTCACAATATTTTTTTAAAAATCAAAGAATTATTTGAAGAATTAATAGAGCCATCAAAATAAAACCCTAATTTTTTTCCCCCTTTCCTCTTCTCTCTCCCGCCGGTTTCTCTGTTTTACACCACAAACAGAGCACTGCTTTTGTTCTTTGATTACTCTCTCTCTCATTCTCATGCCACACACACAACACTTTTTTTTTTTTTTTCTTTCTTAGTTTTGCTATGAACTTTTAAACCTAATTGACTACTATATTATATTATATATATAATAACCTAATAAATTATTATATAATATGTAAAAAAAAAAAAAAAAAAAAAAAAAAAAACAGCGGGTCCCACTAGAAGACTCCATCAAAATTTCAAAAACAAATCCCACAAGACTCTTTCAATCTTTGCAAAACCTTCAATTTCCCGCCAAGAAGCATCACTCCACAAGTCGACATCAATAATTGGCGCTCCAGCAGAAAAAGACAGAGACCATAGAAGATAAAGATTCTCTACACGCCAAGAAAAGACAAAAAGGATTTTTGTAGATATTTTTATGTCTGTAATTATTTGAGTCTGTCAGTGATAAGGATTTTCCTTCACTCACTACTTTAATAAAGTAGATATCTCTTATCTTGCTTTATTAAAGAAAAGCTGTGAAAATCTTTATACTTATCTTGTAAATAATTATAGTGTAAAAATTTTGTCAAAAAAGACGGATTGAATGATATGCGATGGGGCCCAAAGCAGTACCCGATATCATTATCCGAATCTTTATTGATAAAATTTACTTTTAGTTTTGAGTCAAGCATATAATTGTGTATATATGCTTTGTCCTTATATGCCTACAACCTTACGTCAAAGTATGCATATAATTAAAGAAACTTTCAAAAGCCTAGGGACTAGAGATTATAGACTTTGACAAAGGAAAAGCTAAAACTTAGACTAGGACTTTTAGATTTTTGTTTTCTTCTTTCATTTAAGTTGTATAAATTGGCTTGCATGCCAACGGATGAAGCAGAACGAAAAATACAGAGAACACACCACTTCACTCTGCTTTGTAATTTCCAACCCCTCTCAAAAAACCTCTAAGTGTATTTTCAGAGTTTCAGAGTCTGTAATAAAATCTTTGTAAGTATATTTCTTATTAATATGAAGTGTGAGTAGTTTCTCTTTTTCCTTAAATATTTCGAAAGGGTAACTCTTCTATTCTAAAAATTTATTTTCTGTTTGGAAAAAATTAAGTTTATGGAATGCTTGTTTGCTCATTAATATTACATGCTTTGAACCTTCGTAGTATCTTCAGTTTTCTAATTTGTTACTGAGTGACCTTAGCTGAAGAGCCCGTTTGAGCAATGGATAGGCGTTGGAGGGCAAATTGTAGGCAGAAAGGGAAAAGTAAAAATTAGAGAATAAAAATATACTATGTTGAACGAGGCTTAGTCTCAAGGTGGGAGTACATGTAATGAAAATAAACATTTCATAAAAAGAATTTTGGCCATAGAAAATAATTTTAGAATAAAAGGAGAGCAACCCGAGTAAAAATATTAAGGAAATATTATATAAGAATTTCAAAACATCAAAAAATTCCTATGCCCCTAGAAGTAGACAATAATTTTCAAAAAACTCAAAATTCCTTAGACGTAGACTTTAACTTTCAAAAAATCCAAAAAATCCAAAAAATTAGTTGATATAGATTTTAACTTTCACTAGACTTAGACTTTAGAAATTCTAGACTTAGACTTTAGTTTCATAAAATCACAAAGTTTCTTTGCCCTTAGATGTAAATTTTATTTCCAAAAAATTAAAAAACTAAATCAAAAAATTAGTATATGCCCTTAGACGAAGATCTTAGGAATAAAATTAAAATTAGTATTGAGTTAATACAAGAATTAGAAGATCAAAAATTTAGATATCAGTTTCTTTTATCATTAGCTTCTTACAGATCTTTAGAAAATTATAGTTTAAAAAATCAGTTTCTTTTATCACTAGCTTCTGGTAGATCTCTAGAAAATTACAGTTTAAAAATTTCTCAGATAAACAGACAGCTAACTATAAATCAAGAAGCCTTAAAATTAGCTATACAACAGCTAGAAGACCTTTTAGCATAACTGTAGAATTAATTAGATGATTCTCAGCCCAATCCCAAATAGTGGTAGACCACTAACTCACCACAAAAAAAAAATGGTATCAGAGCAGTGTTCGGTTTTAGGACAGTTTAAAGTAGTTTATGCATTTTGCTTATGGTAATAGAGTAGTTTTTATTTTTGGAGATTTTAGTTATAAATTTCATATTATAGTAGCTTTTAATAATTTTAAATTAGGAGTTAATTTTGTGTATGAAAAGAGTAGAGTATCTAGATTTAGAACTCAGCAGCCATAACCATCGCCATAGCATAAATAAAAATAATTTCCGTTGTAATTTTGAAGATAGTTTTACACATCAGATTCATAGTGAACATAATCCTCAGCTAAATAGTATCATAGATTATCAGATAAATTTTGCAGAAAATATTAAAAAGGACATAGATAAAATTAGTAGTCTTTTTATTTCATCCATAGAACATCTTCGTAATAATCGCAGTTTAATTAAAGATCAAGATAAAAAAATTAGATTATATCCAAGATCAGTGTAGTTCCATCCTACAAAAAAGAATAGATTTAAATTTAGAAAAATTTCCCACTAAGCTAGAAATAGAAACATTAATTTCAGCTACAAATCAAATAGCTAAACAAATAGAACAGATTAATCAAATTCAAGATAATTTAAAACAGAAATTAGAAATTTTAGAACAATTAGTCAGGTCTTAGTTTATGAGCAGTGATAAAAAGGCTAATAGAGATTATCAGACAATTTTAAAACAAGCAGAAGATTTTCATAATAGTCCAGAAGGAATCAGTATTTATCAAGGAGTAAGTCAATCAGATAAAGTAGCAGTAAGACAAAATAATATAGAAATTTTATTTTTAATTAGAATTTGTGAAAAATTTGACTATCTATTAGAACAGATACACAGTTTAGAAAATCGTTTAGCCACTTTAGAAAAAACAATACTTCAAAAAGGAAAAGGAGTAGAAGTATCTAACAGACCCCAATCTCAGATAAACGAGGAAGACATAGCTAAATATTTTGAAAAGCTTAAGTTACCACCAAAGAAATCAGTCTGTAGAGTTTACAGAAAATAAAAATGTTTAAACAGCTAATTAAGGGTAGTAGTAGCAAAAAGCGTAATAATAATGAAGATATTAAGGTAGAAGAATTTGTAGATGTAGAACAACAGATAGAAAAATTTAAGAAAGAAAAATTAGAATTAATTCCAGCTAAATATGTATATAGATTAGGAAAGATACATAAAAAACAATATTTATTTAAACATTATAGTGAACAGATGATTAGTGTAACTCAGGAAGATGAAAAAATAGAGCTAAATTTAATAGAAAGAGAAAGTTATAAATATGCAGTAAGTGAACACCTTAAAATGACTCACTTAGGATTAGTAGTAGTAGGAGTTAAAGCATTAACCAGAGAAAATTTAGGAGCCAAAGTTTTTGTATGTCTTTATGATGATAGATTTAATGATGTAGGACAAAGTCTTTTAGGCAGCTATGAATTAGATATGAATGATAAAGGAGGAATAGTTTATTTTACACCAGATTTCTTATTACCAACCTCAACCTTTCATAAAAAGATAAAAATAGGAATAAAGAGTAGAGGATACAAAATGAAAAAAGGAGAAAAGAATTTATTAGTTTGCACAGGATTTTTCGGTTTAGCAGTATCAGAAAGCAATACTCATTATAGACTCACGAATGATCAGATAGTAAAGTTATTAGGAGCAAAAGGAATAAAAGCATTACCAGCTAAAAAATTTAATTCGGAAGATAATGCAGCATTAGATTGGAAATTAGGAGATTTTTTAGGACAAAAGAGATTAGCCCCTCAAGATAATTTATTATATCAGGCAGCAGATGGAAATTATGCAGTTAGATTTACTCAGTATACTTATGTAGCACCAGAGAAATCCGAAGATGATGAATTTAGCAGTGTAGATAGAGAAGAAAATCAAGATAATCGTAGTGAAATAAATCGACTTTATGTAATGACAAGAAAAAAAGTATCACAAAATAAGATATATAATATTGATGAGATAGATTTAGAAAAATTTACCCTAGAAGATATGAACAAGATATTAGATGCTAGATATCTTTGAATACTTAGCGGAGGAGATACCCATGACGACGGTATCATTTTAGATCAAGAATTCCATACAGAATATGTAGATGATATTATAGAAGATATTATACATCCCAGCAAAATATTTAGAATACCAGAAAAACCTAAGGTAGAAGATACTAAAATATTAGAACAATTTAAGTTAGAAGATACTTTTTATATGAACACAGAAAGCACAGGAACTAGTAACCCACAGCCAACTGTACAAGATCGCGTAGAACCAATACGATTATCTGATGGGAGGAAGAAGGCCATTAGCAAGCTCAGGACGTAGCGAAGCAGACCCAAATAAAAGCTATAAATTTCATGGAAAGCGTAGACAACCAGATATGAGTATACAATTACAACCAGCTAACAACCAGGGAACCCTTTTAGATTTAGCTAGATTCGACCCTCAGATATGGCAAGAAGTAATAGAAAGATGGGAAAAAGATGCGGTAAAAGCATGGATAAGTAATCCTTATGAGACAACTGATATGTGGGACTTTATGGAAACACTTTTAGGAGACTCAGCTTTTAATATATACTTAACATTTAAGGGAAAATATGAAGAGATAATTAGACAACTTAAGGACTTAGGAGATAACCCGTGGAATTTTACAAGTTTTATAAAAGAAATACTTATAGGATATGACCCTTCTAGAAGAAATACTTATACTCAAAGCATAGCATTAACTGAATTAGATCAGATGACTTTAGGAAGTTGGAGATACATTGTACCCTTTAGCAAAGAATACTTAGCCATAGCAGCTAGAACTGGAAAAAGTTTTGATGAAGAGATAGGAAATAAATACTTCAGAAAATTACCCGGAGAATTAGGAAGAGAAATAGAAAATAAATGGTCAATTTATTATACAAACTTACCAGCTCAAATAGCCTCAGGAGAAGTAAAAATAAAAGGAAGTTTAGGAATAGGACCTAGAATAATTTTCACATTTCAAAGACTCAGAGAAAAATGTATAGAAGTTAAAATACAGAAAGATTTAAAGAAACAAAATTATGGTTTTTGTAGCGATTGTAATATATACCCCTCAAAGAATACGAAGATAAATATAATAGGAAAAATACAAAAATATGGAAAATATAAAAAAGATAAATATTGGAAGAAAAATTATAGAAAACCATGGAAAAGACAGAAATTCATTAGGAAAAGTAGAACTTTTAATAGGACAAATTACAAAAAATTACCCCAAGATGAAAAAGATAAAAGAAAACAAAGATATGTTAAAAAACCTAATAGTAAAAAATGTAATTGTTATATATGTGGAGAACCCAATCATTTTGCAAAAAACTGCCCAAAAAGATACAAGCCTAATACTAATAAGCAGATAGAACGATTAAATATTATAGAAGACTTAGAAGAAGATATAGTCAGCATAAATAGTGATGACTCAGATGTATATAGTATAGTCAGTAATTATGAATATCAATTAGAAGCTATAAGCTCAGACAGTGATTCAGAAAGTGATACAGATGTAGATAACCTTTTAGGACAGCTTAACCAAGAAATAGGAAAGACTCAAGATATTTTCTTTATGATGGAATGTAATCCAGATACTGAATGTCAGCATAGTTTTCAGATAGGATTAGGATTTGATACAACTAGATGCAGCTATTGTAATTGGTTTCCAGCCAGAAATAAAAGAGCTCAATGTTTATTATGCAGCATAACCTATTGTATAATTTGTGTAGAAAAATTAAATATGACACATAAGATAAGATTAGAAACTACTAGGAAAGATAACAGTATTGAAAACAGAGAATTACAACTAACAAATAGAGAATTAGAAGTACAAGTGCGAGAACTAAAACTTCAAATACGAGAGATAGAAATTAAGACTAGTTTCGACATAGAATGTTTAGAATTGGAAAATAAGCGACTTAAAGCAATGAGTTAGAACAATTCCACAGTAAATACCCCTTGAAAGATAAATTAGTTGAAGCTCATATGAACTCTTCAGAATTAGTCAATTTAGTTGATTCTCAACCCTTTAGTCAATACTCTCAAACACAACCAGATAGTACATATTTACCATTTAATTACCCTGTTATACCCAAATCTAATTTAGTCGAGATTTCTTGTGTAATTAAGTTTATAGAAAAAACCCTTAGCATAGATGCCATGATAGATACAGGAGCTAGTAAATCATACATAGAACAACACGTAGTTCCACCAGGATGGAGTACAGCCTTAGCAACACCAGCTTTAGTCAGCATAGCCGACGGCACCAAACAAACATATACACATTGCATTAATGGCGCCCAGATTAGTTTTCACCCTCTAGGTTCTCAAGATCAGCACATAGAATGGTTTCCCTTACCACAAGTTTGGATAGGCAATAGCAGACAAAATCATCCTTTCATTCTAGGACTTAATTTCATACTTAGTTTACAAGGCGGAATGTTAATCAGTCAACACAACATCAGCTTCTTTAAACGAACTGTCAATACACCAACCGTTTATGCCCTTAGCACTATAGCCCATTCATCAGAGTTGCGTGCGAAGCGTGGTGGTACCATAGGAGTAGATTCAGCTAGGTTTTTATTTCCAAGTAGAAATATTTTTCCCGAGCTAGCCCAAATATACATCCCTAATGAGATAGTAAACACTTCTTTAAATAAATTAGATATGGAAAACTATGAGCTAGAAGATTTTGAAGAAGTTCATTTTGAAGATAAAGGAGATTATTGGAACTTAGAAGATTTTCAAGAAATAGCTAATTTAGAATTAATTTTTGCAAAAATAAGAAAAATAAAGAAAAAACCAACATACAAAAGGACAGAAAATGATTTAGATGAGATAATAAGATTAGCAGAAACAACAGAAATTTTAGGAGAACAGCCCATGAAATATTGGGAGAGAAATAAAATTTTAGCTAGTTTAGATATAAAAAATAGAGATTATAGGATTACCTCAGCACAAATAGATCACACACCAGCAGACATAGAAGAGTTCAGAACTCAGATTAAAGAATTGTTAGATTTAGGAGTAATTAGACCTAGTAATAGTCCACATAGAAGCGCAGCATTTATGGTTAGAAATCATGCAGAGATAAAAAGAGGAAAAGCTAGAATGGTAATAAATTATAAAAGATTAAATGATAATACAGAAGATGATAAATACAATATACCAGATAAAGATCAGCTTATAAATAGAATACAGACAGCAAAGATATTTAGTAAATTTGATTGTAAATCAGGATTTTGGCAGATAAAAATGGAAGAGGAAAGTATACCATGGATGACCTTTTGTTGCCCACAAGGACATTATGAATGGCTAGTCATGCCTTTTGGATTAAAAAATGCACCTTCCATATTTCAAATAAAATGGATAGTATATTTAATAAATATAGCTTTATATTGGTATATATTGATGACATCTTAGTCTTTAGTCCAGATAAAAGTAGTCACATAGATCATTTGTATATAACATTAGAAGAATTCATAAATAATGGAATAATAATTAGCAAAAAGAAGATGGTATTAAATACACCTCACATAGAATTTTTAGGAATGGAGCTAGGAGATGGAAAAATTAAACTACAACCTCATATAGTTAAGAAAATTTTAGATTATCCAGATAAATTAGAAGACACTAAAAAGCTTCAATCATTTTTAGGAATTTTAAATTATGCGCGAATGTACATTCCCAACCTTAGCAAAATAATAGGACCACTATACAGTAAAACCACACCCACAGGACAAAAACATTTTTAATCGACAAGATATAGCCTTAGTTAGGAAAATTAAGGACATTTGTAGAAATTTACTGGACACAACTTCCTTTAGAATCGAGAATACATAGTTGTAGAAACAGATGCAAGTCAGCTAGGATGGGGAACAATCCTGTTAGCTAAACCTAGTAAATATGATAGTAAGAATAAAGAACGCATTTGTAGATATAGTTCTGGAAAATTTAAAGAAAAAGATACAACCATGACCAGCTTAGATTTCGAAATATTAGGGGTAGTCTATGCAATAAATAAATTTAGATTATTTTTGCACAAACCATTTACAATTAGAACAGATTGTGAGGCAATAGTTAGATTCCATAATAAACTTAATGAGCGTAAATTAAGTACTAGAAGATGGGCAAAATTTCTAGATTGTATAGTAGGACAAGGATACAAAGTAGAATTCGAACATATCAAAGGTAGTGATAATAGGCTAACAGATTGGTTAAGTAGGAGAATTTATTTAGAAAAAGAAGATAACCAGTTTAACTTTTGTGCAGATAATGGAGAACAGCAAGACCATGAACTTTGGGGGATTCTCTCTTCTCATTCATGAAGGCAGAACAAAATTCAGACCCTTGACAGGAATAGAGGTAGATTCAGTCCAGCAGTGTCTTTTAGATAACCTTTGGAATAGTCAGAACCACCCAGCTAAACGCCTTTCAGCCTTAAACTCTCTCAGTATATATTTTTCAAAAATCCAAAATAAACCTCTGTCAAAAAGCTTTTCTTTCTATGTAGTAGTTAAAGGAACCAAGCCTGGTATTTACCATGATTGGACTACAGAAGTAGATCCCTTAGTAAAATATTTTCCTATGCCTCAGTTTAAAGGTTTTTATGATTTTGAGTCAGCCAGTACTTATGCCCGAAGACAAATAGGAACCAGTTACCATATTAGCCAGATAGCTAAAGATTACCTGGACACATTGAGCAAGATGAAGTCAACCATCTTTGCTACCAGTGGAGCTCCAGCTAGTCAGATAATTGAAAGCAGTAGTTCAGGAAGTAGTAGCAGCTCTAACCCCTAGACAGATCCTCAAAATTCTCTCCAATTATGCAGACATTGTGAAGGCCTTACCAGAAATTTCAAGAAAATTATGGATAAAGGCAAAAAGGTCAGTGAAGAGCTAGACCCGACTCAGACGAAGAAAAACAATTGAGAGCAACCATTGAACCCTAACCATCGACTTAAAAATTAGCTCCTAAAAACACCAACCTCCTTACCTAGCCCAAATCAAACAACTCACCGGTGAGAATTTGACCAATTGAGTGCTAGAATGTATTTCTTCAGGCATTCTATCATTCGATCCCTTTGTGAGAAAAGCCAAATAATAGAAGACCTAAAACCCTATATTTATACCTTAGCCGAAGATAGCAGAAATAACGAGCTAGTTATTATTCAGCAATTTCTTCAGAACCTCTCCGTAGCAAGAGTAGACTTCCACCCCGGATTAGCCTATCAGTGGACATACGCCTATAAAGAAGAAGAGCAGCCCTGCCTAGATGAAGAAAACTGCAACAGAATGCTTGGAAGATGTCAGTGTAACCTAGATTTCAGCATCTGCCTTTGCCAGATAAATCTAGCCACATTCGAGCCATTGGAGATAGAAATTCAAGGCAAAACTCTTTATCTAACAGCTTCAAAATTGTTAGATTACGGTTTTGTCTCCAGATTAATTTTTTCAGAACCAGACCAGACAGATAACTTCGGACATAAGCTTGCTCATGCTGTAATAAATGTAATGGAAGAATATCATCCCTATGTAGAAGCCCTGATAGATAGCAAAATGCCAGAATGGAAAGGAATATGGTGCAACCCAGCTAAACATAAGATTTACCTCAGAGAAACTTCAAGCTACCCGGCACTTCTCAATAGAAGACCCTGGCCATGTAGAAGATCTCCTCTCAAAGACCAGCTCAACAAATGGAGAAAATTTGCTCGTCATTCTCTATTAGCTTATAATGGAAATAATAGAAATTTAGTTTGTGAAGATAGACATCAGAAGATATATTGCAATCTAGACATCCAAGAATATCCGTTCAGCCAAGAGACATTTGTCAATGAAAGTCAATACCCTAACTATAAGCATAGTGTCTCTCATGAATCACCGGTAATAGGAGAAGATGACCAAGAATGGGAGCCACCCATGGGAGACGGGGAAGACTTTTACGACCAACTCTCAGACGCCGACCTGGATGACTTAGCAGACAGAATGTATGTAAAAAAAAAAAAAAACAGCGGGTCCCACTAGAAGATTCCATCAAAATTTCAAAAACAAATCCCACAAGACTCTTTCAATCTTTGCAAAACCTTCAATTTCCCGCCAAGAAGCATCACTCCACAAGTCGACATCAATAATTGGCGCTCCAGCAGAAAAAGACAGAGACCATAGAAGATAAAGATTCTCTACACGCCAAGAAAAGACAAAAAAGATTTTTGTAGATATTTTTATGTCTGTAATTATTTGAGTCTGTCAGTAATAAGGATTTTCCTTCACTCACTACTTTAATAAAGTAGATATCTCTTATCTTGCTTTATTAAAGAAAAGCTGTGAAAATCTTTATACTTATCTTGTAAATAATTATAGTGTAAAAATTTTGTCAAAAAAGACGGATTGAATGATATGCGATGGGGCCCAAAGCAGTACCCGATATCATTATCCGAATCTTTATTGATAAAATTTACTTTTAGTTTTGAGTCAAGCATATAATTGTGTATATATGCTTTGTCCTTATATGCCTACAACCTTACGTCAAAGTATGCATATAATTAAAGAAACTTTCAAAAGCCTAGGGACTAGAGATTATAGACTTTGACAAAGGAAAAGCTAAAACTTAGACTAGGACTTTTTTTTCTTCTTTCATTTAAGTTGTATAAATTGGCTTGCATGCCAACGGATGAAGCAGAACGAAAAATACAGAGAACACACCACTTCACTCTGCTTTGTAATTTCCAACCCCTCTCAAAAAACCTCTAAGTGTATTTTCAGAGTTTCAGAGTCTGTAATAAAATCTTTGTAAGTATATTTCTTATTAATATGAAGTGTGAGTAGTTTCTCTTTTTCCTTAAATATTTCGAAAGGGTAACTCTTCTATTCTAAAAATTTATTTTCTGTTTGGAAAAAATTAAGTTTATGGAATGCTTGTTTGCTCATTAATATTACATGCTTTGAACCTTCGTAGTATCTTCGCTTTTCTAATTTGTTCTTGAGTGACCTTAGGTGAAGAGCCCTTTGAGCCGTGGATAGGCGTTGGAGGGCAAATTGTAGCGTAGAAAGGAAAAGTAAAGAGTAGAGAATAAAAGTATACTATGTTGAACGAGGCTTAGTCTCAAGGTGGGAGTACATGTAATGAAAATAAACATTTCATAAAAAGAATTTTGGCCATAGAAAATAATTTTAGAATAAAAGGAGAGCAACCCGAGTAAAAATATTAAGGAAATATTATATAAGAATTAAAAAATATTTGCATGTTCATTTTAGAAATAATAATTTTCAAAAACAAAAAATTCCTTAGACGTAGACTTTAACTTTCAAAAAATCCAAAAAATCCAAAAAATTAGTTGATATAGATTTTAACTTTCACTAGACTTAGACTTTAGAAATTCTAGACTTAGACTTTAGTTTCATAAAATCACAAAGTTTCTTTGCCATTAGATGTAAATTTTATTTCCAAAAAATTAAAAAACTAAATCAAAAAATTAGTATATGCCCTTAGACGAAGATCTTAGGAATAAAATTAAAATTAGTATTGAGTTAATACAAGAATTAGAAGATCAAAAATTTAGATATCAGTTTCTTTTATCATTAGCTTCTTACAGATCTCTAGAAAATTATAGTTTAAAAAATCAGTTTCTTTTATCACTAGCTTCTGGTAGATCTCTAGAAAATTACAGTTTAAAAATTTCTCAGATAAACAGACAGCTAACTATAAATCAAGAAGCCTTAAAATTAGCTATACAACAGCTAGAAGACCTTTTAGCATAACTGTAGAATTAATTAGATGATTCTCAGCCCAATCCCAAATAGTGGTAGACCACTAACTCACCAACAAAAAAAAAAAAAAAATGGTATCAGAGCAGTGTTCGGTTTTAGGACAGTTTAAAGTAGTTTATGCATTTTGCTTATGGTAATAGAGTAGTTTTTATTTTTGGAGATTTTAGTTATAAATTTCATATTATAGTAGCTTTTAATAATTTTAAATTAGGAGTTAATTTTGTGTATGAAAAGAGTAGAGTATCTAGATTTAGAACTCAGCAGCCATAACCATCGCCATAGCATAAATAAAAATAATTTCCGTTGTAATTTTGAAGATAGTTTTACACATCAGATTCATAGTGAACATAATCCTCAGCTAAATAGTATCATAGATTATCAGATAAATTTTGCAGAAAATATTAAAAAGGACATAGATAAAATTAGTAATCTTTTTATTTCATCCATAGAACATCTTCGTAATAATCGCAGTTTAATTAAAGATCAAGATAAAAAATTAGATTATATCCAAGATCAGTGTAGTTCCATCCTACAAAAAAGAATAGATTTAAATTTAGAAAAATTTTCCACTAAGCTAGAAATAGAAACATTAATTTCAGCTACAAATCAAATAGCTAAACAAATAGAACAGATTAATCAAATTCAAGATAATTTAAGCGAAATTAGAAATTTTAGAACAATTAGTCGATCTTAGTTTATGAGCAAAGGATAAAAGGCTAATAGAGATTATCAGACAATTTTAAAACAAGCAGAAGATTTTCATAATAGTCCAGAAGGAATCAGTATTTATCAAGGAGTAAGTCAATCAGATAAAGTAGCAGTAAGACAAAATAATATAGAAATTTTATTTTTAATTAGAATTTGTGAAAAATTTGACTATCTATTAGAACAGATACACAGTTTAGAAAATCGTTTAGCCACTTTAGAAAAAACAATACTTCAAAAAGGAAAAGGAGTAGAAGTATCCAACAGACCCCAATCTCAGATAAACGAGGAAGATATAGCTAAATATTTTGAAAAGCTTAAGTTACCACCAAAGAAATCCGTTTGTAGAGTTTATAGAAAATAAAAATGTTTAAACAGCTAATTAAGGGTAGTAGTAGTAAAAAGCGTAATGATCATGAAGATATTAAAGTAGAAGAATTTGTAGATGTAGAACAACAGATAGAAAAATTTAAGAAAGAAAAATTAGAATTAATTCCAGCTAAATATGTATATAGATTAGGAAAGATACATAAAAAACAATATTTATTTAAACATTATAGTGAACAGATGATTAGTGTAACTCAGGAAGATGAAAAAATAGAGCTAAATTTAATAGAAAGAGAAAGTTATAAATATGCAGTAAGTGAACACCTTAAAATGACTCACTTAGGATTAGTAGTAGTAGGAGTTAAAGCATTAACCAGAGAAAATTTAGGAGCCAAAGTTTTTGTATGTCTTTATGATGATAGATTTAATGATGTAGGACAAAGTCTTTTAGGCAGCTATGAATTAGATATGAATGATAAAGGAGGAATAGTTTATTTTACACCAGATTTCTTATTACCAACCTCAACCTTTCATAAAAAGATAAAAATAGGAATAAAGAGTAGAGGATACAAAATGAAAAAAGGAGAAAAGAATTTATTAGTTTGCACAGGATTTTTCGGTTTAGCAGTATCAGAAAGTAATACTCATTATAGACTCACAAATGATCAGATAGTTAAGTTATTAGGCGCAAAAGGTATAAAAGCATTACCAGCTAAAAAATTTAATTCGGAAGATAATGCAGCATTAGATTGGAAATTAGGAGATTTTTTAGGACAAAAGAGATTAGCCCCTCAAGATAATTTATTATATCAGGCAGCAGATGGAAATTATGCAGTTAGATTTACTCAGTATACTTATGTAGCACCAGAGAAATCCGAAGATGATGAATTTAGCAGTGTAGATAGAGAAGAAAATCAAGATAATCGTAGTGAAATAAATCAGCTTTATGTAATGACAGAAGAAAAAACAATATCACAAAACAAGATATATAATATTGATGAGATAGATTTAGAAAAATTTACCCTAGAAGATATGAACAAAATATTAGATGCTAGATATGCTGAATACTTAGCCAGAGGAGATACCCATGACGAAGCAGTATCATTTTTAGATCAAGAATTTCATACAGAATATGTAGATGATATTATAGAAGATATTATACATCCCAGCAAAATATTTAGAATACCAGAAAAACCTAAGGTAGAAGATACTAAAATATTAGAACAATTTAAGTTAGAAGAT
Source organism: Camellia lanceoleosa (assembly GCA_025200525.1). Taxonomy (NCBI): domain Eukaryota; kingdom Viridiplantae; phylum Streptophyta; class Magnoliopsida; order Ericales; family Theaceae; genus Camellia; species Camellia lanceoleosa. Next base: position 215,736 of record JANUSC010000157.1, on the reverse strand, counting down.
ACTTTTTATATGAACACGTAAAGCACAGAACTAGTAACCCACGACCAACTGCATAAGATCCCAGAGAACCAATACAAGATACAAGAGGAGGAAGAAGGCCATTAGCAAGTTCAGGACGAGAAGGCACCCAAATAAAAGCTATAAATTTCATGGAAAGCGAGACAACCAGATATGAGTATACAATTACAACCACTAATAACCAAGGAACCCTTTAGATTTAGCTAGATTCGACCTCAGATATGGCAAGAAGTAATAGAAAGATGGGAAAAGATGCGGAAAAGCATGGATAAGTAATCCTTATGAGACAACCGATATGTGGGACTTTATGGAGACACTTTTAGGAGACTCACTTTTAATATATATTTAACATTCAAAGGAAAATATGAAGAGATAATTAGACAACTAAAGGACTTAGGAGATAACCCGTGAATTTTACAAGTTTTATAAAAGAAATACTTATAGGATATGACCCTTCTAGAAGAAATACTTATACTCAAAGCATAGCATTAATCAATTAGATCAGATGACTTTAGGAAGTTGGAGATACATTGTACCCTTTAGTAAAGAATACTTAGCCATAGCCTAGAATCGAAAAAGTTTTGATGAAGAAATAGGAAATAAATATTTTAAAATTACCCTGAGAACTAGGAAGAGAAATAGAAAATAAATGGTCAATTTATTATACAAACTTACCACTCAAATAGCCTCGGAGAAGTAAAAATAAAAGGAAGTTTAGGAATAGGACCTAGAATAATTTTCACATTTCAAAGACTCGAGGAAAAATGTATAGAAGTTAAAATACGTAAAGATTTGAAAAAACAAAATTATGGTTTTTGTAGCAAAGGTAATATATACCCTCAAAGAATACGAAGATAAATATAATAGGAAAAATACAAAAAATATGGAAAATATAAAAAGATAAATATTGGAAGAAAAATTATAGAAAACCATGGAAAAGACAGAATTCATTAGGAAAAGTAGAACTTTTAATAGAACAAAATACAAGAAATTACCACAAGATGAAAAAGATAAAAAAAAATAAAGATATGTTAAAAAACCCAATAGTAAAAATGTTATTGTTATATATGTGGAGAACCCAATCATTTTGCAAAAAACTGCCCAAAAAAATACAAACCTAATACTAATAAGCAGATAGAAAGATTAAATATCATAGAAGACTTAGAAGAAGATATAGTCAGCATAAATAGTGATGATTCAGATGTATATAGTATAGTCAGTAATTATGAATATCAATTAGAAGCTATAAGCTCAGATAGTGATTCAGAAAGTGATACAGATGTAGATAATCTTTTAGGACAGCTTAACCAAGAAATAGGAAAGACTCAAGATATTTTCTTTATGATGGAATGTAATCCAGATACTGAATGTCAGCATAGTTTTCAAATAGGATTAGGATTTGATACAACTAGATGCAGCTATTGTAATTGGTTTCCAGCCAGAAATAAAAGAGCTCAATGTTTATTATGCAGCATAACCTATTGTATAATTTGTGTAGAAAAATTACATATGACACATAAGATAAGACTAGAAAATACTAGGAAAGATAACAGTATTGAAAACAGAGAATTACAACTAACAAATAGAGAATTAGAAGTACAAGTGCGAGAACTAAAACTTCAAATAAGAGAGATAGAAACTAAAACTAGTTTTGACATAGAATGTTTAGAATTAGAAAATAAACAGCTTAAACAGCAGTTAGAACAATTTCACAGTAAATACCCCTTGAAAGATAAATTAGTTGAAGATCATATGAACTCTTTAGAATTAGTCAATTTAGTTGATTCTCAACCCTTTAGTCAATACTCTCAAACTCAACCAGATAGTACATATTTACCATTTAATTACCCTGTTATACCCAAATCTAATTTAGTCGAGATTTCTTGTGTAATTAAGTTTATAGAAAAAACTCTTAGCATAGATGCCATGATAGATACAGGAGCCAATAAATCATACATAGAACAGCACGTAGTTCCACCAGGATGGAGTCTGACCTTAGCAACACCAAATTTTAGTCAAGATAGCAGATGGCACCAAACAAACATATACACATTGCATTAATGGCGCAGATTAGTTTTCACCCTATAGGTTCTCAAGATCAAGACATAGAATGGTTTCCCTTACCACAAGTTTGGATAGGAAATAGCGCATGTAATCATCCTTTCATTCTAGGACTTAATTTCATACTTAGTTTACAAGGCGGTATGTTACTCAACACAACATCAGTTTCTTTAAACGAACTGTCAATACACCAACAGCTTATGCCCTTAGCACCATAGCCCATTCATCAGAGTTGCGTGCGAAGCGTGGTGGTACCATAGGAGTAGATTCAGTCCCCGCTACTTTTCTATTTCCAAGTAGAAATATTTTTCCTAGCTAGCCCAAATATACATACCTAATGAGATAGTAAATACCTCTTTAAATAAATAAGATATGGAAAACTATGAGCTAGAAGATTTTGAAGAAGTTCATTTTGAAGATAAAGGAGATTATTGGAACTTAGAAGATTTTCAAGAAATAGTTAATTTAGAATTAATTTTGCAAAAATAAGAAAAATAAAGAAAAAACCAACATACAAAAGGACGTAAAATGATTTAGATGAGATAATAAGATTAGCGTAAACAATGAAATTTTAGGAGAACAACCCATGAAATATTGGGAGAGAAATAAAATTTTAGCTAGTTTAGATATAAAAATAGAGACTATAGGATTACCTCAAAGACAAATAGATCACACACCGCCAGATATAGAAGAGTTTAGAACTCAGACAAAGAATTGTTAGATTTAGGAGTAATTAGACCTAGTAATAGTCCACATAGAAGTAAAGATTTATGGTTAGAAATCATGCAGAGATAAAACGAGGAAAAGCTAGAATGGTAATAAATTATAAAAGATTAAATGATAATACGTAAGATGATAAATACAATATACCGATAAAGATCGACTTATAAATAGAATCTGACAAAAGAAAGATATTTAGTAAATTTGATTGTAAATCGTGTTTTGGCAAGATAAAAATGGAAGAGGAAAGTATACCATGGACAGCCTTTTGTTGCCCACAAGGACATTATGAATGGCTAGTCATGCCCTTTTGGATTAAAAAATGCACCTTCCATATTTCAACAGAAATGGATAGTATATTTAATAAATATAGCTTTATATTGGTATATATTGATGACATCTTAGTCTTTAGTCCAGATAAAAATAGTCACATAGATCATTTGTATATAACATTAGAAGAATTCATAAATAATGGAATAATAATTAGCAAAAAGAAGATGGTATTAAATACACCTCACATAGAATTTTTAGGAATGGAGCTAGGAGATGGAAAAATTAAACTACAACCTCATATAGTTAAGAAAATTTTAGATTATCCAGATAAATTAGAAGACACTAAAAAGCTTCAATCATTTTTAGAATTTTAAATTATCTTGCGAATGTACATTCCCAACCTTAGTAAAATAATAGGACCTCTATACAAGAAACCACACCCACAGACAAAAATATTTTAATCAAGAAGATATAGCCTTAGTTAGGAAAATTAAGGACATTTGTAGAAATTTACCAGACCTGCAGCTTCCTTTAGAATCAGAATACATAGTTGTAGAAACAGATGCAAGTCAGCTAGGATGGGGAACAATCCTGTTAGCTAAACCTAGTAAATATGATAGTAAGAATAAAGAACGATTTGTAGATATAGTTCTGGAAAATTTAAAGAAAAAGATACAACCATGACCAGCTTAGATTTCGAAATATTAGGGGTAGTTTATGCAATAAATAAATTTAGATTATTTTTGCACAAACCATTTACAATTAGAACAGATTGTGAGGCAATAGTTAGATTCCATAATAAACTTAATGAGCGTAAATTAAGTACTAGAAGATGGGCAAAATTTTTAGATTGTATAGTAGGACAAGGATATAAGGTAGAATTTGAACACATTAAGGGTAGTGATAATAGGCTAACAGATTGGTTAAGTAGGAGAATTTATTTAGATAAAGAAGATAACCAGTTTAACTTTTGTGCAGATAATGGAGAACAGCAAGACCATGAATTTTGGAGGATTCTCTCTTCCCATTCATGAAGGCAGAACAAAATTCAGACCCTTGACAGGAATAGAGGTAGATTCAGTCCAGCAGTGTCTTTTAGATAACCTTTGGAATAGTCAGAACCACCCAGCTAAACGCCTTTCAGCCCTAAACTCTCTCAGTATATATTTTTCAAAAATCCAAAATAAACCTCTGTCAAAAAGTTTTTCTTTCTATGTAGTAGTTAAAGGAACCAAGCCTGGTATTTACCATGATTGGATTACAGAAGTAAATCCCTTAGTAAGATATTTTCCTATGCCTCAGTTTAAAGGTTTTTATGATTTTGAGTCAGCCAGTACCTATGCCCGAAGACAAATAGGAACCAGTTACCATATTAGCCAGATAGCTAAAGATTACCTGGACACATTGAGCAAGATGAAGTCAACCATCTTTGCTACCAGTGGAGCTCCAGCTAGCAGAGATAATTGGAAGCGAGTTCGTAGTAGTAGCGTTCTAACCCCTGCATGATTCTCAAAATCCTCTCCAATTGTGCAGACATTGTGAAAGCCTCACCAGAAATTTCAAGAAAATTATGGACAAAGGCAAAAGAGTCAGTGAAGAGCTAGACCAGCTCCGAGACGAAGAAAAACAATTGAGAGCAACCATTCGGACCCTAACCAGTCAGCTTAAAAAAAATTAGCTCCAGAAAGAACACCAACCTCCTTACCTAGTCCAGAAATTAAACAACTCACCAGTGAGGAATTTGACCAATTGAGTGCTAGAATGTATTTCTTCAGGCATTCTATCATTCGATCCCTCTGTGAGAAAAGCCAAATAATAGAAGACCTAAAACCCTATATTTATACTTTAGCCGAAGATAGCAGAAATAACGAGTTAGTTACTATTCAGCAATTTTTTCAAAATCTCTCAGTAGCAAGAGTAGACTTCCACCCCGGATTAGCCTATCAATGGACATACGCTTATAAAAGAAGAAGAGCAGCCCTGCCTAGATGAAGAAAACTGCAGCAGAATGCTTGGAAGATGTCAGTGTAACTTAGATTTCAGCATCTGCCTTTGCCAGATAAATTTAGCCACATTCGAGCCATTGGAGATAGAAATTCAAGGCAAAACTCTTTATCTAACACCTTCAAAATTGTTAGATTATGGTTTTGTCTCCAGAATAAATTTTTTCAGAACTGCACTGCATGATAACTTCGGACATAAGATTGCTCATGCTGTAATAAATGTAATGGAAGAATATCATCCATATGTAGAAGCCTTGATAGATAGCAAAATGCCAGAATGGAAAGGAATATGGTGCAACCCAGCTAAACATAAGATTTACCTCAGAGGAACTTCAAGCTACCCAGCACTTCTCAATAGAAGACCCTGGCCATGTAGAAGATCTCTGCTCAAAGACCAGCTCAACAAGTGGAGAAAATTTGCTAGTCATTCACTATTAGCTTATAATGGAAACAATAGAAATTTAATTTGTGAAGATAGACATCAGAAGATATATTGCAATCTAGACATCTCAGAATATCCATTCAGCCAGGAGACATTTGTCAATGAAAGTCAATACCCTAACTATAAGCATAGTGTCTCATGAATCACCAAGAATGAGAAGATGACCAAGAATTGGAGCCACCCATGGAAGACGGGAAGACTTTTATGACCAACTCTCAAAGCAGATTTGGATGACTTAGCAGATAGAATGTATGGTCAAAAAAAAAAAAAAAAAAAAAAAAAAATTATCACGCGGGTCCCACTAGAAGACTCCTACAAAATTTCAAAAAACAAATGTTCTACGTGACTCTTTCAAATTTGCAAGAATTCAAAAGACCGCCTAGAAGCATCACTCTACAAGTCGACATCAACAATTGGCGCCCAATGAAAAAAGACAGAGACCATAGAAGATAAAAGATTCTTCAGATATCGAGAAATGCACGCCAAGAAAAGAAAAAAGATTTTTGTAGATATTTTGTGTCTGTAATTATTTGAGTCTGCTGCTGATAAGGATTTTCCTTCACTCACTACTTTAATAAAGTGGATATCTCTTATCCCGCTTTATTAAAGAAAAGTTGGAAAATCTTTATACGTGTCTTATAATAAATTATAGTGTCAAAATTTTGTCAAAAAGAAGGATTGAATGATATGCGATGGGGCCCAAAGCGACCCGATATATCATTATCCTAATCTTTATTGATAAAATTTATCTATATCCAAAATAGTAATCTAAGTCAAGCACATAATTGTGTACATTTATAGGTTTTGTCTTTATGTATCCAAATCTCCAAATATGTAAGAAAAGGTCAAAAAGCCTAAGGTATAGGCTAGTCTAGACTTTGTCTACTTAGGAAAAAATTAGTCGAGGCAAAGATTGAAAGTTTTGTTTTATTTTCTTTTTTAAGTTGTATAAATTGGCATGTTGGCCAATGGATTGAGCAGAATCTAAAAATACAGAGAACACACCACTTCACTCTGCTTTGTAATTTCCAACCCCTCTCAAAAAACCTCTAAGTGTATTTTCAGAATTTCAGAGTCTGTAATATAATCTTTGTAAGTATATTTCTTATTAATATGAAGTGTGAGTAGTTTCTCTTTTTCCTTAAATATTTCGAAAGGGTAACTCTTCTATTCTAAAAATTTATTTTCTGTTTGGAAAAAATTAAGTTTATGGAATGCTTGTTTGCTCATTAATATTACATGCTTTGAACCTTCGTAGTATCTTCAGTTTTCTAATTTGTTACTGAGTGACCTTAGCTGAAGAGCCCGTTTGAGCCGTGGATAGGCGTTGGAGGGCAAATTGTAGGCAGAAAGGGAAAAGTAAAAATTAGAGAATAAAAATATACTATGTTGAACGAGGCTTAGTCTCAAGGTGGGAGTACATGTAATGAAAATAAACATTTCATAAAAAGAATTTTTGCCATAGAAAATAATTTTAGAATAAAAGGAGAGCAACCCGAGTAAAAATATTAAGGAAATATTATATAAGAATTTCAAAAAATCCAAAAATTTGCATGTTCATTTTAGAAATAAAAAATTAAAATACAAAAAATCAAAGTTTGTAGGCCCTTAGATTTAGACCTTAGTTTTATAAAATCAAAAAATAAAAATCAAAGTTTGTTAGATTTGTTAAACGTAGACATTAAAATCCACTAGACATAGACTTCTACTTAGACCTTAGGAATAGAAATTAAATTTCAAAAACCCCAAAAAATTAGTATATGACCTTAGACGAAGATCTTAGGAATAAAATTAAAATTAGTATTGAGTTAATACAAGAATTAGAAGATCAAAAATTTAGATATCAGTTTCTTTTATCATTAGCTTCTTACAGATCCTTAGAAAATTACAGTTTAAAAAATCAGTTTCTTTTATCACTAGCTTCTGGTAGATCTCTAGAAAATTACAGTTTAAAATTTCTCGAGATAAGCAGATGTACTAACTATAAATCAAGAAGCCTTAAAATTAGCTATACAACAGCTAGAAGACCTTTTAGCATAACTGTAGAATTAATTAGATGATTCTCAGCCCAATCCCAAATAGTGGTAGACCACTAACTCACAACCCAACAAAAATTGGTATCAGAGCAGTGTTCGGTTTTAGGACAGTTTTAAAGTAGTTTATGCATTTTGCTTATGGTAATAGAGTAGTTTTTATTTTTGGAGATTTTAGTTATAAATTTCATATTATAGTAGCTTTTAATAATTTTAAATTAGGAGTTAATTTTGTGTATGAAAAGAGTAGAGTATCTAGATTTAGAACTCAGCAGCCATAACCATCGCCATAGCATAAATAAAAATAATTTCCGTTGTAATTTTGAAAATAGTTTTACACATCAGATTCATAGTGAACATAATCCTCAGCTAAATAGTATAATAGATTATCAGATAAATTTTGCAGAAAATATTAAAAAGGACATAGATAAAATTAGTAATCTTTTTATTTCATCCATAGAACATCTTCGTAATAATCGCAGTTTAATTAAAGATCAAGATAAAAAATTAGATTATATTCAAGATCAGTGTAGTTCCATCCTACAAAAAAGAATAGATTTAAATTTAGAAAAATTTTCCACTAAGCTAGAAATAGAAACATTAATTTCAGCTACAAATCAAATAGCTAAACAAATAGAACAGATTAATCAAATTCAAGATAATTAGAAATTTTAGAACAATTAGTCAGATCTTAGTTTATGAGCAGTGATAAAAAAGCTAATAGAGATTATCAGACAATTTTAAAACAGCAGTAAGACAAAATAATATAGAAATTTTATTTTTAATTAGAATTTGTGAAAAATTTGACTATCTATTAGAACAGATACACAGTTTAGAAAATCGTTTAGCCACTTTAGAAAAAACAATACTTCAAAAAGGAAAAGGAGTAGAAGTATCCAACAGACCCCAATCTCAGATAAACGAGGAAGATATAGCTAAATATTTTGAAAAGCTTAAGTTACCACCAAAGAAATCAGTCTGTAGAGTTTACAGAAAATAAAAATGTTTAAACAGCTAATTAAGGGTAGTAGTAGCAAAAAGCGTAATAATGATGAAGATATTAAGGTAGAAGAATTTGTAGATGTAGAACAACAGATAGAAAAATTTAAGAAAGAAAAATTAGAATTAATTCCAGCTAAATATGTATATAGATTAGGAAAGATACATAAAAAACAATATTTATTTAAACATTATAGTGAACAGATGATTAGTGTAACTCAGGAAGATGAAAAAATAGAGCTAAATTTAATAGAAAGAGAAAGTTATAAATATGCAGTAAATGAACACCTTAAAATGACTCACTTAGGATTAGTAGTAGTAGGAGTTAAAGCATTAACCAGAGAAAATTTAGGAGCCAAAGTTTTTGTATGTCTTTATGATGATAGATTTAATGATGTAGGACAAAGTCTTTTAGGCAGCTATGAATTAGATATGAATGATAAAGGAGGAATAGTTTATTTTACACCAGATTTCTTATTACCAACCTCAACCTTTCATAAAAAGATAAAAATAGGAATAAAGACCAGAGGATACAAAATGAAAAAAGGAGAAAAGAATTTATTAGTTTGCACAGGATTTTTCGGTTTAGCAGTATCAGAAAGTAATACTCATTATAGACTCACAAATGATCAGATAGTTAAGTTATTAGGCGCAAAAGGTATAAAAGCATTACCAGCTAAAAAATTTAATTCGGAAGATAATGCAGCACTAGATTGGAAATTAGGAGATTTTTTAGGACAAAAAAGATTAGCCCCTCAAGATAATTTATTATATCAGGCAGCAGATGGAAATTATGCAGTTAGATTCACTCAGTATACTTATGTAGCACCAGAGAAATCCGAAGATGATGAATTTAGTAGTGTAGATAGAGAAGAAAATCAAGATAATCGTAGTGAAATAAATCAGCTTTATGTAATGACAGAAGAAAAAACAATATCACAAAACAAGATATATAATATTGATGAGATAGATTTAGAAAAATTTACCCTAGAAGATATGAACAAAATATTAGATGCTAGATATGCTGAATACTTAGCCAGAGGAGATACCCATGACGAAGCAGTATCATTTTTAGATCAAGAGTTTCATACAGAATATGTAGATGATATTATAGAAGATATTATACATCCCAGCAAAATATTTAGAATACCAGAAAAACCTAAGGTAGAAGATACTAAAATATTAGAACAATTTAAGTTAGAAGATACTTTTTATGAACACGAAAAGCACAGAACTAGTAACCCACGACCAATCGCATAAGATCCCGTAGAACCAATACAAAGATTATCTGATGGGAGGAAGAAGGCCATTAGCAAGTTCAGGACGTAGCGAAGCAGACCCAAATAAAAGTTATAAATTTCATGGAAAGCGTAGACAACCAGATATGAGTATACAATTACAACCAGCTAATAACCAAGGAACCCTTTTAGATTTAGCTAGATTCGACCCTCAGATATGGCAAGAAGTAATAGAAAGATGGGAAAAAGATGCAGTAAAAGCATGGATAAGTAATCCTTATGAGACAACTGATATGTGGGACTTTATGGAGACACTTTTAGGAGACTCAGCTTTTAATATATATTTAACATTCAAAGGAAAATATGAGGAGATAATTAGACAACTAAAGGACTTAGGAGATAACCCGTGGAATTTTACAAGTTTTATAAAAGAAATACTTATAGGATATGACCCTTCTAGAAGAAATACTTATACTCAAAGCATAGCATTAACTGAATTAGATCAGATGACTTTAGGAAGTTGGAGATACATTGTACCCTTTAGTAAAGAATACTTAGCCATAGCAGCTAGAACTGGAAAAAGTTTTGATGAAGAAATAGGAAATAAATATTTCAGAAAATTACCCGGAGAACTAGGAAGAGAAATAGAAAATAAATGGTCAATTTATTATACAAACTTACCAGCTCAAATAGCCTCAGGAGAAGTAAAAATAAAAGGAAGTTTAGGAATAGGACCTAGAATAATTTTCACATTTCAAAGACTCAGGGAAAAATGTATAGAAGTTAAAATACAGAAAGATTTGAAAAAACAAAATTATGGTTTTTGTAGCAGTGTAATATATACCCCTCAGCAATACGAAGATAAATATAATCGGAAAAAATACAAAAAATATGGAAAATATAAAAAAGATAAATATTGGAAGAAAAATTTTAGAAAACCATGGAAAAGACAGAAATTCATTAGGAAAAGTAGAACTTTTAATAGGACAAATTACAAGAAATTACCCCAAGATGAAAAAGATAAAAGAAAACAAAGATATGTTAAAAAACCCAATAGTAAAAAATGTAATTGTTATATATGTGGAGAACCCAATCATTTTGCAAAAAACTGCCCAAAAAGATACAAACCTAATACTAATAAGCAGATAGAAAGATTAAATATCATAGAAGACTTAGAAGAAGATATAGTCAGCATAAATAGTGATGATTCAGATGTATATAGTATAGTCAGTAATTATGAATATCAATTAGAAGCTATAAGCTCAGATAGTGACTCAGAAAGTGATACAGATGTAGATAATCTTTTAGGACAGCTTAACCAAGAAATAGGAAAGACTCAGGATATTTTCTTTATGATGGAATGTAATCCAGATACTGAATGTCAACATAGTTTTCAAATAGGATTAGGATTTGATACAACTAGATGCAGCTATTGTAATTGGTTTCCAGCTAGAAATAAGAGAGCTCAGTGTTTATTATGTAGCATAACCTATTGTATAATTTGTGTAGAAAAATTAAATATGACACATAAGATAAGATTAGAAAATACTAGGAAAGATAACAGTATTGAAAACAGAGAATTACAACTAACAAATAGAGAATTAGAAGTACAAGTGCGAGAACTAAAACTTCAAATACGAGAGATAGAAATTAAAACTAGTTTTGACATAGAATGTTTAGAATTGGAAAATAAACAGCTTAAACAGCAGTTAGAACAATTTCACAATAAATACCCCTTAAAAGATAAATTAGTTGAAGATCATATGAACTCTTTAGAATTAGTCAATTTAGTTGATTCTCAACCCTTTAGTCAATACTCTCAGACTCAACCAGATAGTACATATTTACCATTTAATTACCCTGTTATACCCAAATCTAATTTAGTCGAGATTTCTTGTGTAATTAAGTTTATAGAAAAAACCCTTAGCATAGACGCCATGATAGATACAGGAGCTAGTAAATCATACATAGAACAACACGTAGTTCCACCAGGATGGAGTACAGCCTTAGCAACACCAGCCTTAGTCAGCATAGCAGATGGCACCAAACAAACATATACACATTGCATTAATGGCGCCCAGATTAGTTTTCACCCTATAGGTTCTCAAGATCAGCACATAGAATGGTTTCCCTTACCACAAGTTTGGATAGGAAATAGCAGACAGAATCATCCTTTCATTCTAGGACTTAATTTCATACTTAGTTTACAAGGCGGTATGTTACTCAGTCAACACAACATCAGCTTCTTTAAACGAACTGTCAATACACCAACCGTTTATGCCCTTAGCACTATAGCCCATTCATCAGAGTTGCGTGGGAAGCGTGGTGGTACCATAGGAGTAGATTCAGTTCCCGCTAGATTTTTATTTCCAAGTAGAAATATTTTTCCCGAGCTAGCCCAAATATACATACCTAATGAGATAGTAAATACCTCTTTAAATAAATTAGATATGGAAAACTATGAGCTAGAAGATTTTGAAGAAGTTCATTTTGAAGATAAAGGAGATTATTGGAACTTAGAAGATTTTCAAGAAATAGCTAATTTAGAATTAATTTTTGCAAAAATAAGAAAAATAAAGAAAAAACCAACATACAAAAGGACAGAAAATGATTTAGATGAGATAATAAGATTAGCAGAAACAACAGAAATTTTAGGAGAACAGCCCATGAAATATTGGGAGAGAAATAAAATTTTAGCCAGTTTAGATATAAAAAATAGAGACTATAGGATTACCTCAGCACAAATAGATCACACACCAGCAGATATAGAAGAGTTTAGAACTCAGATTAAAGAATTGTTAGATTTAGGAGTAATTAGACCTAGTAATAGTCCACATAGAAGCCTTGACATTTATGGTTAGAAATCATGCGAGATAAACGAGGAAAAGCTAGAATGGTAATAAATTATAAAAGATTAAATGATAATACAGAAGATGATAAATACAATATACCAGATAAAGATCAGCTTATAAATAGAATACAGACAGCAAAGATATTTAGTAAATTTGATTGTAAATCAGGTTTTTGGCAGATAAAAATGGAAGAGGAAAGTATACCATGGACAGCCTTTTGTTGCCCACAAGGACATTATGAATGGCTAGTCATGCCCTTTGGATTAAAAAATGCACCTTCCATATTTCAGCGTAAAATGGATAGTATATTTAATAAATATAGCTTTATATTGGTATATATTGATGACATCTTAGTCTTTAGTCCAGATAAAAATAGTCACATAGATCATTTGTATATAACATTAGAAGAATTCATAAATAATGGAATAATAATTAGCAAAAAGAAGATGGTATTAAATACACCTCACATAGAATTTTTAGGAATGGAGCTAGGAGATGGAAAAATTAAACTACAACCTCATATAGTTAAGAAAATTTTAGATTATCCAGATAAATTAGAAGACACTAAAAGCTTCAATCATTTTTAGGAATTTTAAATTATCTTGTGAATGTACATTCCCAACCTTAGTAAAATAATAGGACCTCTATACAGTAAAACCACACCCACAGGACAAAAATATTTTAATCAGCAAGATATAGCCTTAGTTAGGAAAATTAAGGACATTTGTAGAAATTTACCAGACCTGCAGCTTCCTTTAGAATCAGAATACATAGTTGTAGAAACAGATGCAAGTCAGCTAGGATGGGGAACAATCCTGTTAGCTAAACCTAGTAAATATGATAGTAAGAATAAAGAAGCATTTGTAGATATAGTTCTGGAAAATTTAAAGAAAAAGATACAACCATGACCAGCTTAGATTTCGAAATATTAGGGGTAGTTTATGCAATAAATAAATTTAGATTATTTTTGCACAAACCATTTACAATTAGAACAGATTGTGAGGCAATAGTTAGATTCCATAATAAACTTAATGAGCGTAAATTAAGTACTAGAAGATGGGCAAAATTTTTAGATTATATAGTAGGACAAGGATATAAGGTAGAATTTGAACACATTAAGGGTAGTGATAATAGGCTATGATTGGTTAAGTAGGAGAATTTATTTAGATAAAGAAGATAACCGTTTAACTTTTGTGCGAGATAATGGAGAACAAAGAAGACCATGAATTTTGTTGGATTCTCTCTTCCCATTCATGAAGCGAGAACAAAATTGCACTTAACAGGAATAGAGGTAGATTCAGTCCAGCAGTGTCTTTTAGATAACCTTTGGAATAGTCAGAACCACCCAGCTAAACGCCTTTCAGCCTTAAACTCTCTCAGTATATATTTTTCAAAAATCCAAAATAAACCTCTGTCAAAAAGTTTTTCTTTCTATGTAGTAGTTAAAGGAACCAAGCCTGGTATTTACCATGATTGGATTACAGAAGTAAATCCCTTAGTAAGATATTTTCCTATGCCTCAGTTTAAAGGTTTTTATGATTTTGAGTCAGCCAGTACCTATGCCCGAAGACAAATAGGAACCAGTTACCATATTAGCCAGATAGCTAAAGATTACCTGGACACATTGAGCAAGATGACGTCAACCATCTTTGCTACCAGTGGAGCTCCAGCTAGCCAGATAATTGGAAGCGAGAGTTCAGAAGTAGTAGCGTTCTAACCCCGCATGATTCTCAAAATCCTCTCCAATTATGCAGACATTGTGAAGGCCTTACCGAAATTTCAAGAAAATTATGGATAAAGGCAAAGAGTCGATGAAGAGCTAGACCGACTCGAGACGAAGGAAAACAATTGAGAGCAACCATTGAACCCTAACCAACAACTTAAAAATTAGCTCGGAAAAACACCAACCTCCTTACCTAGCCCAGAAATCAAACAACTCACCAGTGAGGAATTTGACCAATTGAGTGCTAGAATGTATTTCTTCAGGCATTCTATCATTCGATCCCTTTGTGAGAAAAGCCAAATAATAGAAGACCTAAAACCCTATATTTATACCCTAGCCGAAGATAGCAGAAATAACGAGCTAGTTATTATTCAGCAATTTCTTCAAGATCTCTCCATAGCAAGAGTCGATTGCCCTGGCCTAGCTTATCATTGGATCTATAGTTACGAAGATAAAGAGCAGCCTTGCCTAGAAGAAGAAAAATGCAAAAAGAGGTCCGAACATTTTGGTAGATGTCAGTGTAATCTAGACTTCAGCATATGCCTTTGCCAGATAAACCTAGCCACATTCGAGCCATTGGAGATAGAAATTCGAGGCAAAACCTGTTCACTAACAGCTCCAAAATTGTTAGATTACGGCTTTGTCACCAGATTAATTTTTTCAGAACCAAATCAGACAAATAGTTTTGGACACAAGCTTGCTCATACAGTACAGTGCGTAATGGAAGAACATCATCCGTATGTGGAAGCCTTGATAGATAGCAAACTACCAGAGTGGAAGGGAATATGGTACAACCCAGCTAAACACAAAATGTACCTCAGAGGAACTTCTACATTCCCAGGATACCCAGGACTTCTCAATAGGAGACCCTGGCCTTGCAAAAGATTTCCACCAAAGACCAAATTTCAATAAATGGAGAAAATTTGCCCAAGACACTCTATTAGCTTATAACGGAAATTATGGACATTTAGTTTGTGAAGATAAACATCAGAAGATATATTGCAATCTAGCCATCCCAGGATATCCATTCAGCCAAGAGACATTTGTCAATGAAAGTCAGTACCCAAACTATCAGCATGGCATTTCACATATATCACCAGTAATGGAAGAAGATGATCAAGAATGGGAGCCACCCATGGGAGACGGGGAAGACTTTTATGACCAACTCTCAGCAGCAGATTTGGATGACTTAGCAGATAGAATGTATGGCTGAACCAAAAAAAAAAAAAAAAAAAAAAAAAAAAAAAAAAAAAAAAATTAAATATTAATGTTTAAAAAAAAGGATTCAGTAAAAAATTAAAAAAAATTAAGAAAAAAATAAAAAAAATAAAATAATGATTTTTACTTAACAAAAAATATAAAAAAAATTAAACATTAATATTAAAAAATAAAAACCTAACATGTAAAAAATAAAAAAACAAATAAAAAAATCAAAAATTTCTAATTCGACAGACTATTTTTCTAATATTATCTCCACCTCCACTGTCACATCCTCTATCTCAATTCTCGTTCCAAGGTCCAACCTAATCCCTTCTTCCATCTCAATCTCTTCTTCAAATCTATAAACAAACATAACATTAAATAACTAAAAAATACTTGGTAACCCAAATTTATGTGATCCAAATGATTCGAATATGTCAAAACGATATCATTTTTAATATTTTGAGTCATTCGAATTATAAATTTTCAAACCACCTAATATTATTATTAATAAAACCCCCTTCTATTCTAATCTCATTCCTACCCTATACTCAAAACAAACGGGCGTTATGTAGTGCGTGATGGAGCCGTTGTGATTCACATAGACAATGTGAGAGAAGTATCAAATAACTTCAGATTTGAGTCTGACTTTGTGAGAAAAAATCTGGACTGGTTAACGCAACGCAATCCCCTGCTGTTTCCACCTAAGATCTCACCAAGCAAAATATGGCACGTGTACCAAGGAGGCAATAGAGAGGCTTTTTTTAAAATAAGTCCTTTCTGCATTTTATTTTCCAAACTAGGTCAACTTCTGATGTATTTTCCAAACTAAGTTAAAGCGTCATTCTAATTCGCACTTTTTCTATTAGGAGGTCAAAAGTTGATGAATAGTAAAATCGCTATTACAAATAGCGATTTTAATTAATAAAATGCTGTTGTGAATAGCGCTTCTAATGTTAATTTGTTTTACAAATAAAACGCTATTATGAACAGCACTTTCAACATAATTTTTTTTCCCAAATAAAACGCTATTACAAATAGTGCTTTTAACAGAATTTTTTTTGCGAATAAAACGCTATTACGAATAGTGCTTTTAACATAAACTTTTTTGAAATAAAACGCTATTTTCAATATAAAATAAAAGAAAAAAACATAAAACATATTTTAAAAAACATATTTACACTGTACAAAATTGAAATTGGCTTTACTAAAGTCATTGTCATGTTAAAATATGTTTTTTTTTTCTTTTGTTTTTGTTTTTGTTTAGAATGTGTAATTCATAAATTTTACATAATATGAAAAAAAATCTCTTTTTATATATTAATTTTACATACTATTTTTCATATATATAATTTTAAAATCATATTCATTTAGATATTATTAAGCCAATCATGTTCATTTATTTGGCTTTACTGAAGCCGTTGCCATGTTAATTTTTTTATTTTTTCTTTTGTCTTTATTTTGATTTAGAAAATATAATTCAAAATTTTTTTTCGTCTTTACTGAAGTTGTTTTCATGTAAATTTTTTTTTTTTTTAACAAGTGTTTGTTTTGGGTTAGAAGGTGATAATGTAATTAATAATTTTTTTTGGCTTTACTAAAGTCGTTTTCATGTAATTTTTTTTTTTCTTTTGTCTTTGTTTTGGGTTAGAAGGTGTTATTTAGAAAATTATTTTGACTTTACGAAAGCCATTTTCATTTAAACATACATATATATTTATTCTTTTGTCTTAGTTTTGGGTTAGAAGATGAGAATGTAAATCAGAAAACCAGTTTAGTAAAACCGTTTTGTACCCGTTTTCATTTAGAAAATTTAATTTTTTGTTTTGTCTTTGTTATGGGTTAGAATGTGATATGCATGCTCTACAAATCAAGCACACCCACACATTAATCGACGAGCCGAAACATTTAAGGGTGAGACGTGAAGACCACCGCGGAGTAGGCCAAGAAGACGAAGGCCACAACGAGAGCTCCTAAAATAAATTTTGTCAACATTTTTGTAATAATACTTAATACATAATATACGAAGTCAGTACTTTACTAAATACTCATATAGGCATGAAAACAACATAACTGAAGTTGCAAATGTTATAGTTTTCAGTTACATAGGAAGTACAAACATAATTCTCTCACAAAAATACATTCTGGACACCATGAACTGAACACACATTACATACATCCTGGACACCCTGAACTGAACACACAATACATAAACATAACAGTTAGACAGACAAACACCTGATTTATGACCTAATATTGCATATTAATAGCCGTAACATTTGACAGACACAATACATAAACATAGACTTAAACATAAACATAACAGTTATACTTACTCTAACACAGACATTAAATATTAATGCAAGTTGTTATATTGCCGAAGTGTAGACATTAACACCTAATTCGCGCTTATATCGGCAGGTGGCTCAGAGTCTGAACAATCCGAAAGCTCAGCGTCAGAGACAAGTTCAGGATCCTTCATGATACCCTTGATAGCCGCAACATCTAGTTCTGTTCTGTTCTGTTCTTCTGGGCATCCTTCTTAACTATGAGTAGCTGCATATTGCGGGCCAACCTACGGCCCATTTGAGAAATCTCACGTTGTAGTCTTTGACATAGCCGATCAACATTTTTAAGATCTTCCTTTTGGATCTCAACAGAACGTGCTTTTGGCACCTTCAGTCGTCTTTCCCGACATAATCTTTCCATTTGCACTCGCTCTATAAATAGTGCGGGCCACTTCAGAAGTCTAGCGTTTGCTAAACCATATCCTGTTTGATTATCTGATGGCTCCTCCACCAAACCACATGGATCTCAATAGTACTTGGGCATGACAAAATGTCGCTTCCCAAACCTATCATGATAAGCACAAGAGGCATCTAACAAAGGAAATGGTGTTTCATCTTCAGCATCGCCACTTCCCCTTCCCCCTCCTCGTCGTGAACTTTCACCCCTTTGCAAGTTCCTACCACCTCTGCGATTCCCACTCCCTCCCATGAACCATGTAGCCATGCTAATTTTTTAAAGCAAATAAATGATAATTTCGTAGGGCGAAATGAGTTGTAAGGTTGTGTCTTCACCTTTACTCGTTTATATAGTTGGTTATGAACGGCTTTAGAAAGATGCCTCTGCATGACAGTCCCACATATATGAACAAGGTATGAGTTGTCAGTAGATTGAAAAAATAGAGAAAAGCAAATACTGTGTACAAAGTCACGTGACTTGACAATCCATCTGTATATATGGACAAAATAAAGGCATGCTGACTGTAAGGTAAATCAAAGCATGTGCACCAAGTCACATGACTTCACAATCCATCTGCATATACGGACAAAATAAGGGCATGCTAATCAGAAGGTAAATCGCTGAATTCATTGCCATGTATTTGCTGAATTGAGAATCCCACATATATCAATAAATATTTTGAGGTGTCATTGTAATAAAAAAAATCGAGAAAACCAAAGCCTGTGCACCAAGTCACATGACTTGACAATCCATCTGTATGTAAGGACAACATAAAGGCATGCTAACTATAAGGTAAATCAGTGAATTCATTTGCCATGTATTTACTCAATTGAGAATCCACATATATCAATAAATATTTTGAGGTGTCATTGTAATAAAAAATCGAGCAAAAAATCGAAAACCAAAGCACTGCACCAAGTCACATGACTTGACAATCCATCTGCATGTAAGGACAACATAAAAGCATCTTGATCAGAAGGTAAATCGCTGAATTCATTTGTTGCCATGTATTTACTGAATTGAGAATCCCACATATATCAATAAATATTTTGAGGTGTCATTGTAATAAAAAAATCAAGCAAAAAATCAAGAAAACCAAAACCTGTGCACCAAGTCACATGACTTGACAATCCATCTGCATGTAAGGACAACATAAAGGCATGTTGACTGTAAGGTAAATCAGTGAATTCACTGTTGCCATGTCACTTTTTGAGTTGAGAATCCCACATATATCAATAGGAGATGAGTTGTCACTATAATAAAAAAATCGAGCAAAAAATTGAGAAAACCAAAGCCTGTGCACCAAGTCACATGACTTGACAATCCATCTGCATATAAGGACAAAATAAAGGTATGTCGGCTGTAAGGTAAATCAGTGAATTCACTGTTGCCATGTGACTTTCTTAATTGAGAATCCCACATATATCAATACGAGATGAGTTGTCACTGTAATAAAAAAGTCGAGCAAAAATTTGAGAAAACCAAAGCATGTGCACCAAGTCACATGACTTCACCATCCATCTGCATATACTGACAAGTCTCTCCACGATTTGACTACTCAATGTGTGAAAAAATGAAGCTTATGTAGCCAATGTTGTGTTTCACTTAGCTAGGCAATGTTACGAGCTACTATTTGTATTTCCTTGAAAAGTATGACTATTTGAATTTTTTTTGTCATTTCGAATTATTTTAAAATCAACTTTTGAATATTCAATTTGTAATATTTTGGGAAACATAATCAATCTCAACTTTTGAAATCATATTTCAAATAATGGTGTATCTTGTGAGTGAAACGTGGGTTACATAGGACTACTTGTGTATCTTGTTCTCTTTGGGTATAAATCCGAAAAATAACAATACAGCGTCATTACAACTGGTTACAATTCTAGTTTCTATACTAAGGGAATCGTCAATTTCTGTAAAAATGTGCAGAAAACAATCTGTTTGTGTATAAGTAATTGTAAATAGTGATTAATCCCAACCAAATCAAGTAAAACCAATTGGGTTTTAAACTTAGTCCCCCAACTGGACCAACAACCATTTCTTACCAGAGTCATCATTTTTACTGGACTTCCAGAAATTAGAAGGTGACTCTTTCTTCTTTCCTGATGGATATTGAAATTCTTTACGTACAGTATCCCTATTTCACGAGCCCCAGTTAAGGGAAGCTATTCACCGACCTACCTGTTATGTTTTATGTGCTATTGAAGGCGGTAGTTCGTTTCACCGAGTTTAGTTTTCTGTCAACCCCTCATTCATTACCAGAGTCTTAATTTTTATTGGACTTTCAAGAATTGGAAGGTGACTCTTTCTTCTTTTCCGATGGAGATTGAAATCCGTTGTAAATTCATCCCTATTTCAGCAACCCCAGTTAAGGGAACCTTTTCTCCGAGTTACCTGATCTATTTTATGTGTTTTAAGTATTCACATAATTGAACATACATTAATCCAGAACATTCATTAACTAATTGCAATTCAATAAAGAAAGTCATGAACTCATAAATGTGTAGTTATAAATGTAGTTATTTCATAAACTTCAGGTTCATAACAAAAATACTTGAAATACATCTGTACGTTAGACGAACAACAACATTGTCTTACACTCCAGTAACGAACATATGAAAGATAACGATGTTTGATTTCTTATTCCTCATCTGACATGTAGTAGTCAGAGAGATATTTTTCATTGTTTAAGACATTATTTCGCTCAACCATTGTCAAATCTCTATTGCTTACTTCTGCCATTTCAGTGGCTAGCTGAAGCATGAAATGTCGACATCTCCGCATCAACATTCTGTTGTTCTCCTTCTTAATTCTGCTAACTGCTTTTTCATAGTCACTCACATTTCGTCTAGCCATGGTCAATGAACGACGATGAGGTACCAGTGCCCCAAAGTTACGTAGATCATTATACAATCCTTCTTGCTCCGTTACCCTGAACGCCCATTCTGCTCGGATACCAGCATAATAATCCTTTGGACTCGAGTACTTTTCGCTCTTGTAGTCATAGGTAAATGGAGGTAACAGCCACACTTTCGGATTTCTTTGCCAGCGTGAACTTCCTGCACCTCTTGAAGACATTGTTAATAAAATAAAAAAATTAATAATAATAGTAATTGTATATATATTACTATTGTTATGACTTCAACAAACATCATATTGGGGTATTTATAGACATCATAGTGGTACTAGGGCACTATGAAATAAGTGATACACGTGATATTATTTGATGTTATTCATTTCATGTAATTTTGAGTACCCGTGACTTTGTGTACCTGTGATGTAGTCACAGACATGGTTGTCAGATAAAATCATAATTGTAGGCCATAGAATCACAATGCAATCCCTTCATATTCGAGCAGTGCGTTGTTAAATAAAACAAAATGCAGTGAGTTGTCACATCGCCACATGAAACTATTTTGTCATGCTTACTTTTGTAATACAATAAGTAGTCACTTGGAATTGACGATTTCAGTACATATAGGTGTTTTCGAGAAATTATAAATGAAATCGAAAAATGAAATAACGGCTTTAATTTTCTTTTTATTAAAGTAATATTGTTCATAAACTATCATTGTTTTTCTCACCAACATAATAAAATGGTCACCTGCTAGGTAAACACGATTGGAACTTTGGTGCCTATATTTTATCTTATTTTTAGTTAATGAACTTCACAGTCATCCGATTTTCATTGTCATTACACAACCTTCCATCATGTTTTTTTACCAACATAATAGCATTTTCTACTTCTTTTCACAGTCGTAATAATGTGACTTAGATGAATTCTGAAATGTGAGGAAAAAACAAAGCATGTAAGTTGCACTGCAGAAGTCACATGCATCACGTAATGTGAGGAAAAAAGTCACAACGTATACAAGCATGGCAAAGTCAGAAAGTCACATGCATTACTGCATCACTGCATAAAGTGACATGCATCATTGCATCACTGCACAAAGTCACATGCAGTGATGCACAAAGTCACACGATCATCAGATCATCAAGACAAAGTCAGATGCATCCCTGCATCGCTGTACAAAGTCACTTACCTCCTACCTACTATGCCCATTGGAATTATGCACAAAGTCACAGGCATCACTGCATCTGCGGCACAATAGCCGATGCTACAGGCCTTTGATTCGTTCATGACTTGACAAAAGTGAAGTCCTGACAGCCGAATGCACTGGATAAGGTCAGTGGCATGCATGTGATCGAACAGGAAATGCTCATATATTGGTTCAGACAAAATATTATAATCAATTAAAATATTTTAGTACTTCAAATTGTAAGTATATTTCAATGCAATATTATAGTCAAAATTCAGGTTGTGTTCAGTTATATTTGTCAATTGTTCACAAATTTTATTAATTAATTTATTTATTAAAACAACCGTTAAAATATTTTTCATGACATATACGGTGGTTGACAAATTTAAAAAAACAACCGTTCATGTATTTATTAATTTTTTGAAATATTGTTTCACAATTTTTTTACTTTTTGTTTTCAAATGACAATAAATTATGCAATTCATAAAAGTTGAAGTGACAACTCCTATCAAGTTGATGCATAGTTATTCAGGTCATCAAAGTTGACGTGACAACTCTAATGCATAGTTGTCATAGTTGTTTACAATAATTGGATACATATAGCTACCATGTGTATATATGGTATAAATATCGTAGCATACCACAACAAAAGTTTTACAGCTATTTCTAGCGATATCATCATGACATATACGGTGGTTGATCTATATTCAGCAATGGGTCGCTATTGGGTTGCAGATGGAGATGAATTTCAATACCCATTAAATCCAAATTTGCGGTACTCACATGCCACCGTCAATACCATGAGAGCTGAGTGGGAATTTCGCAAAACTCGAGCAAACGTTCTCGTTGAACTATGCCGTGAAGTTAATCTTAAATTTCCTTGCCGGTTAGCCATGCGTATGCCAACTGACACTCCACAGTTGTTGCAAAGGGCATTGCATCGTATTCGCGACGAGGTTAATCGCATGACCCAACGTTTGCAAAGGTCCGGACAAATGAAGACCGTAAATAAGCGTGCCGAAGATGGGTTAATGGATGATGCACACCAGTACTACGCCTAGAGCATGGATGTTATGTATGAATCTGATATTGAGATGTCAGATGATGATGATAATGAATGAAATTGTTTGGATGAATGCCCAGGGCATTTCTGTAATGCATGCAATTTGTAATGCTTATCCATGACTTATCAATGAAGGGAGATATTTCAATTATTTTTAGCCTTGAACAAACATATTTTTTATAGGTTCTTTACACGTTTTGTTCAAACCAAACGCGTTTGTAATTTATGTTTTCCTAAAAATAAACATAAATGGTTGTATCAAATTTATTTAAACTTCAATTTTATAAATGGTTGTCTCAATTTGTAAAATTGAGGAAAAATCGTAAATTACTATAAATAATGCACAGACTACGGATAATGAGAGAGGGGTAGAGATGTGAAAGAGATTAGTGTGATTCACTAATATAAATAAGAATAAAAAATTGTGAAATTATAATTACGAATAAATAAGTATTGACACTTACATCAGCTGTACAAGTTTGACACATACAAAAAAAAAAAAAAACCAATATAGTCCGTATCACAACCGCTAATGTCCTAACCTGCCCCCAGTCCCACAACCCCGACCGTGGATCTCCTTCCTCAGTCTCCTACGGTAGACTCTCTGAATATCTGGCACTCCCTCCCCTGCATGCGGCCCTCCTTGTTGCTGTGGAGCACGTGGAGTGTGACCCCCTCTCCTGCATCTGATGCCCCTGATCCTGCCTATGCCTGCAGATCGAGATCTGGCTTGTGAAACTCCCACTCCCTCATCTGGTGCAACTGTATCACGATCTGCAGCTGGACCCCGACCTCTGCCTTTGCCCGCACCTCGACCTCGGCCGCGACGTCCCCCACGACCATAACCTCGGTCTCTCCTTCGCGCTCTGGGGGGGGCTCAATATGGGCCTCATCATTAATGTGGGAGATGTTAGTGAGAACTGCATCATGTTTACTCTTGGGCGCGGTCAAAGTAGTCCCCAGAAAAATATGTGGTAACTGGGTAGGTGGGGTAACAACATCATGCATGAGCAAGGGCGGTCAGTACTCCCGTAAAGCGGCAGAATCGGATGGGTGGGGTAACAACATCATGCATGAAGCGGGGCGATGACCAATCAGGGTCAGGGTCAGCATGCTGGGTAAGATGTACATGTGGGAAATCTGGAGAAATGTATGGGGTATCATGCGGTGGGGTGACTGAAGTCGAAGGACTTTGTGGTGGTTGAAGTGGGAAACCGGCGTGGGCCAGGGACCGATGTGTCTAAGCGGTGATGCTTTGTGTACACCGTAGTCCCCAAAATCTGACGATCTACCCGATGGGCATCTTTGGATCCTCGCACAATAACTCTCGGATCTCTACAAGGGCTGCGGACCAAAATTTGCCCATCACGTCTGAAAATGGCGTCCTCGGCCAAGTGATATGACCTCATTTCGAACCACTGAACAAAAATCGGATATATTAGGCTATAGTTGGTGAAAATAATCAATTATGATATTAACAATTATCGACACATAGTACGATACTCACCAATGCCTCGAGAAGGCCCAACTCACGATATCCGGCCTCGGACAGGTGGCTCGGATTACCGACAAGTAGGTGTGTATGTCGCCGATACCACAACATGTAAGGGTCGGGAGAGGGGAGGACCCCATCGCTCCAGTCAGCCTGTACAATAGTGTCGTGACGGGCATCCCACAACTATATGTATCGCATATGATGCACACTCCAGTCAGTGCTGGCTTGGCCACGTCTATCAGTCGTATGCAACCGCCACTCGGTGTCACACCA
Organism: Camellia lanceoleosa; assembly: GCA_025200525.1. Lineage (NCBI taxonomy): Eukaryota > Viridiplantae > Streptophyta > Magnoliopsida > Ericales > Theaceae > Camellia > Camellia lanceoleosa. The sequence goes on along the minus strand of JANUSC010000157.1, from coordinate 190,555 downwards.
ATCCGGCACGGCCTCGACCCGACCAAACTGTCGGAGGACACGATCAGGGAGATGCCACTCAACCACGTCAAAACAAATGAGTGGTACTCTCGCCATCCATATCTCCTCACCTAGTCGGCAGTAGTCTGGGAGCGTATGGAGGACCTCAGCATAAGGCTGCCAGATAAACTACAATAACGACAAGTCTATTAAAAATCGCTCATAAACATATACACTCCATATGACACTTAAAATTTAAGTATTTAAATTTGATACCTCGCCGTCTATCATCCGGTCAAGCTGGTCTCTATACACGACGACTACGTGGGTCGATACGACCTCGTGGCCCATGTCAACCTCTCACCGGCTACCTCGAGGTCCGTAACAGCGCGCATGTCTCCTGCCGATGGGAACCTCACCAGAGCAACTAGTTGCCGCCTAGCGAAGGCAATGCGAATCAATCTCTCCATGCCCAAATCTGTAATAGTTTGAACGCAATTACAATACTGATATATGCCATACAATATGAATTGACATGTAATAAAATTCTTACTAACCTGTAGCAAGACAAGGGGTCCTCCGATCTGAGTCACACCCACCTGAGTGGCTCGACATAACATCCTATACAAGTATGCCAAAGCCGCGGCACCCCAGATGTACTGGCCGATGACGTCAATGTCTCTCAACAGTGGCAAGTACATCAGCTTGAGCAGGTTCTGTGACTTATCAGGGAGAAGTACCCCCCCAATAAGCCACAGAATATATGCTCGCGAATGCTACTGTACTAACTCATCTGGAGCATGATCTGGAAGATCACCCTGAAAATGCTCGGACAGCCACATCACCCTCACTCTACCTGCCAGTAAGTCTGCAGGTGTAGGTGCTACTCCCAATAGCTTAGCACATAGGGCTATCCACTGCTCCGTCGTCAATGATGGGTCAAGTCCAGTAACTGCTCGCCCATCAATCCATAGATCGTATAGGACAGATACGTCCTGCAATGTGACGGTGGCCTCACCGGTCGGGAAATAAAATGTATGAGTCTCTGTGCACCATCTCTCGACGAGAGCAGTAATGAGTGGGTGGTCCAGTCTGATATGGCCAATACGATATACACCATAGAATCCCGCGCGTAGTAGACACTGCAAGACTCTATGGTCCAATGGACGCTCCCACAAGCCGGAATCTCCCCGCCGGCATGCCACCACGATGCGTGCCTGGTCCTGCATAACAGAATGAGTAGTTTAAATTATAGCATTATCAAGGAAATCCAAAACAAAATACAGTGTATTTTCATTGTAAGCGTAAAGTCCAACAAACGTTATTGCATACCAGGTCCTCCCATATACTGTCAGCCCGATGTGGATGACTCAAAAGGGGGACCTCATCAGGTAGATGTGCCATGAAGCCTGTACAGTTGAAAAACAAATACATTTTGAAAAACTGTATTGGTGAGCATGTAATTTAACTATATCAATTAAGCTCAAATTATTATGTACATGACGACTTGGAAAACAAATGTGGTCGATCAATTAAGCATGTAATTTAACTATATCAATTAAGCTCATATTATGTGCCATTAAATATGATAAGCAATTCAACATAACCTATCGTTATCTATGCTTCGGACTAATATAAAAATCTTTTACAAAATCATTTTACGATCTCAGTTACATAAGCTTAATAATGACCAATAACATGTGGATAGTTTTTGTATGTAAATATTTACGAAAAAATGGAATGATAATTTTTTTTTCAAAACTTCATTGTTGATTTTGGCATATTTGACATAACCTCATTATTGATTTTCACATTTTTGACAAAACTTCGTTACATTTATGGCATATTCGACAAAACTTCATTATTGATTTTGTAATTTTTGTTTTCCAATAAAGTATAAAATTTGTAAATTACGTACATGTAATTCATAAATTGTAAATGTACAAAATGCTTGCATCAGTCGAAATATTAAAATCTTAAAATGGTAGAAGAACTATGTGATTTGAAATAAAATTCTGTAATAAACATTTTCAATGAAGTAGAGAATAAAACCCATAGGACTATGTGGTATAGTTAAATGTTTTTGCATTATCATTTAGTTTAATTTATTTGTTTACTATGTTAGTTGTAAATTTTGTCAAGGAAATCAAACAATTACAATATATAAAGAATTAAACAATAGAAATGATCTATTACAAATAAAAAAATTTATATTTAAATGTACGACCCCGTTTACAAATAATGAATTACAAAAGAAAAAAAAAAGATCTATTACAAATAAAGAATTACAAAAAGATCTATTACAATATGTAAGTATTACATAGTCTTCATCGACCAAGTCGCGCCGGACATGTTCGCCTGTCATGACCTGTCTGCTGGCACTCACTGCAACGAGCGGTCAAACGCCTATCGGATATGTCCATCTCATTCGGAATACGAGACATAGATGCACGACCCCGTTTCACTTCTCGTAGACGCAGTACATTAGGCATTAAAGTCCACTGTGGATCAGCCCAATAATCTTGATGCAGTATTGGATTGAATTTAGTTTCCCAAACCCTCATGTATACAAGAAGCCTATATACTAGATCAACATACTCGAATGGATTGTCACCGTATTCAGACATTACAGCGAGCATATGAGAATATGGATAGTGTCGTATCTCATATTTCCCACAACTGCACGTGGGTTTATTCATCCGCACAATTTGTGTATTGCGACCTCGTCTATGACGAAAAGATGTTTGCACCTCAAACACGCGGCGTGGCCTATAAAAAAATTGTAATAGAAACTAATGAAGTTCATGTTTTTAGGTGTAGTTAAATTGACAACATAATAACAATAATTTAATTTATATTACAAACTAACCTGTCATATGATATCAACTTGAAAGTATTTGCCCTTGCGATGCCATCCTCAATAGTTTTTTGCATCTCTCTAGGGTATTGGAACTCATTTCGTACATCTAGTTCAGCTTGGGCTCCCATCTCGTCAAAATATTTTACAAGCCACCGAAATGTAAATTCAACCATAGCTGAGATAGGTAAGTTCCTTGCACCTTTCAAGACGCTATTGAAGCACTCTGCATCATTGCTAGTCAATGCCCCCCATCGATGTCCACCGTCATACGAAAGGGCCCACTCCTCAGGATTCATCTTGTAAACCCAAGTGATGGCTTCTTGGTCAATAGCCTGTATTTGTTGTAAATAACCATTACACTTTCGTCGTTGATGAGCACTCCCTGCTTTCCATAGAAGTTGTTTCAGCTCCTTATTTTTGAACGTAGTGTTAAAGTTACTACAAACATGTCAAAGGCAGTGCCGATGATATCCAACAAATTGGAGCGAGGGATTCAACCAATGCCGCCTCACAGCAGCTAAAATACTCTCAGCTCGATCGGATATCAAAGTCACTCCCTGTCGGTTCATGACAATATGTTCCTTGATATTTGAAATGAAGAACGACCAAGACTCCAAACTCTCCCTGTCGACAAAAACAAATGCAAGCGGTAGTACTTTGCCATTGGCAGTGACAATCATTGCTACAAGCAACACACCAGTGTATTTCCCGTATAAGAATGTACCATCTACGGTTATAACATGCCTACAATGTCTGAATCCATCGATGACAGGTTTGAAAGACCAAAAAACAAAGTGGAAGACGGGTATAATAGTTGTATTTCCGGTATATCTATGCTTCCATTGCACGATGGTGCCAGGATTAGATGTTTGTAATGCATACATGAATTTAGGCAACATCATATATGATTCATCCCAATCCCCGAATACCATTCTAATTGCCTTTGCCCTTGCATGCCACGCCTTCTTGTATGATATAGTATAGTTCATGGACTTTTTTATATCTTCGATGACATTCTTAATGGGCATATCAGGTTCGTTCTGCATATAACAATACCTATGAGTCAGATTATTTTGGTGTGAACACTTTAAACAAACAAATGTGTATATAAATGTAAACATTTATTTTGTATACTCACCGCAACTTGTCCCAAAAGATGAGAAGCAATATAACTGGAGCTAATATTTGTGTGGTCCCTGTTCATTCGTGGGTATAAACAATGGTGAGGACCCCTATACTGCTTTATTTCAAAAAGACCATGTCTCCTACTAAGAGATGTACGCAACCACCATCTACAGTCGTGCTTGCAAGCACACATCCAAACGTCTCGCTTGGAGGTTACGACTTTATACTCTCGATTATTTGTTGCATGGTACAATTTCACAGCATGTACCAGTTGCTTCTTATCAACGAAAACCATCCCTTTGTCCAACTCTGGATTTTCAGCATTCCAGATTCGGTTACGGGGAACGACAACGCGGTTACTAATGTCAAAATCACCACCCATGTGAATGTTTTCATAAAAAGGGATTTCAGGTCTAGGTGGAATAGGGGCATTCTGAATATCAACGGGAGCGTCGACATCATCTTCATCATCATCATCATCATCTGATCCGCCCAATAAATTTTCTTCATCACACATTTCATTCTCATCATTGTCTAAAGCGACATCAGGACCGTACATGTCACAATCAGCAAACTGCACAGAATTAACCGTTTCAGCCATATTACCAGCAACTTCAACTGGAGTGGTATGATGGCTATAGGTGGGCACATCTTCGGCGTTATTGTGAAATTCAGTCTCGTATCCACCACGTGAACTTGATTCTCCACCATGGCCATGAAATGTCTGTTGTGTGTAGCCAGCTGCATAACATTCATTTGATTCATACATAGGAGACTGAAATGCTGTCGTGTCAATCCCATGTGTCAGCAATGTAGTGAACGGATGCAAATCCATCTGTTTGATATTCGGAAGATTGTGTACAACCTCTTTTTGAATATATACTTCCAAACAATTTGGTGGTTCGAAATTTCCACCGATACTCAAAACGGTGTTCAACGCCTCATCGTCATTTATCGGTAATATTTTGTATTTGCTGGTTGCTTGCCACTGGCGATAAGGATATCTACATTTGAAGATCAATCGGACTGTTTCCCCGTAACTTGCGACCTTGGACATAAACATCTCCTCCAAATTGCCAAGTGTGGTGCCAAGTTGCACCCTATATATCCCTTTCGGCTCAGCATCATATGACACACCTTCATCGGGATCCCGAATTATGTTTCCCCCCCAGTAAAAGATAATTGGAACAGTTGCCATATACTTGCTTCAATGAAACAATAAATATTAAAATATCAACAATATACATATATCGAATTGTACTTGTAAAATAAACATTAAAATAAACAATAAAATTTGCAGAAGTCACAAATAAAAGCAACCCTCTCATTTTTTGTCAATTTATATTTTCCAGGGTTGAAGGAACTGTAGAGGTGAAACATTAATTCAATTTATATTTTGTCAGCTATATATTTGTGTCTCAACTTGATTATTACTGTTTATTTTTGCATTTTTCTCACTTATTTTTATTCGTATCACACAACAGCTAAGATTTCATCTATACGTAGAGTTTTTATTTACTTCCTTTGTTGTCATTGCTCTATTGTCTTAATTTTAAAAAAAACATCACAACAAGTATACTCCTTTTTTCAAGTATACTCCATTTTTCTCAACAAGTAAATTTAATTTATTTACTCCTTTTTTTTCTTACACATACAAAAACAAAAAAATAATTACAGAGATATTTTATAATGCCCAAAAAGTAGAGATAATTAAATTGAAGTTGGTGGTTAAATTTTGGATAGTTATCCATGTGAATCTATCGGGCCATCCGTACCAATTATTTGGTATTACAAAACACAGGCTTACTCATCAAAGTGCCAAATTTATTTTTTTCCTTCTTACGTACGAAATTGCTATGGACTATTTATTAAATAATTTAAAACTCTTTTCATGCATATATTGTAACTAGTCTAATAATGACTTCTAATTATACAAATATAAATAAAAATTATTAAAACATAATGTTTAGATTTTCCTTTTCAATGGTGGTGGACAATCACAAAGTGGAAATGGCGATAAGTCACTTCGTTCAATACCCATTTCAAAAAAAATTTTAAATTTTCTGAGGAAATTTTAATTTGTACTAGAATGCTATTATATGTATTACAAATTCAGCTCATTAAATTTTTTAATCATATTTTGGGTGCCTGACCCCAAATATAGTGAAATAAACCAAACGAAATTAAACCAAATTTTTTTTATTTAAATCAAATAGAGTCAAAATAAAATATTTTGAAAAACCAATAAAAATATTTCTTTTGAATAAAATAGAGTCAAAATTAAATATTTCAGAGAACATGATCTTTTATTTGACAGAACATGATCTTTTCATTGAGAGAAAATTAAATATTTTCTTAATAAAATACATTCAAAATTAAATATTTTTTTGTTTAATAATTACATTTTGTAGAAATTAGACATTAACAATTTATGAACCATAATTTGAATAAAAAAATATAGACATTTTGATTCACAAGCATAATTTCAAAATTTCAATTTCTGATTTCAAATTTCAAAATATAGACATTTCATAATTCGAATTCAACAATTCTCAATTACATGAATTTCGTAATATGACATTAACAATTACAAATTATATGAATTTCAATTTTTTCTAATTTTATTCTTAATTAAACAAAATTACTTCTAAAAACTTAATTTGAAACCCTAATTTCCTTTTAATTCCTCTTAACAAGCAAAAAAAAAAACTCACAAGCATAATTTTAAAATTCCATTTTCTGATTTCAAATTTCAAAATATAGACATTTCATAATTTGAATTCAACAATTCTCAATTACATGAATTTCATAATATGACATTAACAATTATCAATTATATGAATTTCGGATTTTTTAATCGCAATTCTTAATTAAAAAAAATTACTTTTAAAACCCTAATTTCAAACCCTAATTTCCTTTTAATTCCTCTTAACAAGCAAAAAAAAACAATTTCCAATTCAACAAATGTAGGTTGGTTTATTCAAAATTCAAAATTCCAATTTCTGATTTCAAATTTCAAAATATAAACATTTCGTAATTTCAATTCTCAATTCTCAATTCTCAACTCTATGAATTTCATAATATGACATTAACAATTATCAATTATATGAATTTATGATTTACGAATTTCATCATTCCAAATTTCAATTCTCAATTCTCATATTTATGATTTATTTAAAAAATTCAAAAAATTAAAAAAATTCCAAACCTAATTTATGATTCAAAAGCATAAAAATTCAAAAGCATTACAACCCTTAATAATGTGAACCCTAAAATGTCATCCTAAAAGGATGTGTGAACAATCTGATATCGAGCAACAATTATCATTAGAACCCTAATTTCATAACCACAACCACACTGATAAAGCATAAAAATTCATAACCATATTCAATTCACAAGCAACATCCAAAAATTCAAAAGCATAAAAAATTTCACAAATTCAAAAGCATTCACATTTCTGATTTCCAAACCCTCATTTCTGATTTCAAAAAATTCCAAACCCTAATTTCATAACCACAATGATAAAACCCTAACACATTAGAACCCTAACACATTTAATAATTCACATGTAAAACCCTAACATTGACAGAAAAATACAACACATTCACATTTTCACAAACACAAAAAATAAATACATAAAATTAGGGTTAATGTCATACCACAGAGAGAGAGAGAGAGCAGAGACAGAGTGCGAGAGCAGAGAGCGAGAGCAGAGTGCGAGAGCAGAGAGCGAGAGCGAGGTGCGCTTCGAGTGAGTCTGAGATGGAGGAGAGTGAGAGATGGAGAGTGAGAGATGGAGTCTGTTTGAGTCGAGCAAGATCCGAAAAACCTAAGTGTCAAAAACGTATACAAATGAGGGGGGGCTTCGTATATATAGGGGCTGTTAAAAACGCTGATTGAAAAAGCGTTTTCATTTAAGTGAACTCGCTATTAGAAATAGCGTTTTATTCGCAAAAAAAAATTACGTTAAAAGCGCTATTAGTAATAGCGTTTTATTCGGAAAAAAAAATTATGTTGAAAGCGTTGTTCATAATAGCGTTTTATTTGTAAAACAAATTAACATTAGAAGCGCTATTCACAACAGCGTTTTAATAATTAAAATCGCTATTTGTAATAGCGATTTTACTATTCATCAACTTTTTTTGACCTCCTAACAGGAAAAGCGCGAATCGGAATGGCGCTTTAGCTTAGTTTGGGAAATACGTCAGAAGTTGGCCTAATTTGGGAAATAAAATACAGAAAGGGCTTATTTTTGGAAAAGCCTCGGCAATAGAGTCAAACACATATTTTAATGGTGGTGAGGAATGCGATTTTATTAAAAATTAAGTAAATTATAAACCCATTCCGAAATTTGTATAAATTACGAATTGTCTCCTGTAATTTTAAAAAATTATATTTCGTCTTTTGAAATTTTTAATTTCATAATAAATGGTTATTTTTATTAATAAATCATCAACTCAATTAATAAATTTTAATGATATTCAAAATTTATTTCAATTAATACTTCATGTAATTTTATTATTGTATACAAGAATAGTTATGAATTTTATTTTTTTTAGTTTATTCTGTTAAATAAAAAATTCTCACATGAGAGTATTTGTAATTTTTCAAATTATAAGGGACAAACTGTATTTTAAGCAAATCTCAGAGATAAATGTGTAAATTCGGCCTAGTTAGGCCAGGCCACGTGGAAAAAATCTCAGCTTAGGCCCAAGCCTACTAAAAATCGTGTCGCAGGCCTAGGCTCAGGTAAGCCTAGGCCGGGCTTAACTATTTTTTTCAAAAACAATTTCTACCAAAATAGCTTGAAAATAATATTGGATCTCAAACGGGCTTTGGAGCGAATCGGTGGGCCAGGCCAATGGGTCGGGCTAGGCCCAAAAACATGCGGCCCAAGCCTTGACCCATGTTCACGGGTTGGGTTGGGCTCAAACTCGGGCTGCAAACGAGCTTTGGTTGGACTGTAGCCCAGTGGGCCAATTATACTCCTCTCTACTCAAGGTGTGTATTTGTAATTTGCTTTTAAAAATTTTACTTCACACTCACATATATAGAACCCACATTCATATGAGTCTATTTGGTAAAATTTTTAATCAAATATTTAGGATCTTTAATTTTATTTATCCAAAATCCTATAACACTATATAATATTACTTTATACTCTTTATTTTTTACTAGCTAAAATATAAAAAAAGATAATTATTTATTTTACTTAATTTATTTTTTTATTTATGTACTCCAATGCTACTATTTATTTTTCGTATTTGGATTTTGGATGGGATTGGCCTTTTCCCATTTTGATTTCTATACGCTTCTGTAAAATTATTGATTTTTTGTTTTAATTTTATAGGAATTTGATTTTTAAGAGAAATTACAAACAAACAAAAACGAAAACAAAACTATAGGATTTGACTCTACTAACAAATAATACTGATGATACAGTTCGTTCTGGTGAATGGGCTAGACCGATCCAAGCTCCTCAAGCCCACTGGATAACCTGCAAACAAGTTCAACGGGGAACGAGGTAGTCCCCCGGCGAACCCTCCGGTGTATGAATTAGAAGGGGAAATAGATGATGTAGAGAGAGAGAGAGAGAGAGAGAGAGAGATAGGGAAACTTAACCTTCTTCTTGTCTTCAAGCTTTGCTTATATCCTTTGGTAATCATTTCGCTGTCTCTGCCGTTCTGACCTCCCCGCCGAAAGCTTATGTCGTGGTTCGTCTTGTTCAGGGTGAGGGGGTGCCATTCCGGCTGAGAGGTGTTGTCGCAATAAATGCTGTGATGAGCTACATTAATGGTGATGTGCTGTGGCAATAATTTTGCAGATCTTTGTCTGCTGACGTGGCCTGTTCTGCACCTGCCATGTATCCAAGCATCATTGACCTTCCCTGCTCAGTTGGCCTCCAGCTGTGTTGGGTCTTACTAACCGGGTTGTGCAATGGGGTCTAAATGGTGGGCTTGGGTTTACTCACGGTGGGCTGTGGTCCTTGTGGGCCTATCCGTGTCAGTAGTCCCCCATTCCCGAGTGCAGCTTTAGTCCAACGAAGGGAATAATAACAAAGAAGATGAGTCCGACTGGTGGGAGGAGACCGACCGTAAAGGCGGCCGAGTGAGAGATGCCGATCGTGAGGACGGCCGAGCGGGAGAGGTCGACCGTGAGGGTGGCCGAGCGTGAGAGGCCAACCGTGAGGGTGGCCGAGCGGGAGATACCGACTGTGAGGGTAGCCGAGCGGGTGAGGCCGACCGACCGGGAGAGGCCGACCGTGAGGGTGACCGAACGGGAAGGCCGATCGTAAGGGTGACCGAGCGGGTGAGGCCGACCGAGCGGGAGAGGTCGACTGTGAGGGAGGCCGAGCGGGAGAGGTCGACCGTAAGGGTGGCCGAGCGTGAGGGCGGCCGAGCGGGAGAGGCCGACCGTGAGGGTGGCCGAGTGGGAGGGCACGAGGCTCAAGAGGCGGCGTGCCACGTGATGATTTGAAGTGGAAAAGACAAGGTAAAGGCAGAAGTCAGCGCATCGGGACCATACACGTGGCAGAATTTCGGGGGAGGAGAAAGGTCAAGCGTTGGATTAGAAGTGAAACGTCAGGGTATTGCTATGGGCATTGAGAAGGCAGTTTTGGCAGATGATTTGAAAAGTTTTCAAACTGGTGAAAATTAATTTGGATCCTTGGAATACGGGTAAACCGTGGGCTTTTGGTATCATACGATTCACCTACTTCTTTACAAAAACTCAAAACATTCGAAGTATCGCCTTTCTTTATTTATACCCCTTTACGACATTTTTGTAACTTTCTTGCACCTGCATCAGAAGCAATACGCAGACACGCCATAGACATGGCTCAGGAAGAGGCTGCGATTGTCGTAGTGGATCCGCTTGGAGATGACGACGCAGAGGAACTGGCGGCGCAGTACAGGTCAGGAAGGGTGGAGGAAACAGTGGCGCGATCTCATGGTTCCACCGTGATAGCTGCGCCACAACCAATCAGCCAGGTGGAACCGGATCACTGGCATTCGAGGGCTGACAAGTCCATCATTACTGCGGCGGAGTTGGAGGCCATCCGCGAGAGGTACCAAATTCCGGCGGAGGTGGAGTTGGCACTGCCAACGTCAACAGAAAGGTCGTCTGATGCCAAGCCAGGGGAGTTCTCCCTCTACAAGGAGGCGCTGAAGGGTGGGTTGAGATTGCCGCTGCCGCAGATCGTGGTGGATGTGCTCAACCGCTTGGAGGTAGCACAAGGGCAGCTGATGCCCAATGCGTGGAAGATTTTGCTATCTTGCGCGAGTGCCTGGCCAAAGGCGACTGAAGGGCAGGCCATGACCGTAGATGAGTTCTTTTGCTGTTACAAAGCTTCGAGGCAGCAGGAGACATAGGTTACCCTACAGGCCGCGGCGGGGAAGGGCTTGGTGGCAGGATTGCCAACTTCGATCAAAGGTTGGAGGCCAAGGTGGTTCTACGTTTCCAATTCTGGGAGGGGGGGTGGAGTGCGTACGACGTGGAAGGTGCCAACCAGGTCTATGGAGTCGAAGTTGGGTGTAGAGGCGAAGGAGAGGGTAAAGAAAGTGAAGGAGTGGAGGGAGAGGGAAAAAGTCAAGTGGGACGAGCTTGTTCAGCCGTCCGCACTGTTTCAAGCAGGGTTGGGTTCACAACCGATCGGGGAAGACCTCGACCGATCGGAGTTGGAGGCCAGAAGAAGAGCACAGGAGGCAGAGGATCAGGCCATCCTGGTGAAGGCGCAAAAGTTCAAAGAAGCTCAAGCGGACCGACCGCCTCAACCACTGTCACGACCCAAACCCGGCCGTATGGGTTTAGCATCAGAATCGCCAAGCGATGTCCGAGATTCAAGGCCCTTTGAAAAGAATACTGATTAAACAGAGTCTGAGAACTGGCGAAAGCCAATACAGTAAATGACTAGTGTCCATTGAGCTGTGTAAATCTGTATGCCAAAAACATTTTTATGCATTCATACAGCTCAAACAGTACAATCTATATGCAGTCTATACAATCATTTACAATCAACAAGACAGGATCAAATCCCTAGATAACTTGACAAGATAACAAAGATCAACAAACAAAAAGGAGGCCGATAGGGACACAAAAACACCCCAAGCCATAGCATGGCAACTCGGAACCTCACGGTGAGGCACATAGTGGCTTGACAAAGCGGGGACCAATCCCACGCCTCCTAGCTCGATGTCAGCCGAGAACCTACATATATATATAAACAAGTGAGCTAAAGCCCAATGAATAACATACAACAGTAAAGAGGTTATGAATGAATGTCCTTGATAATGAAATCGATTCATTAAACAAAGATTTCACCAATCAAGATTTCACCAATCACCATATGTGGTACATCGATTAGTCTATAAACAAGAGGTCCAAAAGAATAGGGTCTTATGAACCCAACAGTAATGATGATCATCAATCAGTAAACAGTATGGTTCCGCAAGGAAACCGACAGAGCTCTGTAACAGTAACAGTCAATGCTAAGGATGCCACAATACAGTTCAGAATACAGGACATACATTCATTCAGTAAACAATATCAGTTCAATAAACAATTCAGTTCAGTATTCAAAAGATAACCATTTTGAACACATCTTTACACAATTGTTACTCACAAAGATTGGGCTAATAGCAGCTAGAGCGCGTCTCCGAGAGCCAACCCTAGACAGTTAACAAATAGAATACACACTAAATTCACAGTCGGAAGGATATAATTTAAATCCCTAAATTTCCTCGGTGTGATTCTATGTCTAAATCCTCATTAGGATGCCTTAAACTAGGCCTAAGAATGACTAGGATGGGATGAGGATGCAAAAATGTGCACAGAAATCAGTTTCAGAATTTTCAATGAAACAGGGTCCCCGCCGAAGGCTGAGTTCCTTCGGCGAGCATGCAAACAAAGGGACCCGCTCGAGCGTCAACTTACCGCCGGCGGTCGATGGACAATGCAAAAATCTTGGACACGCGATTTCTGAAGCGTGAAACTCTCCGCCGAAACATCAGAACACCAAGAAAATCTTTGGGAGCATGCATTCCCCGCTCGAGCGGCACTTCCCCTACTCGAGTGGACGGCCAAAATCTGGAAAATCCAGATTCAACCTCCAAGTTCCAAATCAAGTTTTGATGCTCCAAATTCGATCCTCTTGGGCCCATTTTCTGGAAAACTCTTTCAAACACATAGAATAACAAGTTTTAAAGCTCAATTTAAGAAATCAAGGCCCAAGGGTGTTTCAATTAAACCCAATTTCAAACTAGTTTTCAAGAACAACATGCAAACATGACATGCATGAGTTTTAGGCCAAAATCAAACTTCAAATCTTGCTCTATTGAGCTCAATAGTTGGAAAACAAAAATGAAAACATGGGTTTAAACATGATTATAAACATGCATGTGACATTTGACCATGAAACCAACTCCAAACTCACTAAATTCAACATGCATGCAACAACTAGGCTTCAATTCAACATATATGGACAATTTCATAACTTAGCTCTACAATGAAGCATGGGTCATGCAAGAATTTGCTCAAACACAACATTAAGAAGGCAAGATCCTTACCTAAGTCTCAATTACAAGGTTTATGAGTTCAATTAGCAACTACCCTTCAATTTCTCAAGCAATTCTCCAAGGTTTTCAACAAGAATAATTCTCTCTCTCTCTAACCTCTTCTTTGGTCGGTTGGAAGGAGAAGAAAAGGCTGAGCAAATGTTTGATCAAGTGTGTGTAGGCTCAAGTGATAATAATAAACAATGGTCCACTCAAGGTGGCAATTTGGTAATTAAGTCAATCTAGGCAATTAATTCGTTTAAATCTAATTTAATCATTCCTAATCGAGTTTTAGATAAATATACTATAAAATCAGAAATATTCTACTGAGTCTAAAACTTCAAACGGTTTCTAAATCGGCCGCCGATAAGGCCTTCAATTAGCAGTTTAAACACATAAATGCAAACAGATAATTAAATCATTAAACAGATAGAAATGCAATATAACCGATAGACTTATTCAATTTCAGTTCGACCTCGATCAATCCATTCAGTACTTCAGTTAACCCAGTTATCAGTCATTATCAGTCCAGTTTAGCAATAATCAGTATATAATTCAGTGGTTATTCAAGAATGATGCGAGGGTTATTCTGATCTCCTCCTTATAAGAGTTTAGTCCTCTAAACTCAAGTTACCTTCGATGCGGAAAACAGGGTTCAGCGGGAACAAATCAGGATATCGCCTAGCCATGTCATCTTCCCTTTCCCAAGTGGCATACACACCACCATGGTTCTGCCAATCAACTTTCACTAGCGGGATCTCTTTGTTTCTCAGTTTCTTGATCCGTCATTTCTGTCTGTATCAGATAGTTCCTCGTAAGTGTAGTCATCACTCAACACGATACGGGTAGGCTCAATCACATGGAATGGATCTCGAAGACAGTCTCTCAACATCGAAATGTGGAAGACGTTATGCATATGCTCCATTTCAGGAGGAAGGGCAACTTGATACGCCACCGGATTGATTTTCTCAATAATCTAATACGGTCCGACATATCTTGGCGCTAACTTGCCTTTGACTCCAAAGCGAGTCTGGCCTTTTATTGGTGTCACTTTCACAAACACGTGATCACCCACTTCATATTCTCTATCCCGTCTTCTGACATCCGCATAACTTTTCTGTCTACTCTGTGCAGTTTTCAGTCTCTATTGTATCAGTTTTACCTTTTCAGTGGTTTCATAAACAATTTCGGGCCCAAGCAATGGCCCATCTCCAACTTCTGCCCAGCAGATTGGAGATCTACACTTTCTGCCGTACAATGCCTCGAAAGGCACCATTCCAATACTCGAATGGTAGCTGTTGTTGTAGGCGAATTAAGCCAACGGCAAATGACTTTCCCAATTTCCCTGAAAATTCAGGACACACATTCTCAGTAGATCCTCTAAAGTCTGGATGGTCCTTTCTGATTGGCCATCTGTCTGAGGATGATAGGCACTACTCAGCCTCAATTCAGTACCCAATGCGGTCTGTAGGCTCTGCCAGAACCTCGATGTAAACTTCGAATCCCTGTCAGAAACAATAGATACAGGCACTCCATGCAATCTCACAATTTCGTCAATATAGATAACAGCCAATTTGTCTGCATTATAAATTGTCTTGACAGGTAGGAAGTGTGCAGATTTAGTCAATCTATCAACAATAACCCAAATAGAGTCCATACCTTTCCTGGAGCGAGGTAATCCAACGATAAAATCCATCGTGATATGCTCCCATTTCCACTCTGGTATGGGTAAGGGTTGCAGTAAGCCTGCAGGTCGTTGATGTTCAGCTTTGACCTGTTGGCAATGAAGACATTTAGACACAAAGTCGGCAATTTCCTTCTTCATTCCTGGCCACCAGAAATTCTGTTTCAGATCTTGATACATTTTCGTATTCCCTGGGTGAATAGACAACTTCGAACTGTGGCCTTCTTGCAGAACTCTCCTTTTCAATTCAGTGTCATTTGGTACACACAGTCTTTCTTGAAATTTCAGTACATTGTTGTCAAATTTGAATCCCGGTCTCGGTTTTGAATCTCTTTCTTCAATAATCTTTTTCAAGAAATCATCCAATTGTTGTTTTTCTTTGATCTCTTCAATCAATGCTGGTTGAGCAGAAATAGCAGCTAAGGTTCCACCTTGTTCTTTCAAAACAATTTCAATCTCAAACTTTTCAAGGTCACAAAGCAACTCCTTTTGTCCAGTCAGCAAACAGGCTAAGTTCCCAATTGATTTTCGGCTCAAAGCATCGGCAACGGTATTGGCTTTTCCCGAATGGTACAATATCTGCAGGTCATAATCTTTAATCAGTTCTAGCCATCTCATTGTCTCATATTGGTTCTTTCGAGTGAAAAAAGTACTTGAGCTCTTGTGGTCGAGATACACTTCACGGTTGCTCCATACAAATAGTGACGCCAGATTTTCGATTGCAAAAACCACTGCAGAAGTTCTAAGTCATGGGTCGGGTAGTTCTTTTCATGTGGTCTCAAGCTATGCGAAGCATAAGCAATAACTCTCCCATTCTGCATTAAAACACATCCCAAACCCTTATGAGAAGCATCACTAAATACAGTATAACCATCCGTACCTGAAGGTAGAGTCAGAATCGGTGCAGTCACAAGTCTAGTTTTCAACTCCTGAAATGCTGATTCTCTCTGGTCAGTCCAGTCAAATGATATCCCTTTCTGTGTCAACTGAGTCAGTGGTAAGGCAATTTTGGAGAAATCTTTGACAAATCTTCTGTAATATCCAGCCAATCCCAAAAAGCTTCGGACTTCAGTTACATTGGTTGGTATAGACCAGTTTACTACAGCTTCAATTTTCTGCGGATCAACAGAAATTCCATCTTTGCTAACAACATGCCCCAAAAACATAACATGGTCAAGCCAAAATTCACACTTAGACAATTTAGCGTACAGTTTCTGTTCTCTTAAGGTTTGCAGGGCAAGTCTCAGATGATGTTCATGTTCTTCTACAGTCTTAGAATAGATCAGTATGTCATCTATGAATACCACAATAAAATCATCAAGGTATGGTTTAAAAATTCTGTTCATGAGGTCCATAAATGCAGCAGGGGCATTCGTAACTCCGAACGGCATAACTAAAAATTCATAATGGCCATACCTCGTTCTAAAAGCAGTTTTATCAATGTCTTAGAATTGACTTTCGATTGATGATACCGATCTAAGATCGATCTTGGAAAACACTTGTGCACCTCAGAATCGGTCAAATAAATCATCAATACGGTAATGGATATTTATTCTTCTGATTACCTTGTTCAATTCATGTAATCAATGCACGTCTCGTGAACCATCTTTCTTCTTTACAAACAAAACAGTGCACTTACGGTGAAGTACTAGGTCGATAAACTTCTTGTCTACAAGCTTCTGCAATTGTACTTTCAATTCTTTCGATTCGATTGGAGCCATCTGAAGGAGCTTTAGATGTCATTTGTGTGCAGGAATCACATCCACATAAATTCAATTTCGGTCAATCAAATCCTCGCAATTCATCCGAAATACATCCGAATTCTCGACTATAGGAATACAATTCACATCAGTTTTAACATTATCATTAGCAGGTACAGTCAATACAGAACACAGATACCCTTTACACCCCTTTCTAATTAGTTTGACAGCTTTCACAGAAGAAATCAGATATGGAGGAGGTACTACTCCACTCCCATTAAACACAAATTCAGGCAAACCCGGTGGACGGAAAACAACTTGCTTGGTCACACAATCGATAGTAGCATGATATTTTTGTAACCAATCCATCCCCAATATTACATCGAAATGATCTATGTTCAATGGTAGTAAATCAATAAACAGATGCATATCCCCAACAATAATCTCACAAGCAGGATACATATATGCACATGTCATGGATCCCCCAACAGGTGATGATCTGACTAGCGATAGTTCATGGGTTCTAAGGGTCTATTCAATTTACGCAAAAAGCATCGACACATAAGAATGTGTAGACCCCGAATCAATCAATTCATAAGCATTTTGAGCACAGATAGAGAGGATTCCTGACACAACAGGCTCAGTATTTTGCACGGCTCCCGGTACTAGGGCAAACACTCGGCCCTGCCTCATAGGCTCCTTCCCGGTAGCTTTGGGGTTCGGTTTTGGTGTTGCGGTGATCTTCTGCGCTTAGTCTTGACTTTACTACTAGCGGTGGAAGCGAAGGCGATCTTTAATTCATGGCCCACCTTGCCACACTGAAACAAGCTCAGAGATCGATAGCAAACCCCTTTGTGCTTGTTGCCACATACTGGAGTGGTGGAGTAAATCCACTCCTTTGGTCTGGGGCTAGTCGTCGACCGTGATACATTTCTTGGTTCTTTGGGTTATGCTTGCCTTTCTTAAACTTGAAACCTGCCTTTTCCTTGCCACTCATTTGTCGGTGTTTGATTGTTTCACTTCTTGCAATATTTGTCTCGCCATCAATGCTGGTCGAGAACACCCACAAAAGTTGGCATTTTCAAAACATTTATTCGATCCTCAGTATAGCAAAGACTAAGGCCTCCTTCAAACCTTCGGCCTTCTTATATTGTATCCACCATATGTGGTGCATACCGCAAATTCATGAATTTCTTCTCATACTCGACAGCAGACATATTGCCTGTCTCATTGCTCAAACTCGGTCACTTTCATCTCTCGATGCCTGGGAAAATACTTTTCAAAGAAGGACTCCTTGAACTGAGTCCAAGTCACAATAGTATTCGCCTCACGGGTCAACATCCACCACCTTCTAGCTTCTTCCTGAAGGGTGAAGGTAGCTAACAATACTTTGTTTGCCTCGGAGCACGGAAACATTTCAAACAACTTCTCAGTCTCAAGAACCCAAGCTTCAGCCTTTAACGGTTCTAAGCCTCCCTGAAAGGACGGCGGTTTCATCTTGCTGAACTTATGGATCAGTGCTATAATATCCACCTCATTAGCATTCACATTACAGACATTTTGTTAGGTTGCCGGAGGAGGAGGAGGAGGTGAAATTTGGTTCGGTTGTTGATCTAGTCTTTCCATTATCAGTCCCATCATTTGTTCAAGTCTGGCCATTCTGGCCTCAGAGGATGATGACTCAGGTTCATTTGCATTATCCATTTCACTATAAGCAGTTATAACAATTATTATAAACAGTTGTACAATTAAACAGTTTAACACTTTAACATATAATCAGTCAGTCATAAGCACACACTTTTCAAGTTCATGAGATGCCCTAATCGCTTTTCTAGGACACCCTATAGCTCATTTGGACACGTGTGTGCGGTATAACTCGTGGTAAGTATCGCTCTGATACCACCCTGTCACGACCCAAACCCGGCCCTATGGGTTTAGCATCAGAATCGCCAAGAATCCAAGATTACGAAGGCCTTTGAAACGATGTCTGATTAAGCAGTCTGAGCCTGGCGAAATACTGAGAAATAACTAGTGTCCATTGAAATGTAAATCAGATGCCAAAAACATTTTATGCATTCATACAGTTCAAACAAGACAATCTATATGCGATCTATACAATCATTTACAATCAACAAGACAGGATCAAATCCTAAATAACATCTGATATAAAGATGGCGACCTACACAAAGGTACAAAACAGTAAGGAGGCTGATAGGGGACACAAAAACACCCCAAGCCATAGCATGGCAACTCGGAACCTCACAGTGAGGCACATAGGCTGGCTTGACAAAACTGGGGACCAATCCCACGCTCCTAGCTCCAGTCTGGCTGCTGAGAACCTACATATATATATAAACAATGAGCTAAAGCCCAGTGAATAACATACAGCGTAAAGAGGTTATGAATGAATGTCCTTACAGTAATGAAATCAGTTCATTAAACAGTATTTCAGTCAATCAGTCATATGTGGTACATCCATTAGCCTATAAACAAGAGGGTCCAAAAGGAGGGTCTTAACAGACCACTTGAGAATGATGATCATCAATCAAGAAACAAGATGGTTCCATGAGCTCAGAATAAGAATACCGATCAATGCTAAGGATGCCACAATACAGTCTGATTACAGACATACATTCATTCAAGAAACAATATCGATTCAATAAACAATTGATTCGAAGATTCAAAAGATAACCATTTTGAACACATCTTTACACAATTGTTACTCACAGAGATTGGGCTAATAGCAGCTAGAGCGCGTCCCCGAGAGCCAACCCTAAACAGTTAACAAATAGAACACACACTAAGTTCACAGTCGGAAGGATATAATTTAAATCCCTAAATTTCCTCGGTGTGGTTCTATGTCTAAATCCTCATTAGGATGCCTTAAACTAGGCCTAAGAATGCCTAGGATGGGATGAGGATGCAAAAATGTGCACAGAAATCAGTTTCAGAATTTTCAATGAAACAGGGTCCCGCCTTGAGTTCCCGCTCGGCGAGCATGCAAACAAAGGACCGCCGAGCGGTGATGGACAATGCAAAATCTTGGATCGCGATTTCTCGCTTGGGCGTGAAACTCTCGCCGGCGAATCGCAAAACAATTGAAGAAAATCTTTGGGAGCATGCATTCTCGGCGTCACTTCCCCCCCTCGAGCGGACGGCCAAAATCTGGAAAATCCAGATTCAACCTCCAAGTTCCAAATCAAGTTTTGATGCTCCAAATTCGATCCTCTTGGGCCCATTTTCTGGAAAACTCTTTCAAACACATAGAATAACAAGTTTTAAAGCTCAATTTAAAAAATCAAGGCCCAAGGGTGTTTCAATTAAACCCAATTTCAAACTAGTTTTCAAGAACAACATGCAAACATGACATGCATGAGTTTTAGGCCAAAATCAAACTTCAAATCTTGCTCTATTGAGCTCAATAGTTGGAAAACAAAAATGAAAACATGGGTTTAAACATGATTATAAACATGCATGTGACATTTGACCATGAAACCAACTCCAAACTCACTAAATTCAACATGCATGCAACAACTAGGCTTCAATTCAACATATATGGACAATTTCATAACTTAGCTCTACAATGAAGCATGGGTCATGCAAGAATTTGCTCAAACATAACATTAAGAAGGCAAGATCCTTACCTAAGTCTCAATTACAAGGTTTATGAGTTCAATTAGCAACTACCCTTCAATTTCTCAAGCAATTCTCCAAGGTTTTCAACAAGAATAATTCTCTCTCTCTCTAACCTCTTCTTTGGTCGGTTGGAAGGAGAAGAAAAGGCTGAGCAAATGTTTGATCAAGTGTGTGTAGGCTCAAGTGATAATAATAAACAATGGTCCACTCAAGGTGGCAATTTGGTAATTAAGTCAATCTAGGCAATTAATTCGTTTAAATCTAATTTAATCATTCCTAATCGAGTTTTAGATAAATATACTATAAAATCAGAAATATTCTACTGAGTCTAAAACTTCAAACGGTTCCTAAATCGGCCGCCGATAAGGCCTTCAATTAGCAGTTTAAACACATAAATGCAAACAGATAATTAAATCATTAAACAGATAGAAATGCAATATAACCGATAGACTTATTCAATTTCAGTTCGATCTCGATCAATCCATTCAGTACTTCAGTTAACCCAGTTATCAGTCATTATCAGTCCAGTTTAGCAATAATCAGTATATAATTCAGTGGTTATTCAGTAATCGGTACGAGGGTTGTTACAACCACTCGCGAAAGAGAGGATTCGACCTCGTCCCAAACCCCTGGGAGAGAAGAACTTGAGCGAGTTTGTGCCACGACCGCTCCCAAAAGTCCCTCTAAAGGAGAGGTCGCTGAAGGAGATGGAGGAGCTGGGTGTAGGGAAGAAAAAGAAGAGGTTGAGACGGGGTGAGGGAGAGCCAGCCCAAAAGAGAAGGAATGAGGTGAGGGTGGGAGAGGCCAGTTTGGCCAAGCAGATGGAGGGTGGTGAGGTGAAGAGGACCTCGGAAAGAGTGGTCGTGCCAGAAGCGCTGGAGCCGTCTATTGCTAAAGATGCTCCAAAGGTGATGGAAGTCAGTCCAGTGCGGAGGTCATGGAGGACCCCAGCTGACAAGGAGGAGTTGGGAGTGGCAGTGCGAGCCAAGTGGGGCAACAGACCCAAAGGGACTTGCACTCTAGGAAGGAGGGGTTAAATCTGGGCGACAATTTATCATGTACTTCTTTGTGAGAGGTTAGAGGAAGAGATCGGCCAGGCGAGGCAGATCGCCTAGTGAAGATCGTAGAGGAGGTAGGTCTGCGCTCGGCTTCTGGATTCAACGAGGCCGACCTGTTCAGGGGGTTATGCTCCGCCCAAATGGAGGTAACTACTGGCGGGCCTATTTGAGAAAAATGACCAAAATCAAAATGAAGAGGCCAATTTGAGTTAGCGGTGATGAAGGAGAGTGCTGAATGGAAGACCGCCCATACTGAGTTGCAGACAGTCAAGTTGGAGCTGGAGGGGGCGCGCCGCCAGGTCGTGTCACTCGAGTTCCAACTTACTGGCGAGCAGCAGAAGTTGGAGGAGGCCAAAAACTTCTTATTTGTGGTGGTCGGCAGCGTAGGAGGCCATGACCAACAATGAAGATCTCGTCAGGCAAAGAGATGATGCAGATGCTAAGGTTGAGGGTCTGCAAAAGGAGGTGGAAGACGGCGTGCAGGCGGTGGAAGCGGAGGGAGAGCCTCGCCAGAGTTGGAGGCGAGGTAGAGTGGCTATGGAGAGGAGACTCAGAGAAAGCGATTCGGCCTTGAGGGGGAGGTTGATTGCTGAGGGAGAGACCTTGAAGAGGGAGCTGGATGCTGAGAGGGAGAAGGCTGCAACGGACAAGGAGGCCTTGATGAAGGAGCTAGGCTCGGAGAGGGCGAAGGCGGCCTCGGAGAGGGCTGCCTACCCTGATCTGTGCATCGCGGTGGTGGAACAGTTCAAGGGATCGCCAGACTTTCAGATGGCTATTGATGCTGCAGTGGCCAACAGCTTAGCAAGGGAGGAGACTGGAGGGGCTGGCCCATCAAAGACGACTGTTGGGGGGAGAGATTAGTCTGAAGTTATTGCAAACTTCCAGCAGTCGGACTTCTATAAACATGAGATGTCAGAGTACTGGGACAGTGGGTGGAAAATGTTCAAACGGATGGCTGAGGAGCTGTTCCCAAAACTTGACTTTAGTGGCATAACAATTGGGGAAGATGATGTGGCCCAGACCCCTCTGGATGAAAGTGTTGAAAAAGAGGACCTGGCCTCCAGTGAAGAAGGGGAGTGAACTAAAGACATGTACTGAAGAATTTTTGTTTTGTTTTTGTATACACATTGTAATTGTTTTGTTGTTTGTTTTTTTTTTTTTGTAAGTACTGTAGTGGACTGATGTACACATTTTTGAATGAATAAAAATTGTTTTTCAGTGTCTATGATTCGATTATGTTCGCATATGTATAAGGTAGTGTGAATGAAATTTGGGAATGGCGTAAAGATTTAATACTGAACAAAGTTAAAGACTGTCTGAATCAGTCTAAGAACTTAAAAACTCAATGCAGAGCCAAATTGGAGTGGTATGAAAATTTAGTGAAGTTCAACGTGGTGTTGAAATAGGACTTGTATAAAAGTGCAATGCGAAGTAAAGTAAAGTAGAAGACTCCTTAATACTTGCAATTGAATACGTATGGATGAAGGATCCATGGATGAAGATAGAAAAGTAGGTCCCAAGTCGATGGGAGAAATAAGCTAGATAGTGGGGGAGATGATCTGGTTAGTAAATGAAATACATGAGAACACCTTTGAAATTTGACTAAGGGCTGATGATCTGGTCACCAACTTTCTCTGTTCCAGCAATGGTGGCGCTCAGTCTAGTTGAGGTTTTGAGGGCTCAGTCTGGCTGAGGCAGTTAGTGCTTAGTCTAGCTGAGGCTTTGGGAGCGCTTGGTCTAGCCGAGGCTTTGGAAATGCTCGGTCTGGCCGAGGTTTTGAAGTGCTCGGTCTGGCCGAGGCTTTGGAAGTGCTCGTTCTGGTCGAGGCTTTGAAGTGCTCGGTCTAGCCGAGGTTTTGGAAGTGCTCGGTCTGGCCGAGGCTTTTGAGTGCTCAGTTCTGGCTGAGGCTTTTGAAAGTGCTCGATCTGGCCGAGGTTGCGAGTGCTGCAAGTGAAAGTTTCATGGAAGCGACATTCAGATAGTTGAATTATAGAAGATTGGAACTCCAGTCAGAATTTGTATTATGTATTGAAAAAGGAAAATACAACAAGTTTGATAATACAAAAGTAGGAATTCACTGATAGTAACGCTTCAGATGTTCAGCATTCCGGGGATGGGGAAGGTCTCGGCCATCCATGTCTTGAAGTCGGTACGTGCCTGGCCATGGACGGGCCTTCACAACGTAGGGTCCCTCCCATCTGGCTGCTAGCTTGCCCTCGGTCGGATTCTTTGTGGCAAGAGTTGCTTCTCTCAAAACAAGGTCCCCTACAGAGAACTCCCGTGGTCGGACTCTGCGGTTGTAGTGTGTTCTCATTTTCTGGTATAGCCAATCGACAGCGATCTCTCTGAGCTCTTCGATGAGGTCCAGGTCTGCTCGACGGAGTTCTTCGGTTGAGGCGAGATCCGGATGTAAGACCCTGGGGGTAGGTAGACCGACTTCTACCGAGATGACCGCCTCAAATACCATATGTTAAAAGA
The DNA here is from genome assembly GCA_025200525.1 of Camellia lanceoleosa. Lineage (NCBI taxonomy): Eukaryota > Viridiplantae > Streptophyta > Magnoliopsida > Ericales > Theaceae > Camellia > Camellia lanceoleosa. The sequence continues at coordinate 166,484 of JANUSC010000157.1, read as the reverse complement.
GGTTTCCCAAATAGAGTCCCAAAGGGTTCGGTAAGGCGAGTACATGTGGTAGTTCCTCACCAGAGGCCTTTAGCAGCGAGCTTAGTTTTGATGATCTTCAGAGAGAACGGTTGGTGACCTCAACTTGGCCATTTGCTTGGGGATGACCGGGAAGAGAAGCATGGTTGAATCGAGATCGCACAAAATTTCAGATTTAGCGTTGTCGAACTGCTTGCCATTGTCGAGACGATGGCTCGAGGATGCCAAATCGGGCAGACGATCGATTGCCGATAAACTTGGTGGTGTTCCGCCGGTGATTGTGGCGAGGGTTCTGCCGACCCACTTGGTGAAGTAATCAATGGCAACAATCGCGAACTTGGTTTGGCCTCGACGATTGGGAAGTGGACCAACCAAATCGATCCCCATTTGAGCGTAAGGGTTGCAGAGGGTGATCGGCTCGATGGGAGGAGCATGGCGGATGTTGGTTACCGACACTTGTCGATTTAAGCACAAAATCGGTGGCATCTTGGAGAGTCGGCGGATAGCTCAGACGAGTACTTTGTGTGCGAGAGACCTGCCACCCGAATGATTGCCACAGATTCCTTCATGGATCTCTTGCATTACATAGGTTGCTTGGGCGGAGCTGAGGCATCGTAGGTACAGTCGTGAAAAACCGCGCTTGTAAAGGATGCTGTCGACCAGAATGTAGTTAGCCGACCGCGCTCTGACCTTGGCAGCCTGCTGTTGGTCATCTGGGAGTTCTCCAGTGGTCAAGAAGAGGAAGATGTCGGATGCCCAAGGGATGGGCTCCGTTTGGAGGAATTGCACTTCTTGTAGGTCGGGCGAGATGGCCGGGTGGGTTAGGTATTCAAGGCGAACTCCATGGCTAAGGTCGGAATGATCAGCAGAGGCCAGCTGGGCCATCTCATCTGCTTTGGAGTTTTCCGCCCGAGGTATGTGTCTGATCTGGAAAGTATTGAAGAGGCGAACAAGGGGGAGTGCCATGTCCTCAGAAGCGCATTGTGCTATCCTTGGCATCGAATTCCCGTGATCCGCCGACGATGAGTTGGGAGTCACTGAACACGCAGATGTGGCTAACACCAATGTCTTTGGCCAGACGAAGTCCTGCTATCAATGCTTCATATTCGGCCTCATTGTTGCTGGCCGCAAACAAGAGGCAGAGAACACATTTGAAATAACCCCCCTCAGGGGAGGTGAGGATGAGGCCAACCCCACTTCCTTTCCTGCGAGACGAGCCGTCAACATTGAGTGTCCAAGAATGAGGATCTTCAGGCTTTGGTGGAGCTGGTGAGGGTGGAGGGTTAGCGGTTGGGGCTGGATTGGTGAATTCCAAGATGAAGTCAGCTACAGCTTGCCCCTTGATTGCTGTCCGGGGGCGATAGGAGATGTCGAACTGGCTTAGTTCTACTGACCACTACATTAGTCTTCCTGAGAGCTCTGGTTGCTGCATGACCTTCCTCAGGGGCTGGTCGGTGAGGACCACTATGGAATGGGCTTGGAAGTAGGGGCGGAGTCGTTTGGAGGCGGTGACTAAGGCCAGGGACAGCTTTTCTAATAGGGGGTAGTTCTGCTCCGCTCCCCGAGAGCTCGACGATGTAGTAGACCGCCGTTGATTTGCCGCTCTCTCGACGAGAGTGCACCGATCGCGGTGCTTGATAATCTTGCTAAGTAGAGGAAGAGGGGCTCACCCGTGATTGCCTATGAGAGAAGGGGAGGATTGGCCATGCACTGCTTTAACTGTTGAAAGGCTTCTTCGGATTCAGTTGTCCATTCAAAAGTCTGCCGAAGAACTTTGAAAAATGGTAGGCACTTATCCGTTGCGCGGGAGATGAAACGGTTGAGGACTACCACTCTGCCAGTGAGTCTTTGAACCTCTTTAAAAGTTTTGGGTGACTGCATCTCAATCAAGGCCTTGATCTTCTCAGGGTTGGCCTCAATGCCGCGCTAACTGACCATAAAACCCAAGAACTTTCCAGATCCTACGCCAAAGGCACACTTCTCTGGGTTGAGTTTCATCTGATATTTGCAAAGGGTGGCAAAAGTTTCTCGTAGGTCGGTGAGGTGGTCAGTGGAGAGTTTGCTCTTGACTAGCATGTCATCCACATACACTTCCATGTTCCGTCCGATCTGATGGTGGAAGACTGCATTGACTAACCGTTGGTAGGTGGCCCTAGCATTCTTTAGTCCGAACGGCATGACACGGTAGTGGTAGGTGCCCCGATCAGTGATGAAGGATGTGTGTTCCTGGTCAGATGAGTGCATCATGATTTGGTTGTACCCGGAGAAAGCGTCCATGAAGCTGAGCATTTGGTGACCGGCCGTGGCATCGACTAGCGGGGGAGTGGATAGCTATCTTTGGGGCAAGCTCGGTTCAGGTCAGAGTAGTCGACACAGAGACGCCACTTGCCATTGTTCTTGCGGACTAGAACCACATTGGACAGCCACTTAGGATAATCCACATTTTGGATAAACTGAGCCTCGAGGAGTTTGTCAACCTCTGCAGCTATGAGATTGTTGCGTTCCGGGTGAAATATACGCTGTTTTTGGTGGTAAGATCGAAAGTGAGGTTCAATGCTGAGGCGATGAGTGATGGAGGAGGGGTCAATGCCTGGCATGTCTGAGTGGGTCCAAGCAAAGACGTTGCAGTTTCGGTCAAAAGGGCGTGAGGTCGCTTTTTGGGGATAATTGGCTGCCGATCTTGGCAGTTTTCAGTGGGTTGGTGGGGTCAATAGGAACCTCAACGAGCTCTTTCACCGGTTCTCCTCTGATCAGCTCGTCCTCGTCCCTGACATCAAGTCCTTCAATGATCATCGCCTCCTTCAACTTGACTTCTTTAAGTGAGGCAACATAACACTCCCTGGCCACGATCTGTTCTCCCCTGACTGTTCCGACCCCGAGATCGGTGGGAAACTTGAGGGCAAGATGATAGGTGGATGTGATGGCTTGGAAGGCGTTGAGGGCGGTGCGGCCGAGGATGATGTTGTAGGCAGATGAGCAATCAACCACTAGGAAGGTGAGCAACTTCGTGGCTTGCCGTGGGTACTCGCCAATTGTGATGGGAAGATCGATAGAACCGATGGAGGTCACGCGGTCGCCAGTGAAGCCGACGAGGGGGGTTTGGAGCGGGGAAAGGCTCTCTTCCCCAATCTTAAGTTGGCGAAAGCAGTTGAGAAAGATGATGTCCGAAGAGCTGCCATTGTCGATGAGGACTCGTCTGACCTTATAATTGGAGAGGATGGCGGAAATGACGAGAGGATCATCATGAGGGTAACGGATGCCTGTACAGTCGGCGTCCGTGAAGGTGATGGGCTCTGTCCACTGCTTGGGTTGTTTGGGGGGTCGGTCTATCGTGACGACTGCCTTGTCTAAGCCCTGTCGTATTTTTCTAAGTTCTCGCCTCTCGAGCCGAAGGCGAGATGGTCCCCACAAGCAAGACCACCTGAAATAACTCTAATTTCACCAACTGGTGGAGGTGGATTACCTTGAGGCCGAGGTTGTTGGGAGTCAGGGCTGGGTGCGTCGACGATTGTCTCTGGGGGTTTCAGTTCTCTGCCTCTACTGAGAGCGGGTGTCTGTGAATCGACTTAGATGCCCCTGACAGATGAGGGTCTCTACCTGATCCTTGAGACTGATGCAATCGTCAGTGTTATGGCCATGGTCCTGGTGGAAACGGCAGTACTTAGATTGGTCTTTCCGGCTGGAAAGGTTCCGCGGAGGGGGAGGCCACTTGAGGGGGTAGTCCCGTTGGATCTGGTTGAGGACATGTTCCATGGGAGAATTGAAAGGCGATATCAAAAACCGGGCGGTCGCTTTGGTCCGAGCCGGTCGGGACGAGGGGACCGGTCGGTATAGCGGGGTGTTGGGCTATGACACTGGGTGTTCGAGGGTTCTTGGTCTTTTCTCTTTTCTCTGGGGGTCGGGTTTTTAGCTGTTGGATCTTGCTGAGCAGCCAGTGAATCCTCGGCATTCATGTATTTTTGGGCTTTGGAGAGTAGGGCTGCCATGGAGGTCGGTGGGTTCTTAGAGAGGGAGAAGAGGAAATCGGATGACCGCAGACCGGCCATGAAAGCTGTAAGGATGACCTTGTCGTCATTTTCGGTAACTTGCAGGCCTTCGGTGTTGAACCGGGTGACGAAGCTGCGCAGTGACTCCCCCTCGGTCTAACGGATGTTGAGTAGCTGGGTGGCCGGGCGTCGTTGGCGCTGGGCGCCGATAAAATGGCTCAAGAAAGAGTCACTGAGATGCTGGAAAGTAGAGACCGAGTCCGGTGGTAACTAGCTAAACCACAGCCGAGCCGACCCCTTCAGTGTCACGGGAAAGGCTCGGCACATGATTTCATCAAGGAAGGCATGGAGGATCATGAGGGTGCTATAGGTCTCCAGATGGTCGACCGGGTCGGTTGTGCCATCGAAGGAGTCAATGGTGGGCATTTTGAATTTGGCGGGCAGGGGTTTGTCTCGGATAGAGGCGACAAATGGCGAGTTTGCGGTGGTGGAGGGCTTATGCTGAATATTCTGCATAACCCCTTGTAGCTGGAGTTTCATGGCTCGGAGTTCAGCGTCCCAGAGGGGGATGTTGTCACCACCAAAGGGAGACAGGTGTTGAATACTGCTGGCCTCTCCCTCGTGGGCTGGTGCTAGGACCGATGGATGTGGGGGTGGGGGAGGCGGATTTATGTGTGGGTGGGGAGGTTGCAAGCCGTCTAAGTTGGGTGGATTGGGCAGTGGGGCAGTATGGCCGAGAGTGTGTTCTGGGCTGGGAAGGATATCTGGAGGTGGCGGTGGAGGAATGGGAAGGTTTCTCTGGAGCAGAGCGTTTATTAGGGCCTGGTTTTGCTCGGCCATGCGGTTGATGCTGTTAGTAAGTTCGATGAAGTATTGCGGTGGGTTGTTTGGATTGGGAGGGTCGGTTTGGTGATCGGGAGGGTTATGGTGGGAAGCCATGGATCTAGTCGTGACCATACACTTGACGAGTGAGGTGAAAAGGTTACTGGAACAGGGTCTCCGACGGCAATGAACACAACTGTCGTACGGACAAACCAGTTCCCACAGACGGCGCCAACTGATGATACAGTTCGTTCTGGTGAATGGGCTGGACCGATCCAAGCTCCTCAAGCCCACTGGATAACCTGCAAACAAGTTCAACGGGAAACGAGGTAGTCCCCCGGCGAATCCTCCAGTGTGTGAATTAGAAGGGGAAATAGATGATGTAGAGAGAGAGAGAGAGGAAAACTTAACCTTCTTCTTGTCTTCAAGCTTTGCTTATATCCTTTGGTAATCATTTCGCTGTCTCTGCCGTTCTGACCTCCCCGCCGAAAGCTTATGTCATGGTTCGTCTTGTTCAGGGTGAGGGGGTGCCATTCCGGCTGAGAGGTGTTGTCGCAATAAATGCTGTGATGGGCTGCATTAATAGTGATGTGCTGTGGCAATAATTTTGCAGATCTTTGTCTGCTGACGTGGCCTGTTCTGCACCTGCCATATGTCCGAGCATCATTGACCTTCCCTGCTCAGTTGGCCTCCAGTTGTGCTGGGTCTTACTAACCGGGTTGTGCAATGGGGTCTAAATGGTGGGCCTGGGTTTACTCACGGTGGGCTGTGGTCCTTGTGGGCCTATCCGTGTCAAATACCTTTGTGTGTGTGTGTGTTTTTTTAAAAAAAATTTTTTAATTTGAGTATTGATAGAATCGCAACTGTCCATCCATCTCTATTTAGAGGCATTACAAAGAATGATAATTTTGTCAATTTACCAATCCATCTTCCATTTCCTTTTTTTCTCAAACACCACCACATTTCACTACCATAACAACCACCACTATCACTAGCCATAACCATGCTCTACTCCTAGTCCCTTCATCCACCATTGCTACCACCCCAACCCACTTCCTCCACCATTTTCAGCATGTCCCACCCCTACATGTTTCCTCCACCATTGTCACAAAACCCCACTCCTTCTCATGCCTTCGTTGTCACCCTGTAAATAATAATTTAAAGTAAAAAAACAAATAAATGATTTCCCCAATCAATAACCTTTTCTGCCCGCATGATCGGCTCATAATAGTTCGAACGCACCTCCATGCAATTTTGCTGATCGCGAAGCACTTATTGACAATGTCCTTGTTCTTTATGGGGCATATTGCTAGGAATTGGAACAATTTAGGAGACCAAAAGTATAATTTGACTAACTTACAATAAAAATTTTAAAAATTGTGGAATGGTAGCTTCTTAATATTGTTTTCACACAATTAATTTGTGCTTGATTTCACAAGTACTTCATGATCAATAGCACCAATTAGTTAAATTTCATAGCTTTGTCATATATTAATGAAGTTGATAACTTCAAATCATACAAATTAAGTAGCATACAAAGAGGACTGTATTTCCAATATCAATCCTATATGTATTAAAAGCTGATACAAAATAACACACTGGCTAGCTAGATACATCATACATATATGTAGTTAGGTACATACATGTAATCTTATTGTAATAGATATTTCAATAATATGTAGCATACAGGTGATGGATTTATTATCAATCTTCCTAAAATTAGGCTGCAGATGGTGCAGAAATGTAGTCATGAGCAACACCAGCATCTTCCAGCAACTGCAGAATTAAAAGTGGCTCTTCAGATCCATCCTCTGAGCTGTTCTTGTAATCCAACAACTCATCTGTGTATATCTCCCACCATTTCTCTACAAGCTTTTTTATGTCATCTCTCTGCATGTTCTCTTCCTGTCCAGTGTACCTCCATGGCTTTGATCCCTGTAATTATATATATAGTACAATATTTCAACAAAAAACAAACAGACATGTATTAACAGTGAGTAAGTTACACTCTAATTAGGAGCTAGCTCGAATAGTAAGTCGCCAGATAAACAACCAAGAGGCCTTAGCTTCCAATCCCTACGTCACCCAATATGTGAGACTAACGGGATACATATCCGTAATTTTATCATTTTCTCACCAAAAATGGGTTCAAAAGGTTCCTCGTTATCAAAAAAATAGTGAGCAAGTTACATATTAGAATGGTACTGTTACAATACACATCTTTCTTTTGAGAGCATATCATGTATACCTACTATTTTGGATAAAACTAACAATAGCTTAAGACATAATTTAAGATCCTTCGGGGCAAAATCAAAACTACCAATTTAAGGTATAATTTACATCACTTTAGAATATGATCAAAGAATGCTTTACATCATAATTAAAGTTTATCCACTTCGATTTGACATTAGTGGACCCTCAAGTTATAAGTTGCGCCACATGGCATGTATTGTACCAAAACACTAGGCCATGTATTACATTCAAACTTAAAATTTGTCGAAAGCAAAGATTGTAACCCGTGCAGATAATTCAATAGTAATAGAGTTTTTCTTCAAATGAACTATAAATTCGAAGGTCCTAAATTTGACTCTTCTTGGTATTGAATCCACTTAAAACATGTGGTTTGCAAGAAAGTGATAGTGTCCAAAATTTACCTTGCAGTGATGGTCCAACATGGTCCTACCTAGGATCTTCATCATCCAAAATAAAAAATAAAAAGTAAAGATTGTATCAGACAATTTTGTTACTAGCCAAAATATTCTTTCGTGTCTTGGATCGTCTGTCTTCATTTTTTGTTATATTTTTATGTTCCAAACATCATATGTTCAGATAATGAGAAAAGATGATCTCAATCTCATTAATATGATATAAATTTTGGTGTTGTACTCACCGCAGCACAATAGTGAACAACCTTCACTTTGTCAAGGTCTATATTCTCAGAGTGTCGCCACAACAATGCCAAAACAAGGTTGTAAGTTGGAGGGATAGGGCGGTAGGTATCCCTAAAGTACATGTTCAAGAAGTCCTGCCAAAAACAAAAAAAAAATTTGTGTAATTAATACTACTTAGTACAAGCTTCAATATGTCACCAACTCAATATCAGGTTTTAAAAATACATAATGTTTTCTCTGTATCAGTCGATATACGACTGTATTATCAATACTAGTATGTATCCTGATACCATTATTTAAACAGTGCTCAAGACTTGAGGATGCTATGAAGTTTTAGCTATTACCTGTTCTGCAAATGAAGTAGGAAGCGCGACCTTGAGGGTCTCCAAGAGGTCATTGTAAGTTGAGAGTTTAGGCTCGAAGATGAACATGCCGGCATTGAAGTACAATGGCGGTGGTGCACCCATCCCCGCTGGCCACTGCACCTTTTCTGGGCATTGTTGACAGTAACCTATCTTGAATTGAGGTGTATCGCTCCAAGTTTTTTCGCAGAAACAGTCCATAACAGCATAGAAGTACCCATCAGGATAGTCAAAGAGGTGATCAATGTTGCCAAATACTTGTATATCTCCATCTAAATATATCATCTTGCTATACTCCACAAACTACAATAACAATTAATCAATACACATAAGACTCATTCTTTTGTGTCTAATAATAAGAAAATTTAAGAAAAAAAATTCATTTATGTGTAATGTTGTAATTCAACTCAATCGCGTCCAACTACTTGGAATCAGCCATATGTATTATGTCCTGTCATTCTGCTTGATCAAGAACCATATTTAAAAATTATTAGACATTCATAATTTTGTAAATTATAACCAAATTAAAGAAGGAAAAAAAAAAACAACAACAGAGGATTAAAACCAAAAAAAGAAAAGAAAATGAGAAACATGTAATAAAAAAAAAAAAAACATGTATGCATGTACAATATATGTAAATTTAGTGTTAGCAAACATGAAGCAAATTAACATGATGTACAAGAATGGATATTGATGTGTACCTCCCAAATACGAAGTTTAGAATAGTTAATGACATAATATGCCATTGCAAATTGAGTTTGATTCTCCGGTGGATACACTGGCTCAATCTCCCGAATGATACATCCCTGGGATCGAAGGATCTCTCGATGCTCATCCGGGACATCAGGCAAAATTGCCACCACAAGTGGGTATGGAGTCTTTGTCTTCCTTAAACCCTTGGCCAAACCCACAACTCCTTTCACATAGTCTCCATTGCCGGCCAAGAAGGTGACATAAGCCCTCTTTGGCAAGTTCTTGATTTCTTGATCCAATGTTTCCTTCATAGGCATCTTGAAACAGATGGAAGATGAAGAGATTTAGCTATATAGAACAATTAATGAACACAAAGAAACTAAGGCCTTGATGAAGATGAATGGTGCATGGACCCTTTATATAGCCCATTACTTGGAGGAATAACCTACAAATATATATAAATCAATTACAAAATCGAATATAGATTAAAGACAAGATTTTTTAGAAGTAGAATCTTATTTTCATATCTGTAAATTTTTTTAAAAGTTTTTGAATGCTTTGACACGTGGCTTCTTTTGGCAACACCATTGTTTTTATATATTCAATCATTGCATAGCTAAAGTTTTGGACACGTATTTGACTCCTTGGAATGTTGTGAATTATTTGTGTATACAATGAGTACACATAACATATGTAAGAAAGTTACAATTCTGATTTTTTTTTTTTGTGTGTGTGTTTTAGTGTTTTTTTGATCAGATAGATTCAATTGTGATTGATGATTACCTGTGAAGTTTTGTTGTTTTCCTTTGCAAGGCCACTTGTATGGATTGCAATTCTTACTCTATTTACTATTTAGACCCCTTATATTATGTGTGTATAATAAAATTCACTATAAAAAAGGGTTATTATTTGGTTGTGTTAGATTTAATAATTATATCGAATGCGAATAATAAGGTTTATCATCTATTTCATATAATGAATTATTATTGAATAGTGATATCAATATGCATGATAATACAGTATCACTTATTAAATTAAATTTTTACTTGATAACTAGTTAAAGCCATATTTATATATATATATTAAAATTAAAATAAAAAAGGAGAATAGAAAAAAATGCGGGGTTACTTTTTTTTAGGAATTTCGCATTGAAGATTCTAAAGCTACATGAAAAGGGGATTTATTTTTGTGGCTTTGAGAAGACAATGTTCCATACGATTTTAACACTGTAGCGTAGGCTAAGCTACTATGAAGAGATACATGCCGTTTACTACAGCTCATACCAAAAATAAATAAATAAATAAATAAAAGTACAATAGTAAAGACAAAAATGAAAGTATACATACAATATTGATTTGAGTAAACATTTAAATTGCTTCTAAGATATTATCAAAATTAGAAATGTAATATGTCGTCTTCTAAAAGCATCTCCAACGGTAGTAGATATTTTATCTATCTAAATATTATTATAAAGTATATATTTTATTTTGCCTATCAATTGTTTTATGTTTTTACTCCAACTATGCTCTTTATTTTAACTATTTATTCAAATACTATTAATTTTATAGAATGTCACGTCAACAACAAAGATGGAGGGAAATGATCCTAATGATTGAATACATTTTGCCTAGCGTTGAAGGATAGTTACATGTAGCTAGTGAATATGAGTTGAGCCAAAATGCTTAATTATATGCCTAGTGCATTAAAATTAAAAAAAGTAAATCACACTAGACATTTTAACTAATAAGTATTATATACCTAGTGCATTGAAGATGCTCTAAGCATATCTTATCAAACAAAATCTTGAATCTAATAAATGTTAGAGGCAGCGTCCAATCATGATATAAAAGTATTGCTCGCTATAACTTAACTGAACAATTAGCTTCACAAGTTTGTCCATATGAAAGTACTGTTCGCTATAACTTAACTGAACAACTAACTTTACAAGTTTGTCCATTTAGCGTCTAACTCAAAAGTCATCTTAAATTTAAAAGTGTTGTACCCAATCTTATAAATTCATTTTAAACAGTGGAATTTTTTATTGTTTCATTTTCTTGAGATGCAAATCTTTTTCTATGTTTGATACAAATTTTTTCTTGTGTGTCCGACTTGTACTAAAAAAGAGTCAATTAGAAATGTAATTATTTCAAATCTATCCAACTAAAATAATATTCGTTTTAAAAATTATTTGCAACGGTTATAAGATGCCAACACATATAATAATAACAATGATGGTGGTGGTGGTGATCATGCGAAAGGAAAGCGTGTCATTTTCATATTTTTATCCTTTATTCCTTGATTCCAATGAATTGTTTTAGACAAGGGGATATCCATTGAATTTGTGAGACAAGTGTACATAATGGTCCAAGTATGTATACATACTTGGAATGTGATAAATTATCCTTTTGAATAGGTGGAAGTTGTATAATGGAAGAAGAGGATTACTATTGAATAGGACTGTTATAACTTATAGGGAAAATGAACATGAACAGTGTATGATTGAGAAATTGACACTCATATGATATCCCCAAAAGATAAGAGTTTTCAAACAACAGGAACTTCATAAGCTTGAGGAAAAAGATATGCACAGAAATTATCATTAGTGTTTGGCTCATTACAGCTTATTTGAGATCGATTTGTTATGTAAATAAGTGAAATTTAGACACATTTCAAAATGAGTCAAATTTCAAGTTTAACTTGAACAACCTACTACTTAACTTGATAAATCTATGTATTTGAAAAATATAAACGACTTAAGTTTAACTTAATTAAAGCTTGTTTGTGATCGGTTCGAGATGTAAACAAATCAAATTTAAATATATTTTAAAACTCGTTAAATTATTTCAAGATTGAATAATCTATTACTCAACTCATTTTAGATGTCATTCAAAGGAATATCACTTTGCTCATAGATTGCAAACCAAGGGGGATGCAAAACCCCTTCCACCCCTTCTGTTTGTTTGGGCCAAGTTCTAACCCACCTCGTGGGCTGAAAACTTTCCAGCCCATAATACAAGAAAAAAAATGGGGAACTGACCCAAAGGTCTAAGCCCAACATATCATACCCCGTTTAGACCTAAAACAAAATTAATACTCCATTAAGTCCTCAAATTAACAATAAGACGAAAATACCCACACTATATCACCTAATTTACACGCGCGCAACCATCACCCACGTCCCGATCATCTCAGTCTGATCACTACACTATCACGTCTCCGCCGCTCGAAATCGACTCCTCAGTCCTCCATCTCTCTTCCGTTCAACTCCATCCCCTCTGAAACCCTAACCCCAACCAGAAAACGTAACCATTCATCTTCGTCACCCACAATCATCTCAGTCTGATCAGTACACTGTTACATCTCCGCCGCTCGAAATCCCATTCTCAATCCTCTATCTCCCCTCCGTTCGACTCCATTCCCTCTGAAACCCTACCTTAACCACAAAACCAAACCGTTCATCTTCAACACAACACCAAGCCGTTCATATTCTCCAATCGGCGACTCTCAACAACACGAAGAACCATCACCACTCCGAAGAGATTTCATAGTTCCTGACTTCCGATTCACAAAAATGAAAAAAAAAAAAAAATAACATCTCTCTTCACATATTCATTATTTTTCATTCACATTTGTACATCATTCTTTCATATTTCGTATATACACATTTTACATACTTCCAAATATATAAACCCTCTTTTATATATAATCCCCTGTTTTCAAACATTCTAGTCCCCTGTTTTTCAACATTCTAAACACTGTTTTTACACATAAATCCCTGTTTTTATACATTCAACACCTTATTCTTATTCTTGTTGTTCAATATTGGCTTCTATTATTCTTATTTTTGAATTTTTAATCTTCTCGTTATTATTGTTGCTTTTTACAAAAATACAATGGGCTATTCCTATTGTTCATACTGTTTCCTTATAAAAACTGTAACATCATAGTGTTTCATTTCATCACTATACAAGTAACATATCTAAATTTATTCAAACTATAAATGAAACTGCAAAATTACACAGTTTAACCACTACTCAAAACAAATAGCTAACTTATTATAAAGTGCAAATCAAACTGTCAAATTATACAGTTTCGTAACTGTTACTAACAAAATACATATAACTTCATATAAAACTTCAAAATTATACAGTTTTGTCACTATATTACTCATACTCTGCTGTCTCTTTCATTTTTTCAGAAATAACTGTTGGAAGATATTGGAAGAAACAAACTCATATGCCCACAAATCCAATCAGGGATTTAACCATCTCCCCTTTCGAAAGTCCGTCTCCTGTATCCACTGAAATGCCACCACCATCTCCCCATCCACAAAAAACCAAACCACCACACCCAAAAACAACCAAACCCAACACATCCCACCAAAAAACCCACAAAACAACCACACCACCTACAAGAAAAAGCCCAAGAACTACACCACAGACCCCACTCACACAACAAACACCAACCACAACAAAAACAAAAAAAAAGAAAGCTAACAAAAAAACAAGAAGCTCCTCCAACCAAAAAAAGAAAGCTCCAAAAAAGCCAATCAACTCCCAAAACAAAAACCAAGGCATCAAAAGAAAAAAAAGCAACAGTCCCTCCAAAGAGAGTCCAACAATTTAATTATCGTTCCAACATCGAAACAGTAATCAAACTGTTGAAGGGGGTCAAATTTACAAAAGCCTAACAGACATAGCTACAAAAAACCCCTTTTTGGCCCCTTATAAATGCTCTCTCCTCAACACAACTGAAGGCCTCTTGGTGCAGATGCTACAATTCCATTGTAGCAGAAATGACAACACTCTACAACAAAAGAAAAAGATCATTTGTACTTGGCAAAAAGGAAATGAAACTCAGAAGCAGTGATGTCAAGCTCATTTTTGGTATCGACTGTGGAGAAGACAGCATCACCACCAAATCCTATGCAAGACCAAAGGATTTTGAGCTTCCATTTTACAAACGAAGATGCCAATCAGTCAAGAGATTGGATGGCAAGTCTTTGACCAAAATGTTTCAACAAATAAAAAAAGGAAAATCAACCAATGATCGTCAAGATCTTGCAAGGGTAATCACCCTTTACTTGTGCTTGAAACTTCTCATGCCCACAACAGGCCATACACTCAATTGGAGTTTCCTCAACTATGTTGACAATCTCAACAACATCAAGAAGTACAATTGGGTTGAGGCAATAAAAGACACACTGATGAATTCAATGGCAAATGCAAACAACAACCCAAGGCATGTCACTGGATGCGTCATGTTACTCTTGGTAAACACATTACTCAACGACTTCCCACAAAAATATCAGACATCCACCTATTTCTAACTATCTAACATATTTCAAATTTTTTTTTTTTTATAGTACTGGTACTGTGAGCACAGCAAACTCCTCCGACCATCCAACAAAGAAAGCTTCCCAAGGTTTATGAAATGAAACCTTGGCAAAATGTACTCCAAGTGGAAACACATCAGCCTTGCTCACTTTGAGAAAGTATTCAAACTCTTCTATACTATCATAGCACAAATCTATTCAACACTCCTTTCACATTCATTGTAATACAAATCATATTATGAAACTGTGAAAATTTTCAGTTTCAAAGCACACACTTATTTAACATCACTCATGTTATGAAACTGTAACATTTTTCAGTTTCAAAAAACATATTTCGACACTTAACCCACATTACTCACAGTACAACTCATCTTATGAAACTGACCAAATTCTAAAGATATCGATATATGCCACATTGTTCCAATGCAGGTTAACCAAAGTGCTTTAACCCCAACTGAACAAGAAATACAATTATTGCATATCAATCAAAGTACATCAACACACTCTTCAGCAAAGAAACATGACCACAAAAAGGACAATAAGCAAAAAAATAAAACAAAAGCAACAAAAAAAAGAAGACTTCTAGACAGTGATGAGGATGACTTTCTCGAAGAAGAACATCATTCAGAATCAGAATCAAAATCAGAACAAGAAGAACAACAACAACAAAAAAAAAGAAAGCAAAAACCACAAGAAGAACCAGAAAGTGATGAAGAAGAAACTGATGAAGAAGAAGAAGAAGAAGAAAAAGAAGAAGAACCTGATGAACAAGAAGACAATAATAAAGCAGAAGAAAGACAACAAACAAAAGGTGATCAACAAGAAGACCTTGATGAAGAAGAAGACCAACAAGAAGAAGTCAATGAACAAGAACTGACAAACCAACAAGAAGAACTGCAAGAGAAATCTGACATATTTCATGCACAAGGTAAACTATTGTCTAATACTAAAGCATACTGCAAAATTTTATTAAACCAACCAAAACACAATCCAACATTTTTATAGGTCATGACCAACCACAAACACCAACCAAAGAAGACGACAAGGACAAGCTCATATCAGCCATGAGAGCACAAATGCAAGAAATGGAACAAAAATTCATCGCTGAATTGCGTAAAAAAGAAGATCAATTAAAGGAAATGTCCACCAAAAGAACTGGCAGTCCCCAACAAAGATCCATGGTCAAGAGAATCAAACAAAAATCAAGAAAACAAGCACATGACCCAGATTTTGAATACCAACCAATGACCAAACCCAAAAAAGATGCAAGAAATAAGACACAAACTGTTGCTGATGTATCCAAACCAACACAGGGTACCGATGAAGAAAAAGAGAAGAAGAATGACAACAAAAAAGAGAGTGCTCATGAAGCAAAACAACAGCAGAAAGAAGAGATGCAAGAACATATTGGCCAAGAGAAAGCAGTTGCTGCTCAAACAAACCCAAAAGAGCATGCCAATCAAGAGAAGATGAAACTTCAAGTATTGGAAAGTGATGATGATTTCCAGGAAGAATCAATCCCAAACAAGCCACTCACTATTTCATGCCGCAAAACAAACAAGGTTTGGCATAGCCTATCCAAAAAAGACCAAGACCAAATTCAACTCATCAACAACACACAATCAAGTGCTTATGTGCAGTGCAGCGGCGAAGATGAAAAGCTAGTATACTTTTCAGGATATATGCAGATTGACCAACAGGAACCCTTATATGGGAATGTAGGTTTCCAATCGCACAATTTTGGTTTACAGTACATATTCAATAACCTATTCCACAAACCTAACACATTCTCATATATAACATGTTTCAGGTCATTGATGCCTTCTCAGAAAAGCAATTGGCACTCCAACCAACCATTGAAGAATTTGAGAAAAACGATCTAGTCTTTGCAAGCAATCCATATGCAGGAAGATCTTACGTTTTCTCAACACTCATCAATGTAAGCAAAACTTAACATACCTTACAACTGCAAAATTTTTTACTTTCTCAACTTGTATTACTACATACTTTTATAACATATTTCAAACATATATATAACTTACAAACTCCACTACAAAACCAAGATCAAGCACTGAGAGAAAAACTGATGGATAGCCATTTTCCAGAATCAATAAAAAATAGATATATCCATTTCCCAATCAACCACGACAACCATTGGACAATTGTGGTCTTTGACAATGCTGATGGAATATGGAGACACTATGACTCTTTGAGACCTGCAAAAGATTGCAACAACAAGCACTTTGAAATTGCAAAGCAAATTGTAAGTTAAAATAAAATTTCATACTTAGTTTCATTCCTTTACAAACATATCAACTCATCACTATAACTAACAAAAACACCCACTAACTATTTTGTAGCAACAACATCAACTGAGATGGAATAAAGCAGTACTCAACAAACAGGGAAACATGTTATCATCTCAAGAGTGCGAGACAGAAATTACATCAATTGAGGAATGCCCACAACAAACCCCACACTCGTAAGATACAAAATCCATGAACTAATCTTCCAATGTGCTAAATTTTGCAGTTTCACCTAACTAATTAACTTCATTTCAAACACTGCAAGAATGATTGTGCAATCGCCGTCTGCAATGTTATCAATCAATATCTCAACCAGCAACCTGTGCAGAAAAAACTTCGTCCAACTGAGTGGGTCAAATTTCGAGCACAAATCATCAATCAATTCCTCAATGATGAGAACCGATCCTGGAAACTCGAGCACTACCAAATGTTGACAAAGCATACCAAACCATAGAAATAATGAACAAACTTCTTGACAATACAAATATTCAAGGGAACATATCTTTGTACCTTTTTTTATTATTATTATTTTTATTTTTCTTTTTTAACATGTGACAAGCACTTTATATACTTTTGGGAATGATCTTTTTCTGGTTATTATGGTTATGATAAAAATGATAGATGTTGTAGTTCCTCTTCTTCTCATTATTATTATTATTGTGGATGTTCTTCTGATTGTTTGTCTACTTGTTTCTGGTTGCATATATTTTCATACTGTAAAGGTTGTTTCTAATAATTCTTCAAACTGCAAAATTTTGCAGTTTCATCAGTTTGTTTCAAATAATTTTTAAAACTGCAAAATTATGCTGTTCCATCAGGTTGTTTTTAATAATTCTTAAAACTGCAAAATTATACAGTTTTGTCGCTATGAAATATGAACTGCATTTCCATATTATACTGTTTCAATAAGAAATTTTCAACAACCTTCTCTGCATTCCATAAAAATAAAAAACAAAACCACACTGTTACAAAACAACTTCAATAAGTAAAGAACACATCAACAAACAAAAAACAATTCAACCAACTTTATTCATTACTTCCATAATACCAAGTATCACATTTTGTATTATCATAATTCTTCAAATTCAAATACAAATCCAAAAGAATAGATTGTGGCCTCAAATAGCAGCCTTGCACGTCTTCTTATTGTGATTCCCATATTTCAAGCACCTCTCACACTTGATTTGCTTCACATTCTCACCCCTAGAAGGTATCCTCTTCTTCTTGTTCCGCCCGGGCTGCTTCTTCGTTATAGGAGGTTTGATAATCGAACTACTGGCACCGTCAAAGTCAAATCTCTCACTTGAAGGCCTTTGGATAAGCATTCCTTGTATGACTCTCTAAAACAATCTACATGAAAAAAGGATCAATGAAACCATACACATCTCTACCACTACTCATAAAGCATGCATGACATGACAACAAGGAAAACCATTCAATTGCCATTCATGGAAAGAACAAGTATGTCTACCAATATCAACATAAAAAGAAATAGAAGAATGAACCTCAAGCACAGTATCACTAGCAACAATCACATCCCAAGACTTAGCTAGCTCCAAAGAGTCCACCAACTTCTTTTCCATAACTGGACACAATTTCGTAGTCCATCTTCTAGATTCAGCTCTTCTATCCGACAATTGAGTCATGACTTGAACCCTAATCATATCAACCATACAAGTAATAGGCAACTCACGGGCCCCACCAATCCAATTATTGTAAGACTCGGCAGCATTAGATAACATCTCACCATATTATTTCCCTCTAAAAAATACATTGGCCCACTTATCATTTTGCAAACCATCCAACATACTATCAACTCTACCATTCCCAGCAATACGTCTCAATTTCTCCATATAATGTTGGAAAGAAGCAACCATTGGCGCATAAGCACATTTAACTAATATTTTCATCAAACACAGCTTATAGGTAGTACGAAGTCCCACCAATTTATCAATCAAATTTCTCTTCAAATGATTCAAGCAATAAGCATGATGTGCATTGGGGAAAACCACCGAAAGAGCATCTAGCAATCCATGTTGACGGTCCGACACAAAAGTCAATCTCCAGCCTGAACTCACAGCCTTTGACAACTGACTTAAGAACCACATCCAATTATCTTGATTTTCAGCATCAACAATCGCAAAAGCCAAAGGAAACAGACCTGCAAACAAAATCACATCAAACTGCAAAAATTAACAGACTCACAACACAATAACACACTGACAAACCAAACCTATACTAACTGCAAATAAATACATACCTTGATTACCATCTTTTGATGTTGCTGCAAGCAAATGCCCCTTGTAACGCCCCTTCAAAAATGTACCATCAACAAACAACAACGGACGACAAAATTGAAAGCCATACAAACATCCATGAAATGCCACAAACAACCTCCAAAAACACCCACTACTTTCATCCACATCTAATTCAATCACACTTCCCGAATTCGTTCTCATAGCCGTCTCAAGGTACCATCGAAGCTAGTCAAAAGAAGTTGCAAAATCACCAAACAACCCACCTCTTGCCTTATCAACTCCTAACCATGCAACCCGATAAGAAACATCTATACCATATTGCTTCTTCAACTTTTTTTTAACTTCAATAGGACGAGTCAACGGATTATCACTAATATCATTTTGCACAATATCAGACACAAGTCTAGAACCAACCATTTTGCTACAAGATCTACGAGCAACAACCCCACAAGTATGCACATTATCCAACTTCATTATAAAAAAAACACCGGAATCCATCAACACCCTTCCATGCACAAACCATTTACAACCCGTAGACGACTTCATCACACATTCAGCGGTTACTCTTGTTGCATCGTTCTTCAAATAATTCACTGCAAAACCACACTCAACTGCATACTTAGCCAATGCAATGCGGAACGCCGGCACTCCACCTTCAAATTCTTGACCAACACTATGTATAATCCCCTTCCAACTAGCAGACAACAAAACTCTCTCTGGTTCTGGATAACAACTACGCAACAAACCACCAACATCATCACAATCATTCACAAATGAACTCTCACAAGTTACATAATCAATCCTACAAGAATTACCATCATCAACCTCCACAACTCTCTTATCCCCCATAATAACATCAACAACATGACAACCACTACCACTTACCATTGACAGCATATTTCCCAAATCATCATCACATTCAACAATACAATTAGAATATCCAGGAACAGAGAAAAACAAACAAAAGTTACCAACACTCAACCCCTTGAACTTCGTACATATTTTCTCAACAACTTCATCATAACTACATCCCTCACTAATCTTAATAGCAGCACAACAATTACTGTATTTGCACATTAACATGAAACACCCCTCCATACTACAAAATCACAAACCAACAAACAATTGTTCACAGATTCCAAACTGCAAAATTATACAGTTACAACATATCAATACCAACAGTGCACAATTCACAATTCCAAACTGCAAAATTATACACTTACAACATATCAGTATCAAAACACCAGAATTCACAATTCCAAAATACAACTTCAAAACACATTACACTATACAACAAACAAAATCAACAAAATCAAAATCAAACAAACAAAATTTGCCAAACACAAACCACATATCACGCAAATTTGATTATCTATATACACATATATATATATATATATGTATCCACAAATACAAACCACATACACACACAGACATATATATATATGTATATCTATGTATCGACAGATACATACATACACATACATATATCTATCACCAGATACACAGAGAGAGACAGACAGACAACGTACGCAGATATCGCTTGTACACAAAGATTCAGATTGTACAAACAGATCCACCTCACAGCACAATGAGATCGACCACACAGCACAATGAGATCGCCACAACGAAGAGAAATCGAGATCGTAGAGACGAAGATTTGATTTCCTTTTTTTAAACGGAGCCAAAATTTGATTTTTCACGTATATATAGATCTCAAAACAAAGGGTAATACAGTCATTTAAAAATACGAAAATAAAAAACGGGACCTCTGGGTATAAAATTTAAAAAACTGTGGACCTATTAATCTATTAAAAATAAATTGGGGTTAGAAGGGAAATAGTTCCCCTACATAGAACTACATGGTAATTTTTCCAAAAAAAATTTACTAAAGGTTTAACAGGCCAACCCAATGCTGAGACACCTGTCATTTTGAAATGGGCATTCCTAGATAGAACTGGATTGACATCTGGATTGAGCCCATATATCTCATCAATATTGGGCTTACTAGGCCTGGCCCACAAATACTTGCAGCAAGTGGGCCCATCTCTCTCTCTTTCTCTCTTCATTCCATTCCATCCACCTTATCTAACCAATCAATGGACTCTCTGGGTGGGGTGGGGTGTGGTGTGGCGTTGAGTTGAGAGAAGAAGAAAGAAGAATGGCGTCTCTGGCACAGCAAATTGGTGGACTGAGATGCCCACAACTTTCCACAAGTCGAGTGAGCAACAACTCGACGAGACAAAACCAGAAGAAACCCAATTCGTTGAGAGTGGTATCGGCAGTGACCATATCGAATGCACAGACCAAAGAGAGAGAGAAGCTCAAGGACATGTTCGAGGAAGCCTACGAGAGGTGCCGTACGACTCCAATGTCCGGCGTCCCCTTCACCATCGAAGACTTCCACTCTGCCCTCGACAAATACGACTTCAATTCCGAAATTGGCACCAAGGTTTTCTATCTTTCTGTCTATCTATCTATATATTTATATATGTATATGTATGTATTCCTATGTTTTTGCAATTATTTGTGTGAAATTCGCATATATTAGTTGATGGGTTTGAGCTTAAATCCTTGGAATTACGTGGAAATGGTGTGAATTGGCATTAGTTATTATGAGCTTCAATCAGGGTTTGTTTGTGAATTATGTGAAATTTGCAACTGTGTATGTGCTATTCAGTTGGCAAGTCTTTACTTTTCTTGTCTGTGGGTTTATTTGATGCCTTTATTAACTTCCATTTTTGTTGAATTCTGGAGTTTTTTTTTTATAAATTTTTATTTATGCTTAGCATCAAATTTCATTTGAAAATTTAATGAACTTTGTTTGGTAAACTATTTTCAGAATTTTTTTTTTTTTTTTGACAAAAATTTATGAAAAAATCCACTTTTTAGGAAACATCAAAAGATTATTTTTGAATTTTTGACACAACAAAATGACAATAATATGACAAGAATGGGAATTTTTGGATTTTTCATTGCTTTTGTTTCTGAAAACACAAAAAACTAAAATAAAACACTGCCAAACTAGTTAAATAGTTTTACAAGTACAAATGAATGCATTGTGTAAGTTAACCTTTTGCAGTTGGGTGCCTCAGTTCCTGGAAGGTTAGCTAAAATGCTTAGGAATTTGAATGTATGTGCAAGACATATTAACTGAGAGCATGGTCCAATTTGTTTGTTCCTTTTTCCATCAGATACAAATTTTTTCATGTTTAGTTTTTCTTTTTCTTTTTTTCTATTTTTTTTTTTTTTTTTGGGATAAATATTCGTGTTTAGTTTTTCTTGAGTAAGAGTAGTTTAATCACTGATGTACTTTCTTTTTAGGTAAAAGGAATGGTATTCAAAACAGATGCTTACGGAGCACTAGTTGACATGACTGCAAAATCTTCAGCATTCTTACCTGTCAGAGAGGCATCCATTCACAATATAAAGCATGTGGAAGAGGCAGGGATAGTTCCTGGTTTGCAAGAGGAGTTTGTAATCATAGGTGAAAATGAAGCTGATGATAGCTTGATATTGAGCTTACGGTCAATCCAGTATGACCTTGCTTGGGAACGATGTAGACAGCTTCAAGCTGAAGATGTTGTTGTCAAGGGTAAGGTGAGTATTTGCAATCCACAATTTTGTGTATATTGTCTTTTCCTTTCTGTTTCTACATAATATATACATCTATTAAGAATGCGCCATCAGTTAAGTTGTGCAAGGTACGATACATACTGTAATGAGTCTCATCTTGATGGTCCTATAGTCCTATAAAGTCAAATCAATTGTTTTTGGTTTTGTCTTCGAGTGAAACTATCTGCTTCTAGGAATCTTTTGTTGTGATAATCCACCTGGTGCCAAATTCTGATTGTCTGTCTTGTGACTTCTAATATTCGTAGTTTGAAAAGTTTGCTGTCTGAATAACTGAACATGCATGCAGATTGTTGGTGCAAATAAAGGTGGAATTGTGGCAATAGTGGAGGGCCTTCGTGGGTTCGTTCCCTTCTCACAGATATCAACAGTTAGTTCTTCAACCTAGCTTCCACAATTCCAATCATAATTGTTTTTTATTTGAAAATTTGAAATCAATTCCCATGTAGTTTTTCTGCCACTGGAAGTGATAACCCTTTTGATATTTCCATTTCCTGGATATCATATGAAGCAATACAGAAATCATGAATTATGTCATCATCGGTTGACAAACGCAGTTGTCATGCTCTGCCATAATGTGTGGCATGACTGCAGGAGATTTGGAAACCCAGAATCTATAGAGCCAATTTTATGCTTATATAGGTGTTTGTTTGTGAAGACAATAAATTTCTTTTGTTCAATTAAGAATGTGGTTTCAGCCTCTAATAATTTTTGCAGTTTCCCCCATTACTCCCCCATCCCATATTATTTTGTTCACCATGGAAAATCTAGCTTTTTAAGGAAGCAAGTATTTATTTTGTTCAGAAACCCAACTAATGGTATAAAGTTCAAAAACCATCCCTTTATTCCACACTATTAAATGCATTTACACTCATTTCAAAAGAATAATATTGTGAAGCCTTATATTTGAGTGTTTTGACTTTTTAAAATAGACAACCATTTTAGGACATCTCAAACTGGAATCGTGGGCAAAAAAATTTGGGCTGGACTAAATATAATTTATACACCATTCAATCAAGGAAAGGCAGTGTTTACAGGACCATATGAACCTAAAATTTAATGTACAATAAATGATCATCAGTGTTGTGATTGCAGTCATGAATTAGACAGACACCAGCGAGCTGCATTCCTCTTCTCCCTCTCCGATAGTACAAGATGAAACATTCATATATACACATATAGATATGTTTCAGTGATTAAGTTTGTGTTTCTATCCTACTACACATGCGCTCACACACACACATTTAAAGAGAAAAAAAACTAAACAAAATGAGAGAAAGTTTGTGCAGTTGTAGCTTGATGGAGAAGCATGGAGTTTGTCTTTTTATGGTCAAGGCTATTGGGAAATTTTAATCAAAAGATAAACATTCGTGCTCTCAAGCAATTCATTGGTGAATAGAGTACCAATAGTGCAATAGATAGATATCATAAACATAATGCATAATGCACAAATTAAATTGCTCTTCTTTCTTTTTTGAAAATTTTCTGATGTCAAGTATGTAAAGGTGTACTAATTTGTAATTGTCCGCACAAATTTGAAAATGAAACGTGTTGCTTTGACAAGTGTCCAACACAATGGAGGTTGTTAGTGTGAATGACCATGTTTAAATTTGATTTTTGTGTGTGTGTGTGTGTTGACAAATCTAAGTAGGTGACTGAATCACACAAATAATGTGACTGGGTTATTCAATTTTGTGATTATTCTAAAACACTTAGTATCATTTGTAATGCTTCTTTTCTTCTCCCCAGATAGTTTGGATAAGATTTTATTGAGTTGAGTTCTTCTCTTATTCTAACATGATTGCTTTTTCCCATTCAATTTCATTATCAATTAGTTATGCTCTTCTGAATATATCTTGAGTTCCCTAGTCATTACTATGCTCTTCTGTTGAAATTAGAAATCAACTGCGGAAGACCTTCTTGATAAGGATCTTCCACTTAAGTTTGTGGAGGTGGATGAGGAACAGACTAGACTTGTCCTCAGCAACCGCAGCCATGGCTGACAGCCAGGCACAGCTAGGAATTGGTTCTGTTGTTGTTGGAACCGTTCAGAGCCTGAAACCATATGGCGCCTTCATTGACATCGGTGGAATCAATGGCCTTCTCCACGTTAGTCAGATCAGTCATGACCGTGTCTCTGATATCGCAACGGTACTTCAACCTGGTGACACTCTCAAGGTATGGATATACATTTCTTTAGTTCTTGGCTGAAAATATTTGGTGCTCTCCTAGAAGTTAATTTTTTTAGTACAAATTCTTGTGGCATAGGTCATGATACTGAGCCATGACCGGGAGAGAGGCCGGGTGAGTCTTTCTACTAAGAAGTTAGAGCCTACTCCAGGGGATATGATTCGCAACCCAAAGCTTGTTTTTGAGAAGGTAATTTCTCCAGAAAACCTCATTATAGTTTTGTTTATCTTGCCACTTTGTTGTAACTTGTACGTTTCTATGCTTTCGCAGAGGTTATTTTGTTGATTTTAATTTTTTTCCAAGAAAAAAATAATTAAAAAAAAAAAAAGAGGAAAGAGAAAGGAGAAAAGAAAAAAGAAAAGAGAAAAGAGAGAACTCGTTACATTTGTTTATTGTTAATGGGGATTTTAATTTTCCAATGTATGGCACTTGCTCCTCACCTTTTTGAATAGAAAGAGATTACTATATATGTGTTTGATCCTGTTCTGACAGGCGGAGGAGATGGCTCAGACATTCAGGCAAAGAATAGCTCAAGCAGAAGCTATGGCTCGTGCTGACATGCTGAGATTCCAGCCTGAGGTATCCATTCAGTTATTCAGGTTTTTTTTTTTGTTTTTTTTCCACTAATATTTCACTTGGACCCAAATAAAACAAATTGAGTAAAAAAGGGTAGATTGACTGCAATATTATGAAAGATAAATTAAGGGTTATGCTCTTCATGCTACTGAGCTGCACAATAACTTTCAAATTTCAATGAAAGAATATTAACCTTGTATTGGAGAGAATGATTTCCACCCCCTACCCTTCCTACCTAAACACCTCAAAATTAATCTGATTTGTATCAGTGGTGAATTTTCAATAGCCATATCGGGTATGAGAAGATTATTGATTGTAGAGGTTGCGTTTTCTTGGGACTGCCCTGTAGAAATGATGGTATAGATAATGTTGATTTAAGCAGGTCAACTTATTGCAGGGGCATTGATTACATCTGTTCCAAAGCATTGTTTACTCGATGTTCTTGGTGGATTGTGTACATTTGTTTTTGTGATGTTGTGTTACCTTTTATATTGGTATGGTATCTAAGAATGTTACATTGATCATAACTAGGTTTGAGCATCTTGTTCACATTTGTTTTTTTGCAGAGTGGATTGACCCTGAACGCTGACGGGATTTTAGGTCCACTTACTACAGACTTGCCTGCTGAAGGCCTAGACTTGAGCGATATTCCTCCAGCTGAAGATTCTTGATCAGAAGAAGTTACATAAATCCTCTTGCTTTCTCCTTCTTGTACACATAAGTTACTTTGTTTTTTTCCTTTCAAGGGTTGTTGAAAAAGGTTTTTACTTCAGCCTCTCAGCTAAATAGATTGCATTTTTCATTCTCACTAGATCAATGTTCCTTCTAATCCTTGATCTATATTTGCTTTATAGCAAGACCTCTCACTAATCGTATGAAGTGTTCCCAACTGCAAAGCAGAGGCTGCTCGTGGATGATGCCTTTACCAGAGCACTTGTGAGCTGTTCTGAATGGATTTGTCTAGTTGCTTGATTTGCAGATCAAGTGGCATTATGTTATTTAAGTAGAAAGTGCATTCATAATGATCACTGATGACATTTTTTTTTGAAATTAGTCATTTTGATGGGTATTTTGTTTTGAAATGAACAACCAATGGGCTTTTTTTCATCGTGCAGTAACAGTGGGACTTGAATATAAACTTTCCTAAGGTTGTGTTCGGTTAGAGGATTTGATGAGGAAAATTAAGAGAGAGAGAGAGAGAGAATTGATAGGATTCGAATTTCAGGTTATGTTTGGTTGAGTTGAGAATTGGAGAAAGAAAAAAACCAAATTGAACTCAAAAGACAAAAAGTAGAATTATATTTTTCTCACTTTATTTTTTCCTATGTTTTTTATTATAAGCAAACAAAAAGTGAAATTATATATTTTTTTCCTTTCCATTTCTTTCATCAAATTGTTCAACCAAATATAACCTAAATGAGTATCTTATCCACTAAGTCAATTTTTTGGTTGTAACATAAAGTTGGAGCCTGTAACTGCCGCACAAGAATTGCATCAAGAATAATTCAATAATTATAGACATTGCTGAGTCAAGGATCTCATATGGATAATTAGGAAGGTGTATAGGGTATAGGTATAACTTTTAAGTTGTGTTGTGTTGTGTTGGGATTCTGAATTCAAGTAAAAAATTTAAAAGAGAAAGGCAAAATGAAGGAATAAGTGATAACAAAATTAAGTAAAGTGACACTTGTTCCTTCTCTTCTTATTTCTCTACAAATCCCTACTCAAACGTTAGATTCAAACACAGGCCAAGCTATACCACAATCATGAAATTATTTGTTACAAATATCTCTTCAATAACATGACAAACCACCAACCATGCAGAAAGGAGGAAAAAATAACCTGGGAAAAAAAATTCAATCATCTTTCTACACCATTGAAGGACAAGTCATACAGTTACTTCACAATAGCCCTAAAAGTGATGTGATTTCAAAAGAAAAGTTTCCTGTCACAATTTTTCTTACAGCATATATATTGACAAAACTTTTACCTATCAACACATTGCTTCCATGGAAGGCATGATTACAAGTAAAGACCGCCACTCAGACAAACCAAATATCACTCTCTCACAATTGTCATATGGATGCAGCCTAGTCAGTGAAAAACTTTGCTTTGAATCCTGAATGAGATAAACCTAACTTCCTTCTTTGTTGGTCTTCTTGCCTTTCTTTTGCTTTTGCTTCAACTGAGTAAGTCCTGCTGCTGTGATTTTCACATTTCCAACTATCGCAGCAACAAGCTCTGGATCTGTACATGCCTTCATCAATTCCTTCTCTCTATTTGTCACTTCTGGAATGTGACTGAACAAGTTCATAGCCATTTTTGCAGCTGCATTAAAAATATGAAGAGAAAAAGTTAACACTACCAAATTTTGTCACCAATGGCTGATATATTTTAGAGTGCTGCTATTTGTCTCCCACCTAAGTACTTTGAATTTTTATTATTTTCTTTGAGTACCCACCTTAAACTCAAATTTAGCCTCATCTCTAACATTTGAACCCAAACCCTAACCCTAGCTCCCACCGCCACCCCCGGAAGCTCATCCCCCACCCACCGCCGCCCCTCCTCCTCCCCTGACAACCCCAGCTTCTCCTCCTCCCTCCCGGACACCGTCCATCTCCTCCTTACTTCCTCTCCTCCTGTCATGCCCCCACCTGCAATTCAGTTCCATCCAAGCCCGGTTTTATCTGAGTCTTTGTGGAAGAAGCAGTTCAAGCCACTACATCTGTGGTCCGAACAAATCATTAAACCTGGCGGCTGCTCGCTCTTTGATCAGTGATTCACCAGCCACTACATCCAGGGATCCCACCTTATTCACGGGCCACTAGAACAATAAAAAGTCTCTCCTCTAGCGTGATCTCTCTCTGTGTTATGTGCACAATTTCTCTCTGTGAAGGGGCTGCAGGGGAAGTGAGAGGAGGGGGTTGGAGGCAATCAAGGGAGGAGGGGTGGGGGGGTGGGGGAGGGGCTGGGGGTGGCAGGGTGGTGTGGAATGGAGCTGGGGTGGGCAATGGGCTGGTGAAGGGGAGGAGGAGCAGATGAGGTTGGCCGGAGCTGGTGGCAGGTGGTGGTTGGTGGGTTTGGGAGATTAGAGATGGGGACAAAATTGGAATTTTATGATGGGGTAAAACTAGAATACGAAAAAATATGAAGGGGTGGGGTGCTATAGGAGCACTCATATTTTATAGGCTTAAAATAAAACTCAAAAGTGAAATTTTATAGGAGGGGAAAAAAATATTATGTACAGGAAAAAGAAAGAAAGAAAAGGAGAAACATAAAAGGAATGTTCTGAAAGATACCATGAAACACAAAAAAGGATAAATATTGAAAAGGTTATACTTTATATACCTTTTCCTTTCTTTGCAGTTCCAGGAACAATCTTCACACGATATTTATATGATTGTAGGGCACTATAAGGACCACAGACAGGCACGGCATATAAGAGGATATCATTAGGCAGTGGATTCCCAGTCAAGTAATCCACATCATTTAATTTTTCTCTCTCATCTTCACCTATCTCATGGATATCATCTTCCTCCATGGCTATCTTGTCCATCTCATTAGCAGTATTACTCAAACCGGCATGGGGATTATCCTGGAGTCCACCATTTGAATGACCATGCACTGCTTCATCAGGACGTTCTTGACAATCCCGAGACAGATGACCTGGCTTTTTACATTTATAACATATTTTTTGAGCATCTTCTGCGCCTACCATTGAACAAAAGAACAAAGAACAAATCAAATTAACTTCAATAAGATAATTTCATAAACAGAATTTTAGACTCGACCTCATCCAGATAACCAAGGAAAATATGGATAAGTAAATATTATAAAACATCGATAAAACTGTATATTTAGTGCAGATGCAATTTTACTACCATAACACACCAATATGTGCTAGTATGTGTGTGAAC
This sequence comes from Camellia lanceoleosa, assembly GCA_025200525.1. Taxonomy (NCBI): domain Eukaryota; kingdom Viridiplantae; phylum Streptophyta; class Magnoliopsida; order Ericales; family Theaceae; genus Camellia; species Camellia lanceoleosa. The sequence goes on along the minus strand of JANUSC010000157.1, from coordinate 137,497 downwards.
TTCATCCAAATTAATGGCCTGTAAGGACACATGCTATAAAGTAGCTCAAAGAAGGGAACATCATAAGCAACTACAAAAGAAAATTTTAATGTGCAAGAATCTGATAGGAGGGTAGTACGCGGAGAGGATGCTGTACAGAAACAACTATAAAAAAAAAAATTTAAAAAAAAAAAAATTGTGTATAAGAATATAATAGGAAAGTACACAGAGGACAAATAATAGGAATCTAAAGTAAAAGTCCTCCTTAGCCGCTAACTCACCAATTACCAAATGATGGCAATGTAGAGTTGAAACATCAACTGTTCTAGTTTTGGCACAGAAATTCCAATTGTTATAACATAAAACATACCCACAGCAGGTGTATTGGCTTTTCCTGTGGTGGCTTTTTCATCCTGCGAGTCCTTATCATTCTTTTCCACTTTTCCAGCAGACTGTAAATTCATAATAAGGTCAGTAATGCAGTCATTAACGGGTCACAAAAAATGGAAAATAAGGAATAAACTCTCTGAACAATAATATATTATAGAAGTATTTCTCTTTAAGATATAATAGACTGGGAAATTTTTTAATTTAAAAATAAACAACAAGGTGTGTCCTTATAAAGCATGAGCATTCACAAGTTTAAGATATCAGAGAAATAAAAATAAAAGAATAAATATGAATTAGGATTCCAATATATGTAACCGAAAGAATGCTAGACAGTGAAACTTCTTTATTGGTGTATATAATCAAGTACAGTGAACAAGCCGGAAACCAAGAGCAACTGCCAGTAATGGGTGTATATTATATTTTCTCCTTAGGTGCAAGGTACATGACAGCCAAGCAACAAGCTACAAAAAGTTGTTCAGAAATAAGGTAGAACATTGATAAAAATCTGTTAATCCAATAAATTCATGAATGTCACATGACACCTCCATACAAAAAAAAACTAATACAAATACTAGTTCATCTCTTTGTTTTTTTGATAAGCAACAAAAAGATAAGAACATCTCTTTCATATGCTGCTATCGCAATCTGAGATTTATTCAACCTTCAATTATAAATATCATGCAATTGATTGCTGCACTCCAGTACAAACACATAATTCAACCCAAATAAACTGTTACTTGAATTTATGATTTATGTCAAAATTATATCCAATATAATGCTCATGAGTTATCCTAATTGTACTTCATTCTTGTTTCAAAAAATTTCACTCGATAATTTTAATTGAAGTCAGTGGTAGTTGTAAACAAAATCATAATTATATGAAGGTCACAATGATTGACTACTTGAATTAGAGAAGTGGTTTAGGCAATGTCATCACAAGAGGAGATTTGCGGAAAACAACTTCAACGGAAGGCTCTGAATCATTGTAACTAGAATAGGAAGCATAAATGGAAAACAGTAGGGGAAATGGAAGTGGGGAAACTCAGCCAAAACATGTATGCAAAAGGAGGCGCAAAAACAATTAATAATAAAAGGAAAAGTCTAGAGACCCACCTTTATCCACCCAGAAAATTTTAGGTGGGTGATTGTGATGGAAATTAATCTGTGTAGTGTGGGGTCCATGTGAGGTGTGGTGGAGATTAATTTCTAGGTACTTTCTGGGTTGATAAGGGTGGGTTTGTAGTATAACTCATAATAAAATGGAAAACCTAACAGGAATCCTAGAAAGAAACTTTTATAAAAAGGAAAGGAAACATACAAAAAACATACAAGACACTTGTATGAACACTTAAAAAGAGCTTCCTATTAACTGTGCTCTAAATATTGGGAAATAAACAACTGAAAAGTATCTAGTTTATGGCACCAAAACTGTTGGCTAAATAAATTTTGCTATTCATGTTCAGGGTTTAGGCCGTTCATTACAAAATGTTTCATTGGAGGCTCTTTTACTGACCAAGTATCAGGCTTGTGCCATCCCATTGTTCCATGAAACTTCATATTACCCTAATTAACTCCCTCCAAGAGAAGCAATCAGGTATTAACAGTAATTCAAATATTCTGCACGTACTTGAAACCATAAACTGACATAATTAACATGCAAAGCGAGCCCATGGATTTAAATTGTAAAAAAGATTAGAGAGAGACAAAGGTAGGAGCAAATATTTGCATCGGTCAGTAACCAATTAAGGTGTAATACTGCAATTTATGGTACTTACAGCCAGTAAAGCCATACGAATTTTCCTTTCTTCTTCATCTTGATCCGCATACTTCTCCTTCATCTTCTTGAGTTTGCTCCTCTGCCCACGACTGACTTTTCCACCACCACCTGGCTTCAAATTTTGAACATTTTTATCAGGCTGACTTGCCGTACTACTGTTATCTTCTACCTCTTCTTTTTCATGCTCAACATTTGCTCCCGTGGTACTATTCTTCTGACCTTTCTTGAGCTTTCTTCTTTCAGCTTTTGAGACATACGGTTTCTCTCTTACAGGTGGCCTTTTTTCTTCATTATTACGTTCCTCTGCGAGCGTGCTTGAGGAGCATGGAGCCCATAATCTTTACCAGATGCAGTAGCAGCTCCAATCTCAAGAGCTCTATCAATGAGATCCTCAAGTTGTGGGGAGACAGAAGCAACACTTTCTCCAACAATTTCAGTTACGTTCTTTTTGTCAAAACCATTAAAAGTAGACATATCTTCAACTAGAACTTCATCTGAATTGATAGCTTTAATGTCAGAGGAACTCAAGGCATTACCAGAGCTAACCTCAGAAGACAAACCTCCAGAAACAGGTTTGCTATGATCAGTTAATGAATCTGTGATGCTTTCTGACTCTAACGTATGTTTTTCATCTGCGACTTCCTTCTCTGAGTCAGAATCAGATATTTCTTTAAAAGGCCCAGTTTCTTCTACATCATTTATCCCTTCCTCCTCACCTCTTACCCTCCTTTCATTCAAATGAGATCCCAAGGAACTGTCATCCAAGCGAAACAATATCCCAAAGCCCATTATAAGAGGCTGTGGAGGAAGAAAGTTCTTCTTCCCACGGATCATGAAACTTCCTACTGTAAGATATTCCCCAGTAGGAGCAGTTTTGCTGACCTGGTGAGGATATACCCACCAGGCACTAGTGACAATCTTTGAATCCCATGCCTGGCTGTGGCAAACCTACAACCCAATATATAATATCAAGTTGATTTATCCCCACCTTACAGATGCAAATTTGAAAAGAAAAAAATATGGTATATGAAGATAAGCTACTTACAGTAAAGCATCCTGTTTGGTTCAAAGTGAGAGGGGGTACAGGGTGTTCAGGCTTGTGATTCTTGATCACAGTGCTAGAAGCTCCATGGAGCTCGGCATGGACATACCTGTTTTGTCAACAACACCCACCCACCCAAAAATGAGCAACATCATCATAATGTATAATAATGGAAAAAACATACTGCCTAAAAAACTATTAGCTGATGAATGCCTTATTAACTTACAGATCTCCTTTTGACATATAACGCTTTACTATCATCTCATTTTGTTGAGCATCTCGTCCACTGATAACCAAATAATTCTCACTGCTGATGAACCAATTAAATTTCTCAAACCAGTGAACCTTGCGCATATGTGAAATTGCAGCAACAGTTTTCTCCTGTAAATTATAGATGAAAAGAACTTTGGCACTTAACCATAACAACATCTCTTTGTTTTTTTACCAAAATAATAGTTAAAACACAATAAAATGTGAAAAGCAGTCATTTCTTTGGTTCTATATAATTGTTTAATTTTTTTACTGAAGAAGCCAGTCTGTCATTGAGATGATGTAAATCAAAATCTACGCAAAAGCATTCCAAGATGAGATCTCCAGAAGCTGGTGCAAAGCCAATCAAATAACACCATTTGTTCAAATTCAAATGACACCCATCCTTGACATATCAACTTCGAGTCATAAAATGGAGATATATGAAGTTGGATTGCCATAATATTAAATAATGTGATGTAAATTATCTTTTTCAGTCCCTCAGTATGAGTCGTTCTATTCTCCACGTGACTCCCATATTAATATAAGTAAACTGAACATCTGGTTAATTTTTTATTGCAATCTATTGGTCTGGTTTCATATTTATGTAACTGATACAGATACTAGTATCAGTACACATTCAGTCAGAGAAAAATATCAGTAAAATGTGCAGGCTGCAGTTACCTGTGAAAGCTGGAGCCGGGTCTTTCTCTCGGCAGCTTTGAAGGCTTTGTCATGAGCAGTAATAGTCTTTTCCTGTTTGCTCTCCTGCTTTTTCTTCTGTTCATACCACCTTCGAGCATTGGCATGGGCTGAGAGTGCCAGATCAACTTCTACCTAGAAAGTGGAAAATTATAGCAAAGGCAAATAAATATGTATAATAAGATTTATGGTTCTGGTGTTTGATGAATTAAGTGACTACAATAAGTGGATGTTAAAAATTGAGTACAAAAACAAAAGCCATAAAAATAGAAGGCTATACATTGGATTGTTTGAAAGAATATTGACAATATTTTCATCACCAAGCAAATTAATTAATGATATGATTAACAGCCCAATCATCAACAATTTACCCAAAGTGATCTTCTGGTTGTTTGACATCTTTAAGAAAGCCAATTGGCAATCTTAGAAGTACAAAATGCAAGCATACACTTGGCATATTGTATGTGAACATATATACTTCTTAGAACAAGAGTGAGAATAGGCATAGACATACATGGTTAAAGCTTCATTAATTTAACTAGAGATTGACATTAAAAAATCAAAATCCAAAAATTACTACTTAAAATAACACCTTTTCTACAGGTTGTGTCTTTTCATCATCATCCATTTCATCAAGATTGTTGCTCAAAAGCAGTGTCATGCAATTTCTTTCAAGATAAAGTTTGTCGATGAGGCTGGCCACAGGATTTCCAGATTTCCTCTCCTCTTTCACCATACGAGCTAGATCTTCCCAGTTCATACCATTTGCAAGAGCTACACGAACAGCCAAGATGGCAGCATCAACATCGTCTAAGTTATATTCTATCAGTTCCGCCATTGTAACACAACGATCAACTTCTTTCTTCAGTGTATGCACACGATTTTCCTACAGAAGAATACAGAAAGATTCCAATGTTGACAACAGCACCCAATACTAGAATATTTCAGCAGAAAACTGATATCAACTCCAAGAAATGAATAGGGATGCCAGAAAACACTAAAACCAAGAAGAAACATTAATGAGAATTCTAAAGCTTAATATAAAGAAAAATGCTTGGGAGCACTAAAAAAAGAGCACTAAGGGGAGCACTAATGATGTGGCAGTGGGCCCCGCCCAATTTCTATGCCTTGTTTTTTTTTTTTTTTTTTTTTTGCCATTCCCAATGCATTAGTGCCATTAGTGGTGTATTTTTTAGTGGTCTAAATCAGTGTTGTAATATAAATGAGTTGTGCATCATAGTTTGAAACACAAGACAACTAACAATTCATAAACTTCTAGGAAGTATACCGTGCCTCCATTTCAGCTTTCCACTTGGCACTTCTTGTAATGTTATCAAAACCTACACAACTGTTGTTGCATCTAACATGACCAATAAAAATAGTGGCCCAAGAAACCCTTACTGGAACTCTTATTGCTTGGGGGGAGAAAGAGAATGAAAAGTCCATATTGAGTTTGGCTGATCCCAGGGATCCCCACCTAATGCAGGCCACAGTTAAATCCACTTTCACCATCCAAAATATCATATTAACCAATCAATAGTACAATAACTAACCAAGAGCATACCTTGTCAATTTCAGAAAGGATTTATTTATTTATAAATCAACCATGTTAAAAACGAAAACAGAAAGTGTTGGGGCCTACAATCTGATAATATCAAATGTATGATTATTTTGAGTCCTGATACTTACATTTACTTAGCCTCCCACAACTTTTATTTTTTGTTTCTTTTAGTCCTCCATGTGGCCAATTTTTGTGCACAAGAAACATCTAGGCTGTGTGTGGAAAGGTGTTCCAAACACATTTCCACCCACTAATTTGAGTGTGGTGTTTGTTCTGCGTTTTCAAATTATAATTTCACTCACTTTTGAAAACTCCTTTTCAGGCGGAAAAATTTGGCTAACTTGGTCATCCTCCCGGACGTCTAACCAATTGAACAGAAAAATGTTCGTTTTTTCATTTTTTATATTGTAAATGAAAAATATTTTCGGAATTTTTTTAATTTTTATATGAGTTTTGAATAGAATTTTGGATTGTGTGTTTGGTTATGAGTTGTAAGTTTTTGAATCAAATAACTTTTCTAATTTCAAAAACTCAAAACTCTCTCCAAAACTCAATTAAAAACTCTTTTCAAAACTCATAACCAAACAAATTTTCCATGGTAAAATATTAATTCCAAAATTCACAAACTCAAAATACAACTCTATTCTCAAATCATATTTAGAAAACTCTACCAAACGCTACCCTAATTTTTTTTCGTGCACTCCATGAATGAATGTCAACCCAGGGCATACTAAACCCACACCAAGCAATAAAATAGGGCCTATTGCTTTCGGCTCCACTACAATAAATTGATGCTAACGTGCTCTCATCAGCTAATTGAGATACAAACAGAAATAAAATCAAAGAACTTAAGAGAAATGGCAATGAGTCTTAAGTCATGGCAATCTACTATAATTGATTTTAACTTTGTGCAGTATACATTTTAAAACAATGATGTAAAAGCAAACAACTTAAAGAAGGGACAGAAAGAAAAAAGAAAATCCCTTAGAAATTAAACGATGGACCAGAAACGGTATAAGAGTCTGTCTAGAAGAAAATGCTATAAATAGAACATAAACCTGATCCATTCGAATTTTGCTAAGTTTCTGCATTGCAGAGCCCTCTTTAGTTTTCTGCTGTTGTTCAACCCTTTGACTCTCAATTTTACTGTAGAACTCATCCAAAGATGCATCAAATGTCTCAAACTTAACAGAATCCCTTGACTTGAACTGGTTCAGTAATAGGGGGCAAAATTCATCATAAATCTGCAATGGAGGTTAGAACACTCAAACATTACAGCCGTACAATATAAATTTACAATGAACAAAATTGAATGCAGAAAATAATAGAAGTAACCTGGTCAGAATTCTTTTGAAGCATCAAGATGTAGCCTTCTGGAATTCTATCACCGGATATAATGTCCTCTAACCAGTCCTCAAACTTAGCAACAGCTTGGGCCAGAACTTGACATGTAGCTTCATCTAATTTGAAATCCTTGCCAATTTTTGTGTTTGGAACCAGACCAGCATCTAGAATAATATGTTCAGACAGTTGAGGCCCATAACCTAATGCTTCCCCAAGAAAAGACTTCAACGTGGCTTGCTTGGCACGGGCACCATCATTTGGAGTTTTATTAGACTCTGATAACTTTCCATTTTTGCGATTCCCTTGCTTTCCTTTGGGTACATCAGTATCATTAGTTCCACCTTCATCACTCCTAGCATTGTCATTGCTATCAACTTCTTTCAAAGATGCAAGGGCTTCCTGCAACTTTGCAATGGTAGTCCGCTCAAAAACTCGACAAATTTCAATTGGATAACGATGACGCGACATGATTGCAAACCCCTTATCATCATCCCTGCCAATAGTAAATTGTTGTTACATAACTAAAATTTGAATTTTGTAGACATAAACCCATAAAATAATAAGGTAGTGCAGCAACATATATTGAATCTCAACAGTCAAATGCATGACCTTGCACTCCATCCTGGAGATATAAGAATCTGGTTTTACATTCATAAATGCTTTAAACACTCAAAATATAGTCTAAACACTTCTTTTTTCATGCCTGTACTGAACCTCCTGTAATTTTTAACCCTGCCTTAGTGTCACGGGTTGCCTTGCAAGGCTAACTCCGTGACGTTTCGCTCGCAGTGGTGTGGCCATTTGAGTGCTCAAGAGTGGCCATTGGAAGTGCCCCAACGTGGCCTAACATTGGCCCCAAGCAGCCCAAGGCATGTAGGCCACTAATAGCCAGCAAACGGCAAAGCCGCAGCCCATGCCAATAGCCAACCAGCGCTGCCAGCAGCAGCAAAATACAGCAGTGGCAGCCAGCAGTGCAGAATTTTGGCGCGTTGTTTCGGCATTCAAACGAAGGAGTTTCGGGCTGAAATTTTTACTAGAAAGAGATCTTGGGGGAAGTGTTTTCCCGACCAAGTTTCATGATTTTTCTCAATTTGTGGAATTTATGAAAAATCATTATGACTCCTCGGACATGTATGATGTTTCCTCCTGCCAGAAGGCAAATTGCTTAACAAGCATATATAAGGGGGCAAGGTGTGCTAGCTACCTACCTCCCCGCCCAAACTGGGCTTCAAGTGAGCAACCTTGAGGCAACTCAAGGGCGGGCTTTAGGCATCCAGAGGGGTTTCTAGAGTCTCCATGTGGGTTTGGGAGCCCCGTGGACGGTGCAATAATGTAGGCACTACGCGCACCCTCCCGGGTGAGAGGTCCACTACGTTGTTTCCATTATGCCACGCAATATGGCATCTTTGGGACTCGTTTTGGACCGAATGGGCTATCGAGGCACCACTAAAGGCCTCGTGTGCCAACTCAAGTGCTTAGTTTGGGTTCGACCTTGCACGAGGGGATCCCGTGGCTTAAGCTAAGCGGTTGGAAGGCAACACCGTATATGTGGGCTATCGAATGAAGGCATCAAGTTACGTATTGACTAAGTCTATTGAGGGACTACATTATGCTACAAGCAAGCTACGGATTGAGACGTTGCCTTACTCATGCTACACGTTGGTGCAACGCTAAGGTGCGCAATGGCCTTAGGCGGAATCTAACACACGTGTTGGCACAAGGACTACGCCGTGGGCAAGAGAGTGACCCTCGGTGGCTTGTGGGCTTCGCATGACCAAGTGGCCATCCAATATGCATCTATTGAGGCATGCTTGACCCTACGACACTTCGAGATGCCATCAAAGACCCAACATGCAATGTTGGCTTGTCGGCTAAGTTGAGGACCTTCGCTAGCACATTGTTGTGTGGCTAGGCACCTTGATGACATAAACCTAAGTTGAGCGAGCACCTTGTTTGAGATAAGCTTGGCACTATGAAGCGACTTATGCCGTGCTTGGTGCACTTGAGGCGTCAGGCCTACTTGTGACATCCGGGTGAAAACGGAGCTTCCTTGTGAAGTTGTTTTGCTTGACAAAGCATTGGGGCCTAATGTTCAAACGGGTGAGACCATCAACACTTGATTTGTCAATGAGCTATGGCGGGCTTAAACTTTGTGGAGTTTGAGCGCCACACGGGCAAAAATTGATCCGCTGCGCCTCTAAAGGAGTCGGCCCGCGACAGTTGGTATCAGAGCTAGATCACTCATTTGGGGTGAGCTCGATCTAGAGCGGACATGCAGCTATCTTGTGATATCATTCTTCCGTGGACCCCGATGCAGCTGTTTGAAGGAGTTATGCATAAAACTCATCCTGGGGGACGTGTATGACATCCTAGACTCTAAACAAGACCGTCGTTGGTTTTTTGGTCATGTTTGAACCGAAGGAGCTGATTGGTGATGTCTTGGGGTATCCGTGCCTATTGTACTATTTTTCAACGATGCCTCGAACGCAGTAACCGTTCTTGAGGGTGCGAATTAAGCAGCATTGTGGCATCTAGTGTTTCCCTGCTAACTTGGTGTTTCCCTCTCACTTTGTGGACTTGGTGAGCATTTCTACACTGTGGGCACCTATGAAGCACGGGTACGCCACAAATGGTGGCGATACTCGTGCAGCATCGTGCCGTCTTTGATGCAGCGTCTGCATCTGTTGCGCAGCGCATCGGGGGGCAAGCGGTGTCTCGATGCGTTTGGGGAGAACTGCGGCTTGGCACGCCGTGGGTACGCCGGAATTGTCCAACAGAGAAGAAACAGAGAAGAGAGAGAAGAGAAGAGAGGAGTATCGCAGCTCAAGCTCAATCGGTCGATCGAAGACCAGACGATCGCGATCTGGATCTCTCTCTCGGATCGAAGCTCAAGCTCCATAGTCGATCGAACACCTTCGCGATCTGCCTTCTCAGTTGAGCTCAAGCTCAAGCTCCTTCGCGATGATCTGCCTTCACAATCTCTCTCGAGATCGAGATCGAGATCGCGATCGCGATCGCGAGACCTCTCTCTCCTTCTCTCTCTTGCATCGCCTCTGCTTTTACTTATCGAGGGTTTATACTATTATATGATAGTTATTATATATTATAACATATTAATATATTTTATATAATAGATATTATATAATATATTTAATACATATTAATAAATAAAAAATAATATATAAATAATGTAATTTTAATATATATAATAAATTTTATAAATTATAATTTTTATCATATATAATAAAAAATATATAATATATAATATAATTGATCATATATAATATATATAATAAATTTTATAAATTATAATTTTTATCATATATAATAAAAAATATATATTTATTGGCGTATCACTTGCAGTGCTACCCTACTTTTTTGGGATTTTGTCAGATCGACGCATCGTACTCGCACTGCATTACCGTACCCGTGCTTCATAGGTGGGCACACTATGGCGTGAGTATGCTACATTTGTGGACAGGTTGCTTCCTAACCAGCAGGGTTAGCATGATTGTGTTACTTTGTTGGCTACATGGGGATCTCTACTACAGTTTGGACTTGTGGAATGCTTGTATCAGATTGTGGGCATGTGATCTTCAGCTATTGAGCCTTAGAGACGGATTTTCGTTGGTAGCCGTGCACGTGCTATGACATTATCACTGGTTCGATTTAGGAGGCCTATGTTCCGACTGTTCCTGGTGGCATTTGCAACTTGTGCTTGTCAGTGGTTTTGCATCTTTAGACGCATGGTTATTGACTCTTAGAGGGTTTGTTCGGAAAATTTTCAAGATAAAATTTGAGATCTTGACTCTCGTGTGCAGAGGCACCGAGTGTACATGCTTGCTAGAGAGCGAGGTGATGGATGAAATCGCCGTTGTTGGAGGACAACCGTGTAGCGGGATTGTAAAGTCAAGACATAATTTGGTGCCAGGATCAGCGCACCGTTTTGAGCATCATTATTGAAATGGCTAGCTTTGTGGGTGGTAGGAGCGGTGAGCCTTTGAAAGGCGAAATCTTTGATTTTGATGAGATAGCTGACACGAGTGAAGGCAGTGGCCAAGGTACTGGGCAGCATGAGTTGAATACTAGCCAGAAGACCTAAGTAAGCCAGAGGGCATGAGTACAAGTTCAAACAGAGGGCTTGCCAGAGGGCACAAGCCTGATATTCAGCCAGTAGGCTACACTTTGCCAGAGGGCACGAGTTGAGCAAAAGCCAGTGGGCTTCATTTCAGCCAAAGGGCTACATTTCTAAGAGCAACATTAAAGCTTTGAGTTATAAAAGCTTATTCAGCCAGTGGGCTACACTTTGTTAAAAAGAGCGAGTTGAGCAGAGCCGGTGGGCTTCAATTCAGCCTGAGGGCTACACTTCTACAAGAGCATTGCCAGAGGGCACGAGTTTGAGTTAAGCCAGAGGGCTTCATTTTGCTAGAGAGCATGAGAAAATTTGAGTTTGCAAAGAATGCATTAGCCAGAGGGCTACAAATTTGCCAGAGGGCTTCAGCTAAAAAGTGTTTTAAAAGTTTGAACTTGCTTGAGAGCAACAGCCAAGAGGGCTTCAGAGACCGAGTTTGCCAGAGGGCATCAGCCAGAAGGCTTCAGAGACATGAGCTTGCTAATGAGCAGCAGCCAGAGGGCTTTCATTTCGCCAGAGGGCACATTACAGAGACACTTCAGTTTATTGAAGATATCAGCCAGAGGGCTTCGTGCTTGCCGGAGAAGGCATTGTTTAATCATTTTGAGGAGCAACTGTTGATTTGCATTGAGTCGACGAGGGCGTCGACAACTCGAGTGGAGGAGGAAGTCGCGATGCAACAACTTCTGCGAGTTAGCTCAGAGGAGCATTGGGAGCATGAGAGATCATTAGAGGAACATCGTCCAGAGGAGTCAGCTCAGAGGAGCTTGAGTTTGCTCGAAGGAGCTTGAGTTTGCTCAGAGGAGCATTGGCAGAGAGGCCATTTGAGAAGAGGGCTTGGCATTTCAAGAGCATTGGCATGGGGCAGAGTTTAGAGACGCTCAGAGGAGCTTTGGCAGAGGCCATTTTCAGAGAGGGCATTGGAGAAAAGTTGCCAGCAGAGGGTGCAACAAGTGGAGTGCATTTCAGCTGGATTTTAGTAGAGAACAATGAGGGGAGCTTGGCTAAAAGAGTTAGACGTTGAAGGTAGGCCATCAACATAGAGGTGTTGGACTCATCAGAAGAGCTGGAACACGCACTGCAGCATTAGCTTTGTGCTACATCAACGAGGACGTTGATGGTTGGAGTGGAGGAGAGTGTCACTGGTTGCCTTGCAAGGCTAACTCCATGATGTTTCGCTCGCGGTGGTGTGGCCATTTGAGTGCTCAAGAGTGGCCGTTGGAAGTGCCCCAATGTGGCCTAACATTGGCCCCAAGTAGCCCAAGGCATGTAGGCCACTAATAGCCAGCAAACGGCAAAGCCGCAGCCCATGCCAATAGCCAACCAGCACTGCCAGCAGCAGCAAACAGTGCTGCCAGCAGCAGCAAAATACAGCAGCAGCAGCCAGCAGTGCAGAATTTTGGCGCTTTGGTTCGGCACTCAAACGAAGGAGTTTCGGGCTGAATTTTTTGCTAGAAAGAGATCTTGGGGGAAGTGTTTTCCCGACCAAGTTTCATGATTTTTCTCAATTTATGGAATTTATGAAAAATCATTATGACTCCTCGGACATGTATGATGTTTCCTCCTGCCAGAGGGCAAATTGCTTAACAAGCATATATAAGGGGGCAAGATGTGCTAGCTATCTACCTCCCTGCCCAAACTGGGCTTCAAGTGAGCAACCTTGAGGCAACTCAAGGGCGGCTTTAGGCATCCAGAGAGGTGTCTAGAGTCTCCATGTGGGTTTGGGAGCCCCGTGGACGGTGCAATAATGTAGGCACTGCGCGCACCCTCTCGGGTGAGAGGTCCACTACGTTGTTTCCATTATGCCACGCAATATGGCATCTTTGGGAGTTGTTTTGGACCGAATGAGCTATCGAGGCACCACTAAAGGCCTCGTGTGCCAACTCAAGTGCTTGGTTTGGATTCAACCTTGCACGAGCCGTGGCTTAAGCTAAACGGTTGGAAGGCAACATCGCATATGTGGGCTATCGAATGAAGACATCAAGCTACGTATTGACTAAGTCCATTGAGAGACTACATTATGCTACAAGCAAGCTACGAATTGAGACGTTGCCTTACTCATGCTACACGTTGGTGCAACGCTAAGGTGCGCAATGGCCTTAGGCGGAATCTAACACACGTGTTGGCACGAGGACTACGCCATGGGCAAGAGAGTGACCCTCGGTGGCTTGTGGGCTTCGCATGACCAAGTGGCCATCCAATATGCATCTATTGAGGCATGCTTGACCCTACGACACTTCGAGATGCTATCAAAGACCCAACATGCAATGTTGGCTTGTCGGCTAAGTTGAGGACCTTCGCTAGCACATTGTTGTGTGGCTAGGCACCTTGATGACATAAACCTAAGTTGGGCGAGCACCTTGTTTGAGATAAGCTTGGCGCTATGAAGCAACTTATGCCGTGCTTGGTACCCTTGAGGCGTCAGGCCTACTTGTGGCATCCGGGTGAAGACGGAGCTTCCTTGTGAAGTTGTTTTGCTTGACAAAGCATTGAGGCCTAATGTTCAAACGGGTGAGACCATCAACACTCGATTTGTCAATGAGCTATGGCGGGCTTAAACTTGGTGGAGTTTGAGCGCCACATGGGCAAAAATTGATCCGCGGCGCCTCTAAAGGAGTCGGCCCGTGACACTTAGTCATGTTATTATCTTTATGCAATTTGTTATTTTTCACACAACCAACATAATATGCCAGTATTTCATATTCTTATTGAGCCCAGTGAATGAGAGCAGCTATTCGCTACATTAAATTTGTGGCATTGCCACACACCATAGGGAATAATTTTTCCCAGTGAACATATAAAAACAATGATAATTTTTTTGTTTCACTACGCATATCTATACAATTATAAGATGAATACAGAAATTACATATACAGGCCATAAATGAACACATGCAGAAATGGATGCAAGCCACCATGCACAGATACACAAACACACACACACATATATATACTGCTGCACAGCAGAATAAAAACTGATCATGAACACCAACCTGTGCGACCGAAGAAGAGTCAAGACCATGAACTCAGAGTCTGTGAGGAGAATATTTCCTTGGGCATACAACTCCAATATAACATAATGTGCATTAGCACCCAGTCCAAATTGGAAGAGTATTATCTGAATATGACATAAAATAGATACAATGATAACCATACAGTAAACTGACAATCAAAGCACAGGAGAGAATCAAACTAACTTGTATACTCAGAAAACAAAATCCCTCAAGGCCATACCCTATCATATCCAAGCTGCCGCACATCCTCGAGCCGCCTCGTCCGTATGTGCTTCCTCAATTTGAGAGTAAACCCAGAAGGAGTATTGCTTTTATCCCTATAAAACAGCTATAAATTAAATACACATTACTAAAATAAAATGCATTTCTACACTCAAATCTTTTTCTGCTATCTTATTATCAGTGAAAAACTCAACCCAGCACAACCAAGCCACCTAATTTAACTGGGCCGAGTGAGTGGAAGTTTTAAATTTCTTAGCATTCAATATTGAAATTCCGTTTTCTTTTTTACTTTCTCAGAAACCAAACAGGGTCTGCGAAGCTAAGCAAAGAGAGTCTCACCGAACATAAGCAGTTGTATGCAATCTCACACCACTTTCCATCAACAACAAGACCTTCTCGCTCTCCCCAGATTCAGTAACTCCACTACTATTCATAAGCTTGAATACATAAGTCTGCAACCAAGCGTAATCATCAAAACAATCCAATTAAAATCCCTTTTAAAATCATTCGATCATTCAGCTAAACAATTTAACGAACAGGTGGTGTCAATGATCCAATTCACATACATATACATATACACATATACAAAACATGTATTTGATTGTTACCTTGGGAGAGAGATCATAGACGTTGGAACAACGCATTCCGATTAAACGACGCAAGCACTTGACCTCGGCGGCCACATCGGCCGTGTTCATACGAACCTTCACCATCTTTCTGGGAGTTTTGCTCTGTTGGGGATTTTTTGATTTGGTTCTTGAATTTCTTGAAAGAAGAAATTAGTGAGAGAAAAGGAAACGAACTGGGATTGGAAATAATATGATTTGGTTTGGTTTGCTTTGGTTTGGTTTGGAGTATATAAAATTAAATTAAAGGCTGTTTGGCAACGAATGAAGAATTGTAAAACTAGGATTGGAAATGTAAATTACATTCACACCCCCTGGATACTTTTGAAATTATACTGTCACCACTTTTATTTTGCAATACTACCAACTTCTCCTATTTTAGAGATTTGTGTTAGAACATCTCCCAACAAAATAGGCATTTAGTCGCTATCTTAAACCACCACCATCTCATATGAACCTCATCACTCACAACTAATGAAACACACATCTACCATCACCACTCAAATTCTATATTATATATATATATATATATTACTAACAAACCAATAACTTGTTAGAATAATCTTCTGTGTAAATAAAATTAATTGAAACTAATTCAGACAAAATAAAATATAACTTACAGAATTTATTTTGTCGAACCAAAGAAAAATAAAAGACCAAGTTAAGTGTGTAACACTCTATCCTTAATACAGATTCGTCCCACTACGATACTTACGGTGATGTGGCGTCTATCTCCCAAGATGCAATGATCTTCACAAATTTGTAGTAGCACTTCAAACAAATTTGTTCGGCGAACTAGAACCTTGTGTTCTATACTCTCTGAATTTTAATTCTAAAAACTAATATGAAGAATAATGCAAAACTAATAAAATCTGGACAGCAAAAGAGACAATTTCATATTGATTTTGGATCCCCAAAACTACTAGAACATGGCTGTATTTATAGGCAAAAATAACAATCCCGCACAGGTGCAATTTAGAATATGAACATGTACAAAACTGTGTCAACAGACACTGTTTTGAAATTCAAACAGATCTGGACAAATATACCAACTGTAGTAGTTATATAACTGTTATTGAAACTGCTTGGACAGTTTTGAATTTAAATCTGTCCAGGTGCAACAGATAAGACCTGTTTGGATTGTATTAATCTGTCCGAAATTCAATCTGTCCAAGTGCTCAGATCAAGACTTGTTTGGACTGTATAACAAATCTGAAACTGATTAAATCAGTTCGGCAGATACTTTAGGAAATTCGGACAGAAGGAGACACAACTTATGGACAAGAATTTGAATTTGAATTACAAAATTTAAATTAATTTTTCCCGCAAGAAATTTTGGAAAAGATTCAAATAAATTTTGTCTAAAAAATTAATATTAGAACCGACCCGACTCACACTCACCAAGACATTTGCACGGACGCTGCACACGCCAGCGATATGGTGGTTTGGGCTAAGATTCATTTTGTCCATAACTCTTCCCTTCTACAAATTTGGGGTGCCCCTTAGAGCCCAACCCAAGTGTTGTAGTCTAGAGCTTATATACACAAAAAAAGCTCTCTTAAAGTTTCAATGTGGGACAACCCATTAAAAGGAAACTCACATTTAAATCTTTAAATGTCCATTCTACGAACCCGAAAACGACATCATCTTCCCATTTACTCATAAATGGTTTTGACGAGCCGTCTTCACCGTATGACTTGTCACGCGGCAAGGAACGCGTCACCTCTTCGAATCCGCCTCAAAAGACGTTTGGGGCCCACTCTATTTTGGGCTCAAAGTTGGCCCAAAATAAGCCTCATAAACCAAATTTTCCAACAATCCCCCACATGAATGGAATTTGACGGAGAAAAAATGCAACAACATGATCTAAATACCGATAGTACAAAAATTGAAAATATTCTGCAAATGATAGATAACTTTTAGCTTTGAACCTTCCCTTATGAGATACTATCGAATTTACTAGCTAACCAGTGAACATGATGTCTTTAACTGTTCAGCCGTTTGTGTAAACCAAGACAATAGAACTCACACAGTATATCCCCAAATACAGTTTAGTTCTCACTATTGTGTTCATTTTGGTCCTGAACAACCTGGTCTTTCATAAGTGCTCTACAGAATTGTAGCCCTTCAGAAATCTCATAGAACCGACCCAGTTCACACTCATATAGGTGATTCTTATAAAGAGTATCCTGCTATACTCCACTAGGTCTACCTAAATATAAGAATCATTAAAAGTATTATTTAACCTAACCTGCTGCAGACATCACTATTTCATTATTGAAATTGGTAGGATTTTGACTCCCCAGTGATTCTTCTGAGTCATACACAACTCGGTTGTCCCTTTGAACCTTGATCTTGGGATCTCCAGTCAATTAGGTTGGATTGCCGTTATGGTAACTCTTATTTAATAGGCTTAAGTCCCATTTCCCTCGATGAATTCTCAACTAACTTTCTTGCTAACCCTTTGGTTAGTGGATCTGCCATGTTGTCTTTAGACTTCACATATTCAACGGAAATAATTCCATTAGAGAATAGTTGTCTCGCGGTGTTATGTCGACGACAAATGTATCGTGACTTACCGTTATACATATGACTCTGTGCTCTACCTATTGCTGATTGACTATCACAATGTATGTATATAGCAAGCACTAGTTTTGGCCACATCAGAATATCTTCAAAGAAGTGGCGAAGCCATTTTGCTTCTTCCCCAGCTTTGTCTAAAACTATGAATTCTGATTTCATAGTAAGCCTAGTGTTCGCATCACAGTATCCTTCAAGTACTACTGAATATCTAGTATAATTTAGCCCAATGTTACGAGTAAATCGGAGATATCTTAGAACCCTTATAATTGTTTTCCAATGTTCTACTCCTGGATTACTCGTATATCTACTTAATTTACTTACTGCATAAGTTATATCTGGGCGAGTGCAGTTCATCAAATACATTAAGCTTCCAATAATTTGGGCATACTCTAATTGAGAAATATTTTCCTGTACATTCTTAGAAAGAAACAAATTAACATCTACGGGTGTTCTAGCAAGATGATCATCATCTTTGCAGAATTTGTCAAATATTTTCTCAATATAATGAGATTGTGACAAAGTATATCCTTCTGATGTTTTGGTAATTTTCATACCAAGAATTACATCAGCAATGCCCATGTCCTTTATGTCAAAATGTTTATTCAACATTTTCTTAATAGTTTTAATCATGTCATTATTACTACCTATGATGAACATATCATCCACATAAAGACATACTATGACATAACATTTGTCTGTGTTTTTAATATAAACACATTTGTCACACTCATTAATTTTAAATCCATTTGATATCATTGCCTTATCGAATTTCTCATGTCATTGGTTTGGCGCTTGTTTTAAACCATATAATGATTTAACTAATTTACACACTTTCTTTTCTTTTCCTGAAACAGAAAAATCTTCTAGTTATTCCATGTAAATTTCTTCATTTAACTCACCATTTAAGAAAGCATTTTTTATATCCATTTGATGAATTTCTAGATTGTATAAAGATGCAATAGCAATTAGCATTCTAATGGATGTTATTCTAGTTACCGGTGAGTATGTGTAAAAGTAATCAAGACCTTCTTTTTGTCTAAACCCTTTGACCACAAGTCTTGTCTTGTATTTGTCAATTGATCCATCCGCTTTTATTTTTCTTTTGAAAATCCACTTGTACCCAAGAGGTTTACAACCTGGTGGCAAATTTACCAATTCCCAAGTGAGATTTTGCAAGATGGATTCAATTTCACTATTGACAGCTTCTTTCTATAAAGGAGCTTCAGGACTGGACATAGCCTCTTTAAAAGTTAAAGGCTCATATTCTAACAAAAATGTTAGGAAATCTGGACCAAAAGATTTTGAGGTTCTAGCACGTTTACTACGCCTAGGTTCCTCTTCCTTATTTTGATCTAACTCTTGCCCTTGTTCTTGATCATGTTCATAATCCTGACTAGTAATAGCATCATAAGATCTTTTATTGTTACTAGTCTCTTGTCCAGTCTTGTTTGGAAATACATGTTCAAAGAAAGATACATTTCAAGATTCAATAATAGTATTTACATGCATTTTGGAATGTTCTGATTTATGAATCAAAAACCGATATGCACTACTATTCTTGGTATAACCAATGAAAATGCAATCAATGGTTTTAGGACCTATCTTAGTCTTTTTAGGACTAGGAATAACAACTTTAGCCAAACATCCCCACACTTTTAAGTATTTGTAGGATGGTACTCTTCCATACCACAATTCATAAGGTGTTTGATCAACTTTCTTTCGGAGTACTTTATTAAGTATATAATTAGCAGAACGTATTGCTTCCCCCACAAATTCTGAGGTAATCCAGAACTTATTTACATGGCATTCATCATTTCTTTTAAAGTCCTATTTTTCCTTTCAACAATTCCATTTTGCTGAGGTGAGTAAGGAGCAATGGTTTGATGAATTATTCTATATTATTTACAAAACTTACCGAAAGGTGATTCATAATTTTCAACTTCATTCTTATATTGAATGAAAGTTTTCAAAGCTTCATCCTTTGTTCGAATTAAATAAACATAACTATATCTAGTATAGTCATCTATAAAAGTGATAAAATATTTTTTTCCCACATCTGGTTTGAATTGATTTAAAATCACAAATGTTACTATGAATTAATTCAAGTGGTTCCGTACTTCTTTCAATTGAATGAAAATGAGTTTTAGATAATTTTGCCTCAACACAAATTTCACATTTATGATTTGAATCAATATCAAATTTAGGTAAACATTTCATATTAATTAATCTACGTAAAGATCCATAATTAACATGTCTTAGTCTACCATGCCATAAATTTGAAGACTCAAGCAAGTAAGAAGAAAATATATTTTTATTAATAACTGAGGGTATAACGGTCATTACATTCATCTTGAAAAGGTCATCAGACATGTAACATTTTCCTATATACATCCCATTCTTAGTAAGTACAAATTTATCACTCTCAAACACTAGCCTAAACTCATTCTTACTCAACAAAGATCCAGAAACAAGATTCTTGTAAATGTCCGGTACATGTAGCACATTGTTGAGAGTGAGTTCATTTCCAGATGTCATCTTCAAAACAATCTTCCCTTGTCCTTCAACTTTGGAAGTTGAGGAGCTGCCCATAAAAAGTTGTTCACCATTGTCTACTGTAGAATAAGATGTGAATATCTTTTTGTTGGCACAAATATGGCCAGTAGCACCAGTGTCCACCCATCATTCTTTAGAATTTCTGACAAGATTTGTCTCGGAAACAACTGCAGAAAGTTTGATGTCATCTACACCATTGGAAATATTGTCCACTTCGGTCATATGGGCTTGAGCAGGCTTCTTTCTTATTCTTCTTTTGTTTTTACCTTTGCTACGGCAATCTTTGGCCCGATATCCCTTTTTGTCACATGTGTAACATTTGCCATTAAACTTGTACTTTTTATTTTCTCCCTCTTTAGAGCTTTGTGATGAACTTTCTCCAGAAGATTTCCGTTTCTTGGTTTTTGAAGCATGTTTCACCACATTTGCCTTAGACTCCATAGGATGTTTACCAGCCCACTTTTCAGAATTGCGGTTGTCCTCCTCAATCTTCAAACGCACTATTAATTCTTCTAAAGGCATTTCTTTGCGCTTGTGTTTGAGGTAGTTCTTGAACTCCTTCCAGCCTTGTGGTAATTTCTCAATTAAGGCTGCAACTTGGAAGGATTCACTGAGAGACATGCCTTCTACGTGAATATCATGCAGAATGAGTTGGAGATCTTGAACTTGGTTGATTACAGTCTTAGAATCAACCATCACAAAGTCTAGGAATTTGCCAACCACAAATTTCTTTGAGCCAACATATTCCGTTTTGTATTTTTTCTCTAAAGACTCCCAAAGTTCCTTTACTGTCTTGATAGGACTGCAGACATTGTATAATGTGATATCAAATCCGTTCAAGATGTAGTTTCAGTAAAGGAAATCAGCATATTTCCAGGCATCAATCGCAGCAATAACTTACTGGTCGGTTTCATCCTCTTTCAAAACAGGAGCATCCTCACGGAGGAAATGAGCCAGGTTTAGAGTTGTAAGATAGAACAACATTTTCTGTTGCCATCTTTTAAAATCAGTTCCTGAGAATTTCTCTGACTTTTTACCATGATTTACCGGTACTGTCACCACAGGAGAAGGGGTTGGTGCAATTGTAGCCACCACAGTAGTACTAAATTATAAAATAAAATTAGAATTAGAATTTATACTACACAGAAAATTAATCCAAATTCACGGAATTAAATTCTGTAAAAATAAAAGAAAAAAAAATGTAACTTTTATTTTTCAATTAAGTTGGAAATAAAATAAAATTTTATTTAGCCAAATTAATTCCACACAAAAAATTAAATTCCTGTAACACTTCAATAATTAAAAAAAAAAACTGAAACAGAATTTTTTAATAAATGAATACTCAAAAATAAATTAAGAAAATCAAAATTAATTTCTGACAAAATTCCACAAATAAATATTCTGAATTATTAATGACACCAGTATATTACTACTAGTTGTCAAAGAAAATAGGCAGTATATTACTACTATCTATCAAATAGCATATAATCACTATTTGTTTTTCTAACCAGAATATTATTTTTGAAAAATCACAGAAAATAATTTTTGTAAGAACAAGAATGAGAAAGGAAAACAAACGAAAAATTCTGTAAACAGAATAATTCGAATCTATCTTAAGATTGTTGGAACAATCTTCTGTGTAAATAAAATAAATTGAAACTAATTTAGACAAAATAAAATAAAACTTACAAAATTTATTTTGTTGAACCAAAGAAAAATAAAAGACCAAGTCGAGTGTATGACACTTTGTCCTTAAGACAGATTCGCCCCGCTACGGTGCTTACGGTGATGTGGCGTCTATCTCCCAAGATACAATGATCTTCACAAATTTGTAGTAGCACTTCAAACAAATTTGTCCGGCGAACTAGAATATTGTGTTCTGTACTCTCTTAATTTTAATTCTAAAAACTAATATGAAGAATAATGCAAAACCAATAAAATCTGGACAGCAAAAAAGACAATTTCATATTGATTTTGGATCCCCAAAACTGCTGGAACATGGCTATATTTATAGGCAAAAATAACAGTCCCGAACAGGTGTAATTTAGAACATGAACAGGTGCAAAATTGTCTTAACAGACACTGTTTTGAAATTCAAACAGATCTAGACAGATATACCAACTGTAGCAGTTATATAACTGTTGTTGAAACTGCTTGGACAGTTTTGAATTTAAATATGTCCGAGTGCAACAAATAGGACCTATTTGGACTATATTAATCTGTCCGAAATTCAATCTGTCCAAATGCAACAGATTAAGACTTGTTTGGACTGTATAACAAATCTGAAACTGATTAAATCAGTTCGGCAGATACTTTAGGAAATTCGGACAGAAGGAGGCACAACTTATGGACAAGAATTTGAATTCAAATTCAAATTTGAATTACAAAATTTAAATTAATTTTTCCCGTAAGAAATTTTGGAAAAGATTCAAATAAATTTTGTCTAAAAAATTAATATTAGAACCAACCCGACGGAGCACGACTCGGCCGGACAACGGCGCGCGTGTGGTGGTTTGTGTTAAGATTCATTTTGCCTATAATTCCTCCCTTCTAAAAACTTGGGGTGCCCCTTGGGGCCCAACTCAAGTGTTGTAGTCTAGAGCTTATATACACAAAAAAACTCTCTTAAAGTTTTAATGTGGGACAACCCATTAAAAGGAAACTCACATTTAAAGCCAAGTTTGGCATCTCCCCAAAAAGTTAAAAAGTTATCACTATTCACAAAAAAAATATATTAAAAAATTAATTTTTCACACATCAATTCACATAGCCGTACAACTCATTAATTGACCTGTGAAGCTCTTTGCTGCGTTTGAAAGGAAAAATTGCATAGTTTGGTGTAATTTTCACACACTGCTGTTCGGCTCAGGGGGCTCATCACAGGTCCCGTTTTGATAATCTGAACCGTTGAATGTGTAGAATTCGTTGAGTCCTATATGTTTATAAAAATCACATTGATTGAATATCGATAACTATATGATCAAATTATTTTTGTATAAAAAAAATGAATGGTGTTATAATTAACGATTGAAAAAAAACACATCTGATCAGATAGCTATCGATATCCGATTAACGTGATTTTTTATGGGCATATAGTGCTCGACGAAACGGCTCAAATTATCAAAATGGGACCCGTGATGGCCCTCACGAGCCGAACAAAATCGTTTAGTGCATTGCCCGAAAATTAGCCAATAATTTCTTACAATCAACTCAACCCTCAGATTATACAGCTGTTGACTTTTCATTTCTAATCTTCTCCTACACACTTCTTTATATAATTTTTTAATACACATTTTTTCGTAAAAAGTTAAAAAATTAACCCAAACATCCATATTTTTTTCCTCAACTTTTTAGTTTAAAAAGACAAAAAATGCACTTATTTAGGACACCCCAAACAACCCCTAAATCTTTAAATGTTCATTCCATGAACCCGAAAACGACGCCATTTTCTCATTCACTCATAAATGGTTTTGACAAGCTGTTTTCACCATGTGATTTTCTACGCGACAAGAAACACGTCACCTCTTCGAAACCGTCTCAAAAGACGTTTGGGGCCCACTCCATTTTGGGCTCAAAGTTAGCCTAAAATAAGTCTTATAAACCAAATTTTCCAACATAACTACCATACAAACTCCCAACAAATGGTAAAAGAGAGAGATGGATGTTTTTTTGCTTTTAAAGTTGGTTGGGTAAGGATTGATGTAGGGAAAGAGGCTGATAAATTGATGATTTTCCTCGACTCGTAGATGATTTTTTCAGCGAATTTGTTATTTTTTTGTTGTTGATGTTTTTTATTTATTTATTTTTTTATCCCTTTTGCTATATGGTTTGTGTGACCCTTTGAGTCTTGTTCAGTATGTTATTGTTTTTAATATAAATGTTTCTACGTTCTCAAAAATTAAAAAACATTCAGAATTCTTTTATCGAGAAATTTAGAGTTTAAAATTAATTTTTTTAGATTTATTCCTCATCCAACAATTTCCAATTTCCATTTTCCATTTTCCATTTTCCATAAACATTTACAATTTTTACTTCTAAGGAGTTTTTGAGTTTTTGTTCTAGTCCCCTTTTCAAGCCAGATTCCAAAAAGTACATAACTTAATTCACTTCAATCCAAATTAGATTTACTTAAAATTCAGAAAGCTTTATACCACATTTAAAACCATGCCACTCTTCTCTGAGGTAATATTCACATTTGTGCATGTCTATATTTAAGTCAAGACCTCAAGTATAGGACAAATGTTGAAAATAAGGTAACTGAACCAAGCAGCCTCATTACAATTTTCCATTCATTTTATTTTTTTTTAAAAATAACATGCATTTAAATTCTTAAAAAAAGGAGCATATAACATTGGTCTAAATTCTGGAACAAACACAATTTGTAAAGCATAATGGCCATTTACAGGTAACAGATTGATTTTCCTGCCATGCCTCGGTACAAGAGGCCATTCCTCCCTCATATGCATTTTGTCAAGTAACTAATAACAATACAGACGTGAACTCAATTACAGCATACCAATGATACCCCTAAATTGGTCCTGCATGTAAGTAATGACTTTCTGAAAAGATGATATACATTGCAGATGAACCCACTATGTACACTTACACCAGTGGCTCGGTTTGGTTGTGCACTATATCTACATGATTTTCTTGTGTACCCCTTCACTCCTGTGATGCCTTGACAATTTTGCAGTTGTCCGACATCTCTAATGATGCTCAACAAATCTGAACACAGACCGGACCAGACCATCCCACGGGGTATTTTCTTTGTCAAGACGCTGATTCTCTCCGAATGAAACTGGAGCATTACATGTATGGCTGGAAAGGACAAGCTCGGTCAACTCAAATCAAAACCAGCATCGGCATTTATAGCATACACCAATTTCTGCTCCAGTTGCTCTTTACTGTATTACAGACACGTTTGATGAAAGTCAATAAAGAATAAGGACTTGAAGCACGAAAATTAAAGAATAAGATAGATTATTAACATGTGAAGACCAAGAAAAAGGGGAGTAAACTAGTTTCAGATGCTATTCTTTTTCTTATTTGACAAGTAACCGAGACAAGTGGGCACTCCAAACTACATAACCAAAGACAATGTCACTAGTGGCATTACATGTGCTCTAAAAAGATAATGTAGATTTGGAGTGCCTACTTGTCTCGGTTTGTGAGAATGTGTTGCCCAGCCTCTCAGGCTTGTGAGTGGCAGTAAAGTGTAGGCTAGGTCAGTTTTGAGATGCTTCGTTTGTGAGGCAATGGGATTTTTGGCCGTGTCTTCGTGTCTTTGGACATGTGACTTGAGCTAGACATAATCAAAGAGTTGATACTCTTGATCAAAGGTTAACAATTTTCATCTTTCGTTCTTGTACACAATCAAAGAGTTAGTGATATTTTTTTTGATATAACATTTCATGCTTATTTGAGTATTAGCAATGATCTTGGAGATTGTGTAGTGCTTACCCTTGAACTTCTTTGTTTACACAATACTGATATTCTTTGTTTCTCTCTTCATCTTCACATTCCTATCTAATAATCTCTTAGGGCATATTTTAACAAATGAGTTAATTAAGTCCAATATTTTCAAAGATGAGTATGATGATGATGATGAAGATTCAGAGCCCGGTAGGATGCTACTACGGTAATTCGATGCACTGGTCACAAATATGAATCCCTGAAGTGGTGCACTACCAGGTGAATGTAAACCACAGTTGGAGCAAAGAGAAAATTCTTTATACAAAAAGATAACAGAACTGGGACAAACCTTCTGTATGGAGGAAGCTTTAGAAGATTCATACAAGTAGCTGATGTTGGTAATCGATCAAGAGTTTCTTCAGAAGCATCACCACCAGCCCTAAGAGAATACTCAAAAATAAATTCTCAGCAACTGAAGGAGTGCTAAGAAAGAAAATAGTACATATGAAACTCATACAGAACACAACAGCGAGGGCTATCACCTTTGTATGCAGAATAAAGGTTCCAGGTATTTAAATCCAAGCAAAGGTCCTCGAGAGCACCCAGTTACAAACCTGAAAGAGAAAACGCATACGAATAAAGACAAAGAAAACAAAACAAAACATTTGGTTATTGTCCTTTTTAAAAGATCTTTTTATTCCTTAAGTATCCTTTTCAAAAGATTTCAAGGCCCTAACAACTACCTACATAGCTACAGCCATGCACGGAGTGCCATTTATGTTGGTAAAATATTTTTAAGCAATCAACATTTATTTGAGTAAATTCATGCACTAGTTCATCTTAGATTGACTGGTAAAGAATTCAAATGAAACAATGTTATACAACACTAGAAAAAAAAAAAAAAAATGGTTTACTTCAAAATTGGCCTGGAAATAAACATATATGATTGAACACAACAGGGCAGCATGTCAGAAAAGTTCTCAAGGCCCTTTATTTAATTTAAGAGGAGAGTGCCAAGGCAACCATAGGGGAGAGAGAGGGGGGGGTAGGGGAGAGCCCTGTATGCCAGATTAGAAGATATGGATGATGATTGTTGCACGTATGAAGCCTCCTTATATAGAGTGGTGAGCCATGTGGGGCAACTTAGTTAGAGATAGGTGGATCAACCCCTTGGCTAGACAAAATGGAGGGAACTTTGGTCAACTCTGCAACCTTAGCATTAGCCTCAGGAGATGTATCATGTATAGACAATGGGTAGTTATGAAACGTTCATTTTTGGTGTGTCATGATAGCTCAGAGTACTGTCATTTTTACCAACTTGGCAATGCTTTTTTCCAAGAAAGAGGAACAAATATTCAATATACTAACTCAGAAAGGTTTTTTCCCAGTTATTCCTTTTTTCTTTTTCCCTTCCCCCAAATTGAATCATTCACAAAGAGAAACAAAGAAAGAAAGATAATAAAATCCAAATCCGAATCCAAAACTCCATCCATCAACCCAAAAGAGGGGAAAATGACATCATTTTGTAAAAGATGAACAAAAAGAAGATACCAAGCCAAAAAAACAATGGTATAAACAAAGTAAAACTTGGATTTAGTTCTAAGGAAATTACACAAAGAACATACATGAATAAATTCAAGTGCCATATGAACAACTGCAGCATGTATACCATTATGTAACCCACACATCAGAGAATTTGAGAAGTTAATGATAAATGAAGAACTCACTTCAAAAATTTCATCTGATTTTCCCTGGAAAAATTCCTAAGAACTTCCCAGAACATATCAATGACATAATGATCCTGTCAAAAAAAATATATATGTAGCTGTCATTAACTGCAAAATACCAAAGATTTAGCGATACTTAAGGCTTGATAATGAAAACCGGTATTAAAAATCTAATGCATTTCATACTTCACATTCCTTCTATTTAATAGATTTGTACACCATACTTTTGCTAGAAAGGAGTTTATTATGGTAGCAAAATTTTAAGGTCTTAATCCAGACCTTGAACTGCAAACTACATTCTATGCAATTGGAAATTTACTCACAGAACCAGCAGTGTAGAAGACAGTTTTCTTACCAATCAAAAAAAGAACATAAAAAAGCTCATCAAGATAGCAAACATTAAAAGTATTTAAATAACAGCACATGTAAAGTACCACCTGGCCCCCTGGCCCAAGAATTGAAGGAGTTTTTGGGCACAACTGGCACTGCCAGGTGATTTTTATTCTTTTTAATGACGAGGAACCTCCCGAAGGCAGGGGGCCCTTAGGACCCACTCCTGCAGAGTAAATTGATACTGCCAAGTGATTCTATTGTAAACAAAACCCTAAATTGAATCTTAAAGAAACCAAGACGATAACTGTTGATGAATAATTACTGAAAATTTCTAAAGCAATCTCCACCTACAAGCACTGCACTAACTTGTAGAAGTAAAAGAACTTACACTATAATAACCACCCGCATAATTAGTATGGGCTCGAAGATCCTCAACATCAAAGCCATCAACTGATCCAGATATCAGAAGCTGGAAAAAAATAAAATAAAACAATAATAATAATTTAGAAAAATGCTAAAGATGTTGGAAATTGAGACCCCAGGGAACGAAATTGAAGTTCTCATCACAAATAATTAGAGCAATGAACATATGCAGTCATGTACCTAAGAGGACAAAGAAAAACAAACAAAGATGAGAATTGGAATGCATAACAAATACCTTGACATGCTATAAAATCAATAGTAAGAGTGCCACACAAACTCTACCAACTTGCAAGGATGACTAAATGTATTATTAAATTAAAAGTCACACTCAAGGAACTTGACTTTGTGTTCTAGTGCACCAAACCAGTTCTGCATATGAAATATATATGATTATAACAACTACATTAACACACAGAAGGTGATTGGTAATAATATATAATTGTGGCTGGATGCAATTTTAAATGAATAAATATTAATTTATGTGCAAGCTCATGTTTCTTATGTTTCAATTTCTTTCTTAATGATGATAACATATAACGGCAAACAATTGTTCTTTATGTATGTTCTTATGAATCTTATAGCTCCTCCAAGCAAATGCTGAGTGAAAAACAATTATGCTAATGCATACTGTAATTCTAAATTTCTTCCAATAACAGGTAACAATACCTGAAGTTCATGTTCATTAAACATGTCTATCCAATCTTTCTGTATAAGCTGCTGAAATCCCCTCAAGAAATGGGAACTTTGTTGGCGTATCTGAGAGTCATATTACGACATCATAATTATAAAAGAAAATGAAGTTTGAGAAGGAACTTGACAAATTAAAGAGGAAAACACTTGCTACCTGAAAATTCAATCGACGGTTGGCTATAAGATGAATAAATGTAATGACATTCTCATTAGTAACACGTATGTTTTTCCCTCCTGGAAGCAACTCTTCTACATTTTGCTCCCCATAGTCATTGTTCACAATAACAAAGTACAATTCCAACTCTGAAATATCATCTTCATAATGCTGTACATCAAACAAAAGATAAATTAATAAATAAATAGCACAAAATTACACATAACCACAAATATGGGTATGAAATTGAGCCACAAAACAACAAAAGGAGATGGGTAGACCAACAAGAAATTACTTGCAAATCATTCTAAACCGGTCTAGGTTAATTTTTGTTAGCAATTAAATTGATTGTATGTACAGATTTATCATATTAGACCTCAAAAAATGACATCATACAAATTTTGTAAATTTGTGCAAGTAGCTAGCTCCCTTTTCTTTGGTGATTATTCAACAGGAGGGTTCCCTGCCTTTAAATACAATGGAAAAAAACAAAATGGAACTTTTCCATTTTCATGGAAATTCAAAGATGTCCTAAAACTGGTTTGGTTGACAAGAAGATAACATATGCATATATATTCAAATTCCATAACTTCTGGTCAAAATAGCAGTAACAATTAATTTTTTGGCTTCATCAATTTTGTGAACCTGTTGAAGCATAAGGATTCACTATGACCTATTGCACAAAAGGCCAACAAGGAAGAGCGAGAAATATCACCTTTAAGAAAATAAGGTGGCGATATAACTCTGGATCCAAGGCAGGTAAATCATTCAAGTAGTTGTACCTGCTCAAAGAATTATGGATGCATCAAAATAAGATAAACTATAGAATGCATATTACTCTGATACAAATAAATTAAGCAAAGAAATGCCATATTTAGTAAGAAATTAAATCAAAATGGAACTATCACCAATCCAAAATGCCCACAATACAAATCATACTAAGAACCAATTGGCTTCTGAACTAAGACTCAAATTAGGCAATACGACAGCTACTACGAGCCAATTTGGCACCCCAAAGATTCATCAAACACATCTGGAGATGGTCTCGAAATAAAAAATCTACTTACATAATGCATATAGATATATACACAAAACAAATATGTGGATTTTTACCACATTTTGAGGAGGGGAAAAGGAGTGAACAGAGAAAGAGAGAAAGAGAAAAAGAGAAGTGATACAAAGTTGATCTTCAATCAAGCAGTCTAGACCATGAAGAAAATCATTTGACAATGTAGAAGACCTAAAATACTAATGAAGCATTTGATAATCTTTGAGGCCAATGAACTATCATAGTAATGCAATAAGGACTAAACAGTTCAAGCCCCATAAGTAAAAGTAGAAATCAGGAGTAAATTTAAAAAGAAAAAAAATAAGACTGATGAGGGAAGCAGAGATTAGGAGCCGACTGCAACTTTAAATTTTGATTTTGTATTCTCATATCCAAATAATATAATCATTAATCACTTAGTTCAAACTTTCCATAATTTCACTTACAAGTATCTGAACTTCAAATAATGACCAATATAGATAATATGCAAATGTGACACACATAGATGAAACAAAATACCCTCAAATAGGAACATAGAAATTTTTTATGGGATCAATGACTAATAAAGAAGGAAAAAATAAAAAAAATGTGAGCCCGAGAAGCTATCTGAAACCTTACTTTTGCTTTAATTTGCTCAAGAAGAATGTCGCAAATGGTATATCAACAAGAATCCCTTCAAACATCGCCTGCAGTATTTTGAAAGAGAGGTAATGTCCCACTATAAAGCATCATGAGAGGCAAAAAAATAGATAGCAAAGAAAACAATTCAACTACCATTTTAACAATAGAATTGCTAAGTAAACTAATTGAACAAAAATTCCTGGGGGAAAAGAAAAAAAAAAAAAAAACAAAACAAAACAAAAAAGAAGAAGAAACAAGAGGAACAAAGCTAATAAGGATAGTAAGATAGGGGAAAAAGGACAACTAAATCTGTAAAGTGATCAGTAGGAAAACATAAAATAATATGATGAGTAAAACAATATACTAAAAAATAGTTGAATCAGAATGTATTGATAATTGCTGGGAGAAAATTTTGTGCTGATCCATGGAAGATCTTTGCATGTAATGACGGTTGGAGTACTAAATAAGAACTAGTACAGAAAGGACAAAAGTTATCCATGGCTAAATTAAAAGCTGCATCTGGAGCAGTAAATCATTGAAGCCGATATTAATAAAAGAAAATTGATAATTGAGTGGATGCAGATATATACACCACATTTAAACTGGGGGTGGGAATTGATTTTTGCAATCCATTCCAAGTAGATCACTTATTGAGAACTACACAATGGTACTAAACATGAGTACCCTAGAACTCAACTCAGCTCCTCATAACATTAACCCAACCATTTGGTGCTTGGTCAAATAATTCTGCGGCGTCGTTCTGCCTACATAGGGTCAAAAAAAAGATTTTTTTTTAATAATGACTTTTCATTTATTTATCCTTCAACATCATACTTTTTTGGGCAAAATACAAGCTAGAAGCTATAAAGGCATGTTCATGTAGTATGCTATAAGAATTATGACTGGCCCAAAGGAACATGATATCCTGTAAAAACTTTTTTCCAAAATTTCATAATGATGGCAAGGACATGGTCACCTTCAGCTGCCACCATGAAATTATTGTCAATCATGTTATCTGCTTGCTTCATGCATAATGCAGCGAATGTGTATGCAGTTCATCAATTTTTATGAAATTACACGCTGAGTACATGACAGATAGAAGGCACAAAACTCCACCTTCGCGAGAACAGTTCCAAGAAGATGAAAAAACTGGAGATGGTCTTCATGTACCATTCCTGATCCAGGATTGGGGTAGAGTAGGTGATCCGCCGTTTCCTGGATTATCAGGCGAAGACTATTAAATAAAATACAAGACAACAAAATAATACAGCACTGAAAGCTGGTAGACATATAATCGAAGTACATGGTCATGATATCTTCAGATAGGCATCACAAGTTTTAGAACTATTCAGATATGCATAATTCTCAGCAACAACTATACAAATTACAACCTTAAATAACCCATACTGCACGTCAAAAGCTGCCCGAGTAATGTTCTCCATGAAATCTTTGAAAATTCCCCCACCATCAATACCAGCCTCCTCAACTCCAAATTCATTCACAAAGGTGACACGAATCTGGATGCATAGATCAGAAAATCACTAGATGTTGATAAAGAAAACAAAAATCTAAGTTGCGTTTAGTAGAGTTTTGTAAATATGATTTGAAAGTATGAGTTGTATTTTGAGTTTGTGAGTTGTGGAATTATGATTTGAGTGTAGAAAATTTGTTTGGTTATGATTTTTGAAGAGAGTGTTGAATTGAGTGTGGAATTGAGTTTTAAAAGTTTGATTTGACAAGTAACAAAATTTGTTTGCTTATGAGTTTTGGAAAAAGTTTTCAAAGCTTAATTCAAATTGTTATAACTCATAACAAAACACACTACTTTCACACTATTGAAAATTCTGATCAACACTCATAATCAAACTATTTTTAAAATTCAATTCAAAAAATTATTAACAAAAAATAACATTAATCAATTTTTTTAATTGAATTTTAGAAAGTTTGATTTGACATATAAAGTAACAAATTTTTTATTAACAGAAAATAACATTGAAAAAAATTAACAAAAAATTAGAAAATAACATTATTAACAGAAAATAACATTAAGAAAAATTCATAATAAACAGAAAATAACATTATTAACAAAAAATTTAAATCATAATTATTTAAATAATTTAAGTAATCTAAAAAATTTAATAAGTAAAAAATTAAAACAAATATTCAAAAAATTTAAATTGTAAAAATTTAAATAATTTAAATTCAAAAAATTTAAATAATTTAAAATGTTAATATTTTAAATTTAAAAATAACTCTACACTCAAATCATAGCCAAACACATAAAACAAATCTCAGTTAAGAAATTATTTTTAAAACACATAACTAAACACATAACTCGAAACTCGATATTACTTTTACAACTCTGCACTCAAATCGTAACCAAATACATAACAAAAAAATTAAAATATTTAAAAATATTTTTATAAAACAGAGTTTGAATTTATTTTTATAAAATATTTTAAAATTTAAAAAATTAAAATCGTAATATTTTGAAATTAAAATATTTAAAAATATTCAAAAAATTAAAAAATTAAAAAAAAATGTAACATAGTTAAATATTAAAATATTTAAAATCTTAACAAAATTAAAATATTTTTAAAATATTTAAAAAATTAAAATATTGATTTGAATTGAGTTTTGAAAAGAGTTTTAAATTATGTGTTTGGCTATGAGTTTTGAAAAATAATGATTATGTTTTGAATTGAGTTTTGAGAAATGGGTATAGAATTATGATTTGAAAACTCAAGACAAACAATATACTCAAATCAATGGGTGGAACTATAATTTGAAACCCTAACCAAACGGAGCTCTAATCTTTCTCTACGAAATTGATGTATG
Source organism: Camellia lanceoleosa (assembly GCA_025200525.1). Classification (NCBI taxonomy): domain Eukaryota; kingdom Viridiplantae; phylum Streptophyta; class Magnoliopsida; order Ericales; family Theaceae; genus Camellia; species Camellia lanceoleosa. The sequence goes on along the minus strand of JANUSC010000157.1, from coordinate 104,078 downwards.
TGTCTGTTTTATCTGAGGACAGGGCAGATCTTTCATAGTTGCAAATAAAAAATCTCAATACAAACAAACGAGTTGAGACACTACCGGTCCTCGAAGATCCTCTTCAGATAATGCACTCAACTGGGTAAAAGCATCTTCCATAATATGATCCCGTCGTATTCTGAATAGGTTTCTTGTAAAAACAGCATGAGACCCATGTCTTTGCCTTGCTTCTGCCAACTGCGACTAGTAGATGATTTTCAAAATAATAGAAAACAAAATAAATAAATGAGTAAAAAAGAAATCGAATGGTAACTTTGAAAGGCCTTCCATAAACAAAAGTGAATAGAACAAATATTTGAACATCATTATTGATGACGACAACCACCCATCCTATCTATTTAATTATATGAACACCCCCTCAACTATGACCCATTTTTAACTCAACCAAAAACTATTTTATCCAGCGGTACCCCCAAAAGTATGCCGCAAGTAAAATTAACTAAAAAAATAGACTTTTGGGGGTGTTAAATTTGTGCTCCAAACTCTCTAAAAACCTCTCTCTCCTTTCAAAAAAAACCTCCTCCCCGTGGCCTCTCATTGGGCCGGCCGGCCGCCGCCTTTGGCTATGGTGGTCGGCTGGGCTAGCGTCTTCCGTGTTTGTTTGCTGTCTTTCTGTTAATAAACTTGAGTCTCCCGTTATCTTCCCACCTGGGGTTGTTTGTAGTGCTGCGGTTTGTGTGTCTCCTGGTGGTGTTTCCGGTGCTGCGGTGTGGTATAGCTGATTTGTGGGGGGGTTTTGGTTGTGGTGTTGTCAGCAAGGATCATCCAGGGTCTACACTCGTGCGCTCTTTGCGAGTAGGAGTTTGAGGGGTGAAATGTGGTTCAGTTTTGTGGAGCAGCTTCGATGCTTGGTTTGGGCGGAAACTTGAGTGTCGGTGTCGACCCAGATCTGTCCGATTTTTCATTCGAGCACTCCTTTTCGTGTGAGAGTTTGAGGGGTGTATGAAGAACTTGAGAAGGGTGAAGATCTGCTGGCGTGGATGATCTGCAGTGGTGTCCCTGTGGTTGTGTGAGAGTTTGAGCGCTCCACTCATGTGTGGGTGGTGATCTGTAGCAGCATTGGCGTGGTGGCATAGGGAGGTGATGATCTGCTTGGCAGAAGGTGTTGATTGCAGCAGTGGGTGTCAGTGGGTGATGATCTGCTTTGTTCTTGGGTGTTTGGCTGTGAGTAAGAAGATTGCAGCAGTGGCGTGGGTGTTTTCCGGTAGTGGCTGGGGTGTCTCCTCGACCGGTGTGGTTAGGCTGCTTTGTGGCATAGGTGTTGTTGGGCTGCTTTGTGGCATAGGGAGGAGAGGGCTACAGCATAGGGTGGCTGTAGGCAGGCGTGAGGGTGTTTGGCAGAAGGTGTTGGCAGAGGGTGTTTGGCGTGTTGGCAGAGGGTGTTAGCAGAGGGTGTTTGGCGTGTTGGCAGAGGGTGTTAGGCAGCTGTCTGTGTTTGTTTAGTTTATTTTGGGTGTTGGTTTTAGTTCTTTTATTTTGTTTTGGATGTTTTGGTGGGTTGATACGCGGGGATTCTTGTATTTTAATTTTTCTCAGTTAAGTTCTTCTTAACTTTTTTAATTAAAAATCGAGAGGCTTAGGGGTTGGTTGTATGGATGCGAGTAGCAGTAGTAGGGGTATTTTTATACTTCCGAATCTCTCTCGATGCATGTCATCTTTCTGTACTTTTAATTTCATGCTGTTAAATGAAATTTTTCTTTGCCGATCAAAAACTAAAAAAATAGTCACATGACCATCACATGCAGTTGTATAAGTTAGATAATGACAATTATGCACCCATTCAAAAGTCTTGGACCAATATTTCTTCTATCATTTTTTTCTAGGAACAGTATATCCTCTCTCCCTACAATCTTTCTTTAGTTCATAACAATGTATCCTTACTGTATTAAATTTCAACTTTCATCCACTTAAGCACACCTCCTTCCCTGTTTGTCACTACCAGTGCCACCACTACTTGCATCTCTCTCTTTCTCTTTCTCTCCCTATATATATATACATAGGTGTATCTCAGTATACATATATACACCCATATGCGATCTACACACATGTAATTATGCCAAATCGACCATATCACAAAGCACGGTATCACGAAAACGAGGTGCAATGGACTGATGGAGGTGATATGGTGGTGCCATCGTCCTCCAGTAGGAGGAGAGAACAAGAGACAGAGAATGAAGGAAAGAAGAAATGAAACACAATGCTTATATATTTTGATTCAAGTGAGGATAAAATTGTGATTTTGTATTTTCTGTCAACAGTGGTAAACTGAATTAACTTGAAGGTGAGACCAGTTGTGTATACTACGTTTAGAGGTGTTACGTGATTTCCATACTAAGTTGAGGGGGTGTCCATGTAATTATCCCTATTTAAAAATATTTAAGACAAGCAGGAATTGATATTAAAAACAAGCTTGAAACGAGTTAGCAACTCACAGTAAATATTTTAACTCTGCTTGTAGATGGCACCAAGAATGGAGCTTGTTTCAGTATTTCACAAGCTCTAGTATTTTCTATCATAGCCTGCAGAAAGTCAATATGATATTGGAACAGCCGGTGCTAAAGCACTTCAGTTCAAAAGATCTGAAGACACTATTGATGAACTATTTACCTGAGAAATAAAGTGCTCATTGACACCATCAGCATGGAAATCACTAGGAGTTGTAAACTGCCGTCTGTTATTCCAATCTTGCAACTGCAAAAATAGTTTTACACAACAAATTAGAACAATAATTAAGTTCATTACCTCCCAAGTGCTTGAATAAAGCCAATTGCGTCCAAAAGATTTCAATTTTGTTAACTAATCAATGCTGACTGTCTCTGAAAAGAAAACCGACAATTAACAAGATGAGATCATATATACCTGTGACAGGAGCTCAGAAGCTACAATGCTAACCCTATGCTGAACAAATTCTAAAGGGTGCCTCTTAAGAGTAAAGACCTCAGCAGATGAATGAACTAAGTTAGATGGAGCAACAGAATTCACCCATAGGAGTTGCCATAAAGCCTACAGAAATGACCAATTACAAATATTAAAAATTATGCCAATTGCAATTCCATCTTACACAGTTAAAAGTACAAACAGTCTACAATTTGCCTACAGGATATCCATATTACTTCTCCACCTTGGCATGATATACACTCATGTGAAAACTTCTATTGCAGGAACAAGAAATACCGCCAAAGTGTAATTTTTCTGCGTGAGCTGATTTGAAGATTCTACAACCACATAAAATTACCTGTCTTAAGATAACAATCAAGCATTTGATATCTTTTAATGACAATGGCTTCTCCTGCTCATAGAACTCCTCATTATCAACTATCATAAGCATGTGCCTGATCCATCAAATTAGGGGGTCACATTAGTCCCCTCAACTTTATCATAGCTTCAATACCTCAGACAACCACATATCCATCTAATTAATTCAGACAACTTTAGAAAATTACAAACAAAACTGAACATAGAACAAGTAGCATTCTTACTTATACACAGGGCAGAAAACTGACAAAGGTAATAGCCAGCCAGGTGCATCTCCCGGCAGGTATGCTAGTTGTCCAGACAAGGATGACCATTTCTGATTGTCATGGCATCGCTTCATGAAGTTCCATAGTACAGGAACAAGCGCTGTTCTATATGCTAGTACAGTCATAACACGCTCAAGGGGTAAAATGTTGAAAGTCACGTGCAAGAAAGCACAAGCAGCACCAACAGCTAATACCTCTTTGCTGTGAGGCCCTTCTTTATATGAACCATTGACAAGTGAAATCTCTCCGAACAGAACATTTGTCTACTCAAGAGGCATAAAATACATACATGTCACTCCATGGTTAAGAGGCATGAAATACGTTGACAATATAAAAAATAGTCACTCAGCAACTACTAAGTGTGATATGTCAGGATTACGCACCAATTGTAGAAGAAACCGTGGATCTATTGCATTGGAAATCTGTTTTTCCAAATCCCTGTTCAGACCCCTTTCCATTACTTCATATCCAACAATCATTTCATCCTCGTCCACTTTGGAATTTAGTCACATAAATATACAATTCAATGAACAATTAGGAAAAACTGCATAGTTTAGTAAGGTTCTATAATGCACACAAAGAAATTCCCTAAAAAATGCACCAAACGGGGAGAAAAAGGGAAAAACTCGAGTATATTCTGTCCAAGACATACTTTCTTTACTTTCTTTCTTTGATGATTGCATCGGAGGAAGCGCCTCCAACAAAAATGTTGCAACAGCTGCAAAGTCTATAGCCTGCTCAATAAAAGAGAAAGGGGAAGAATAAAACTTTATTAGATTTTAGCATCTAAAAACTCAAAGCACTGCAGGGTAAGCTACTTTAAGTAGATTATACATGAGGAGATTATTACATTCATGACAAGAGAATCTATCAACAGTGATCTGAAACAAGACTTCGGTAGCAACCTGGGACACATTAGGGAACTTCTCTTCCCAGTCAAAAGATATCAACGCTGTTGTTACACCACACATACCTCAATCCAATTAAAGGTAGCCCATCAACTCATTAGCTTCTATAAAACCCAAAAAATTCCCTCATGGAAGATGATATATGATTACAATCATGCCTTTCAACTAGAATTGGAATAACATTAAAATCCCCTCTAACACACCCGGCATAGTCCATCTCCTTTTAGCTGTCAACAATTCCCCCCACAACCACTTCCTATGGTACAGCCCTGTCAAAATTCAAGAAAAACTATCATCCACAAACAAAAAGGCAAGACTCAAAAAAATTCCCATAAAATACATCTCTCCTATTCCTCTAGCTGCCACATCCTCCCAACTAACAAAACGGGACCACAAGCTTCCAACAATATCACTATTATTTATACTATTAATTTTGGTTTCTTGCAAACACACCACATCCCCCTCAAAGGTTACATCATTGAATTTATGACTTTCCTCAATTTCATAATGATTTTAGCAACGACACCCTCCCCCCTCGTTATTGATTGTTTCGCCTTGCCTTGCCTTTGGCCCTCATAAGTGAGGGAGAACAACACTTTTTAATCTCAGTCTCCCTTTTTGACAAAAAAGAATCACCTCTTCCCCTCCCTTCCCTACAACCTCACAATAGCCATATTCTCTCAGTAACCTTCAGCCTAAAAAGCACTAACACTTCTAAAAAGGTGGAGTGTCCCTGTCGTGTTAGTGTCAGGCACCAAAACTCATAAGACACTTCTCAACATATGTTAGACAATCAATCCAAAGGTGTCCTATTATTTTTTAAACTTTTTTACAATTTGAAACTCTTCGGACACTTAGGGGACACATGTGTCCATGCTTGGACACATGAAACTAATTATAAATTTGAACACAACAACTTAGGATACAGTTAGTGTTATGTTGCATTTTTTTAATTATCTTTGAATGATACATTCATGTCTATAACATATAATAAATATAAAACTACATATTTTGTGTGTATCCCCCATGTGTTGTGTTGTGTCTTGTCTTGCATTTCTTGAAATTTGTTGTGTCAGCGTGTTTGTTTTGTGTTTGTGTCCATGTTTCTTAGCCTGCATTAAATAAAGGATTTCTGCTTCAAATCCCTTACATGACATCCCCAAAAAAGAGTTGAAATTTTTCAATTTTTTTCTTACCCAATCAGAATATTCCATATTGTCCCTGTGGTGGCCATGGCATTATGAGATGGATTGTTTCAACTGGCAGAAATTGAATGAGTAATTCCAGTTTCATGTGTTCAGTTGCTCATCATTGATTATTGAAGTTTCAACTCTAATAAGAAAAACCAGTTCGTTTGTGCAGTGCTTTGGGTTATTTGGTTAGAAAAAAGTCGAATTATTGAAGATGAAAGAGGATTATGGGATAAGATTTATTATTTATCCTTCTTTTGGCTTCAATGACATCCCACTTTAAGAGAATTCCTCTATTTTTTATTTCAAGAGATTGGAGAGCTATATGTGATTTGTAATTTTGTTTTCATTTATTTTCCTCTTTGTGGGACCTCTTGTCCAGGTCTTGCAAGGGCCAATTGAATCCCACCATCAAAATAGATCACTGCAATTGAGGGCATGACTCTGACCACCTCCATCTCCGCCACCTATACAGGCTTAAAACTGCCCCATGTTCTCCAAATGCATCCCAACTTCACCCTACATAACCATTCAAGATAATAGAGCCACTAATGTCCTCAACCCTAAAACCAGCACCATCATGATAAGCAAAAGCTGACCACCTATTCTTCATTCATAGCAATAATATATTTTGGTTCAGGCATTCCCTTAGCCTCCCCCAAATCATGACTTGTCACCAGAGCCATCGACTCACCCAAACATAGATATTTTATAAGTTTACTTAATCAAATCCAAGAATGAGATGGAAAAAGAAAAGATGAGAAAAGATGGAAAAAGAAAAGATAAGATAAGAAAAGATAAGAATGAGATATTCTTAAAAAATTATAGATCTCAAATCCACTCTCTTTAATAGGGAAAAGATGGAAGTGATGTAACCCGTGCTAGGATTCCTAAAGTTAATAAAAAGAAAAGATAAGAAAAATAAAGAATGGAAAGAGAGTTCAAGAAAGGCAAACAAGAAACACTGTATTAAAAAGCTCTTTAACATTACTAAACTAAAGTTTGTTTATCTCCTCTAAATCTAGTATGAGCCTTCATATAAGCTCTAATTCCAACCTAAACAAACCAATCAACTCTAATACCTATATAAGGCAGAACACAAAATAGATTATAAACTTGCACCTAAAATAACTTCCGAAACAAGAATCTTGCTCTACCACGAAGACAACAAAATAAAAATTCAACCAAAGTATATTTTTTAATAATATGAAATTCCCACCAAATTACACTTCTATAAAAATTAAAATACTACCCTACAAATTTAATTATAAACCTAAAAGACTCAAAAGTATAATTTGGCAATATGTAGCATGAACGTATGTTAACAAACAACTGTTGCCTTAGAAAATCAGGAAAAAAGCATAAACTTCTTCACCACACAAACTTTTTCATCTTACTCATTATTAATACATACCCAAAGAGTGCATGTAAGGAGCAAGCAAATAAATAGCATTTCATTAAAAATAACATGGCTTCCTTACCATATCAAATGAGCAATCAGATTGAGAAAAAGCGAGCCCAGCTGTTTCAAGCAAATTTCCAAGAAGGCAAGCATAACCAGGGAATTCGGTTGATATATCATTAGGTAGAACATTAGCATGATTTTGCACACACAGTGCCATCTGATGAATATAATGATCACTCAGCTCCCGCTTTGCAAAAACCTAGATAAATAGATGAAAGAACATTTAAAGTTTCTACAATAAGGCACATTTTGAGAAAGAAAGGGGAAAAAAAGGGTTGGCAACAAAATCAAGAGGCAAAGGTGATCATATTTAAAGTTTCTACTCGGCTTTGGCAAAGATTCTGCCCTTTATCAAGTATACTTTAAATGCTGATGAAATCTAAAATCTAAAAGCATAATGTTGTAATTGTGGGCTTTGTAAACCAAAGTACCTCTTTTAGGTATGGAAAAAGCTTCCACAAGGAAGGAATTGTAAGAATTTGAGACGAGAAACTCCATCGTGGGTCAATATCAGGACAAGCACATGACTTTTGACCAACATGAGACATAATAAGGGCAAGGACACTCTCCAGAGAAGATACTTTTACAACAAAATCTTGTAAATTTATGCCATCCTGCAAAATTGAAAAACACCAACAAAGCAGTCCATCATATGCATATCACTAGGCGTTATAACTTATAAGAACATATTAGTAAATGATTGACATATATAATATCTAGAACTGAAACGTAATGCTATGCTAATTCAAGAATATTACTTCAAAAAAGTGGCCTAATCAACCAATGCATTCTGCTGTACCATTTTTGACTTGTCACAATTAAGATATAATCTGGCATTACTAGTAACAAGAATTATTCAAACCTCTGCATTATTAAAAAAATAGTAATACAACAAAAAGATAATACAACTAGATTTGATGTTGAAAACAAAAAAAGATTTGAAGTTGATAACACAACTCCATTGTCTAAATACATACTTATTATAAAAAAGGGTGAATTATATTAATGGTCTCTATAGTTTAGGACTCGTGTTATTTTGGTCCTTGACTTTTCAATTGTGACACATTTGACCTTGAATTTTGAATCTTGTTTCAAATAAGGACAATTGAATAAACCATTGCTCAATTTCAAGGACAAAGTTGTCAATTTGATAAAATATAAACTAATTTGACAAAAATAAATGTCAAAAATATATATTTGAATTTTTAAAAGTAATTTCTACCCACCAAAGATAAAGTTATGTAAAATTGATAAATCTTTTAGACATTTATGTATTTATTTTTTATCAAATTAATTTTTCTTATGTGCTTGGATGATGATCATGTAATGGGTGATTGCTAGACTTTTACTGTGTAATCGATATATTTAATATATGAAATATTTTTAGTTTTAAATTTTTTGATTTAATGGATTGATTTAATAATGATATCAAAGTTGTTGCCATATTTGAATTTTGAAAAAATAGAAACTAATTTAATGAAAATAAAAATAACCACCCATTAGATGATTATCATCCAAACACATAATAAAATTTAATTTGATAAAAAATAAAAATAAATGTCTAAAAGATTTATCAATTTTATATAATTTTATCTTTAGTGGATACAAATTATTTTTAAAATTCAAATATATTTTTTTGATATTTATTTTTATCAAATTAGTTTATATTTTATCAAATTGACGACTTTGCCCGTGAAATTGAGTAATGATATGTTCAATTATCCTTATTTGGAGTAAGATTCAAAATTCATGGTCAAATGTGTCATAATTAAAAAGTCAGGGACCAAAATGACACAAGACCCAAACTATAGGGATTGTTAGTGTAATTCACCCTATAAAAAATAAAAGAAACAAGCAATTAACTAAAATGTTATGTTAGATTAAAGTGGTAAATTTGCACTTTGAACCTATTTAATATAAAAACAAGGGGATGAGGGAGAAAACCCTAATTTCACTCTCTCTCTCACTCTTCCCATTGTCGCATTTAGTTTCTCTCTTTTTCTTCTCTCTTCTTCTCCTCCTTTCTATTAAATCTAATTTGGTATGAAAGCATTGATTTGTCGCTGACATTCTTCTTGAAGGCTTTGAGCATAAATTTTCAAAAAAGGAAAAGAAAAAGAGTGATCAAATGTGAGTGCTGATCCCAGAAATATTTTTTTCCCAATTCATCTAGGTTAATTTTCTATGATAGTGGCTGGAGTAGCACTGAGTTTTTCCCATTCTCAAATGCCTAAGAATAAAGACTGCTGTATGTAGGCACATTTGATGATGTTGGTACTGTTTCTCAGAATGAGATGCAAACTCTCATAAGTCTAATGGCCTGGCCTAATACATCATCTATCACAGCTTCTACACATACTTCCTCTTTCAACTTTGCTCACACAGGTATTTTTGTGAGAATACTTGGTTCCTCTTCTTCAAGTCCTTGGATAATAGACAACACACACATCTCTCTCTCTCTCTCTCTCTCTCTCTCTCTGTGGATGGAGATTGCAGTGCTCTCAACCGCCCTCTCTCTCACATTTCTCTCTTAGAAACTCCATCAGACGACATTGTCTCTTTGAAACTTCATCTCCTCTTCCTTAAAGTACGAGCCCAGACTTTATTCAAGAACTCTTTCCTTTTTTTTATAAAGGTAGGATTCTAGGAACTTCTTGTTGGAGAAAGGCTTTCTGGGATTTGAGCTTTACCCCATTTAGGGATGGCTCATATGTCCTAATAACACAAAACTCCATACTACATGCCACCATCTTAATATCACACAAAATATCATCCTATTCACAACTGGTATATTCACAAGACCAGATAGGAGCTCAAGAGAGTGTACCAAATAATCCTTCTGATTTGTTGACTGGCAGCCAAATTTCACTAGAGAACTTAAGGATAAGTAAACAAAATCAAACTTTTAGGATTTCACATTAAAGTATTACTATTTTGCTTATTCTCCTTCTTTTTCCTTCTAAAGTATGAACAATAATTTAATCAACAAGATAGATTGCTCCATTGTGACCTTAGTGTCATGGGTTCGAAACATGGAAACAATTTTTCCGTGTGGGTGTAAGACTATGTATACCTGACCTTTCCCAGACTCGACAATGGAAGGAGCCTCATGCACTGGAAAATTTCCTTCTTTTTTATGACAACTCACTAGTAGTTAAAGGAGGAGGACATCAAACAATCTCCTTGGAAAATTTGAACTTGGATCTGGGATATGACCTCCAGCAAATGCGACCAGCAAACCAGCTGGCGTATTCAATGGACCATATCTTCAGACTCCAAATTCCAGGGTACAAACTTGCTGGGAAGAACAGAGGATCCAAACTAAGAGTTCCATTCCAAGTGAGTAGCACGATTGTGTCATCAAGACAATAGCAATATTACATATGATATATATACAACAGAACCTCCTGACAGTGCAAAGGAATACAACTTAATGAAGCCATGCCCCAATTACTTTTCAGCAGAAATCCTACACCTAAGAGTAAGATTTATTGCAAAGAATGCATACTCAAGAAGAAACAGAAGAGGGCCATATAGGCTTAAAATGTACCTTCCCGGTGAGTACAATCTCTCTCAACAGGGTATACATATTTCTTTGAAAGAGATAGCCGGCTATCTTACAAGACCAGGGAAGTTTGGGATCAATCAACATAGCTACTGCCTCCAACAAGAGGATTGTTGATGTACTGGATTCATCAGATGTCATAAACAGTTGATCCTTCAACTGATTTCTGCCAAAAGGAACACCAGACAAGATTCAACAGGCTGATTATTAGATAAAAAGTATAATTCTACCTCATACTTCTACAATCGATATAAAAGTGATGACTGAAATGTATAAAAGCAAAAAACCATACAATGAAATATGCTTACAAGTTTTATGGGGAAAAGCTTCAGTAAACAACAGAATCCAAGAACTAGACCGAGCTATACCTAAGTCCACAGGAAGTAGAGTCAGCTTATCCACAACTTAAATTGAACCACACAACTGCCCAAATTTATGACTGCCATCATCCATAATGAGAAATTAGAAGCCATAGTCCCATGGCTATCAACTGGCTAAACATGAAAATTTTCTTTTCTATTTTCTTTAGATAACTTAAGAAAATGACAAAAATTGGAAGCTACAACCAAAGCTCAGCACCAAATGCCAATCCAGAAACCATTAGATTGAGAAAAAAAGTGCTAATGTGAAGCGCAGGGCCTCATTAGTGAGACATTACTCGTACATTACAATACCTAGACAAGGGAAAGTTCAAGTTACAAAGGATCACTCTAGCAAATTGTTGGAGAACTGAGTCACTCCCACTCAACAACAGCATAACCCTGCCCTTGGCTCACTTTGTCTCTCCTATGCACTCACTCCCTTAGTTAGGATCACTTACTACTTATTGCCATGATAGCCATCACTTGACAGCCTAGGTTGGGAGTGGGGCCTAGGCATCCACTACTCAGAATCATCGAAGTATTATATTATGGAATGGCTAAGATCACGGATTCGTCAAGGTTACTTGGTTGTCTCCCAAGGGAGATGATGACTCCTTGACCAGTCAAAGAGAGAGAGAGAGAGAGAGAGAGAGAGAGAGAGAGAGAACATTGACCTAACACTCACACCTGCGTCATACAATGATACACCCTCCAAGGGATCATACCTACCACTGCAGTTTCCATGACACAACATTGCCAAGGTCCAAATCATGAGATGTAGCGATAGACCTAATACCTTCGCTCTGTTGAGTCAAGGACTAGCCACCTTTCATAAATGACTTGGGCTCCAATACTCTTGGCCTATAAGAGGGGTACCAATGCACCCGGTCAATAAGTAGAACATACCAAGAAGATAACACACAGAAATTACACAGCTTCCATAGCTCAGGTATCTAAGGCCTCTCACTGCTACCCTCTCTCTATCTCTAAGGTTGCCTTGGTCTTCTCCTCCACCACCTCTGGCGATCCTTAGCCATTGAAGTGTTTGCTATCTTCCCAGAGGTCCACAACCGACCACCACATATACCTAATATCTACACTAATGTATTAAGCAAAATATATATAGTTAATAGTCAACTCATTACATAACTATTCAACAGAGAAATAGATGCATAATTAAACAAAAGTTCAAAACCAATCTTATATAAGCTTACAAAGTGTCAAATTTTAATTAGCAATTACCAAACATCTCCCTTTGGAAAAATCCAAATTAGGGTTCAAGTTCTTTTTTGTCCTAGCCATTTAAAGCTTTTTTCTAATCAGGTATATATTTAGAAGATATCTGTCATTGTTGGATGCAAATCTTCTCCCTAAGCGTAGACGACTCAAAAATTACATATGATAAAGTGCATCAAAAAGTTGAAACATTTCTCAATAAAAATAAGCATAACTAGCTTACAAAACAAATGATTTATGAATCAGTAAACGTCTGCCAAATTCAAGGCAACCTAACATTCAACAGAAGATGCACAGTAACGGACCTATTTTTATAAACAGCCTGAATGCAAGCATATGCAAGTTGCTTCACCCTGTGGTTAACCACAGCTTGCGTAGAGAAACAGTCAACACCTGCAAAGAGGCTCACAATATCCCCTGCTGCATGATTAAATGGTCAATACTAGCAAAATGAAAAATGCATAACCACTTGATAAAGTAGACAAACAGAATAATGAATGAAGAGAATGTGAATACAGATGCACTTGTGTTTTATGCAACAGATGGAATTTTGAAGGAGATATGTCTGTATTACAATTTAATAGAAAAACAATAGGTTCAGCTCATACTTTGTCCTTAAACAAATTTCAATGATCATGAGACTAGCCAAATGGACGCTACAAAATATCATAAAGCCCCTAGAAAAAGAGGGTGTGTATATTGTGAGGAGGTAGGGGAGAAGAAGAAAGCACACGCAGCTACTATAGATAACCAGAGCCTGGAATAATTAGACCAACTGAGCCTAGAATAATCACTAAGCAAAGAAGAATTTTCTATATATCAAAATATACTGAGGGAGAAGGCAGAGGAATACACTTTAAAGATCTCTCATCTCCTTTATTTTATTTTTTTTGATAAATAATCAGATTTATTAGAAAGCATCAAGATGATGCAAAGAATACAAAGATGCGGCCCAAAAAGGGACTGAAACGAAACAAACTAATCAAATCCTCCACAAAATCTACGAAGACCAAAACATTGGGATCAACTGTACCCGTAACCCAACTATGCAACACTCTCAACAACCTACGCTCTAACCAAGAGACAGAATGACATACATCCTGAAACACTCGCCTATTACGTTCTTACCAGACCAACCAAGAGAAGCAAGCACCCAAGCCTTCTGGCGCCTCTTCCCCACTCTAGCCCCACCCCAACTCTATAACACCCCCAAAAGGGACCCCGGTTGCACCCACACTAAGCAAAACAGAGCAACATTATAATTCCACAATTTAGATGCAACCCGACAATGAACAAGCAAATGATCCACCGATTCCTCGTTCCTGCAACACATACAACATCAATTCACCAACACATGTCGACGCCGAATCAAATTATCAATAGTAAGGATACGACCCAAAACAACTGTCTGAATAAAGAACGCAACCTTGGAAGGAGAACCCGTTGCCCAAATAAACTTCGAAGGAAACACACCACCAACACCCCCTACAAGCACCCCATAAAATGAGGACACAGAGAAAACACCTTTGGACCTGCGAACATCACAAACCAAAGAATCCCTCCCTTCCCCCCCAATCTGCAAACCATACAAAAAAACCTAGAAAATCCACCAAGTAGTCGAGTTCCCAATCCTGAACATGACGTCGTAAACGAACATTCTAAACAATTGAATCCCCTTGCTTCACCCTGACCGAAGCAACTAAATCCTCCGCATTAGCAGCAATAGCAAAAATGAGTGGGAACCTGACCGCCAAAGACAAATCATCACACCACCGATCTTGCCAAAAGCGAACTCGATCACCAACCCCCACTTGGAACTGAACCCTCTTCCAAAACACCTCCCTCCCCAACCAAATCCCCTTCCACAACCCACGACCATGAGATTGAATCACCCTCTTCGAGCACCAACCCCCTTGGGCCTTCCCATACTTAGCCACCACCATCCTCCTCCATAACCTCTCCCGTTCCCCCACAAAGCGCCACAACCACTTGCCCAATAAAGCCCGATTAAAAGCCACCAATTTCCGCACGCCCAAACCCCCATCTCTTTCAAATTACACACCCTCTCCCAAGCTACCAAATGATAATGAAAACCCTCCCCACCCCCACTCTACAAAAAATCCCGTTGTAACCCCTCCAACCTCTTAGCCACCCCCACAGCGATCACATGCACAGACATAAAGTACGCCGGAATACTGGAGAGAACGCTCTTAATCAAAGTAATCCGCCCTCCTTTTGACAAATATTGGCGTTTCCACCCTGCCAGCCGTCGCTGAACTCTATCCACCACCCCATCCCACACTTTAGACTCCTTAAAAATCTCTTATCTCCTTTATTATACAAACAAGTAATAGGAGATCACTTTCTCTCGATTTCTTTTCTTTTCTCACCAAATCCCTCAGCCATAAATAAGCATACAAAATACATTTTGAATACATTTAAAGAGGAAAAAAAAATGGTGACTCCGATTAATATTCATTGACGTCATTCAGATTACTGCAATAGATTGGCTGTGTCTATGGTACAAACACTTGAATTCATTCAATTAATATGACATGAGTACTTCTAACGGTTTCTATTAAACTTCAGGCAGTACAAGTGTTTATAGATAAAAGAAGTATGGAGTTCAGAACTTTTTGATCCAGCAATTGCCTGTAAAATTCAGACTTTAATCCAACTGAAAAAGAAAAGAAGATCCAATAAAATATATAACTCATATTGTTAAGGCAAATTCAGTATATGATGGAGAAAAAAGAGGGGGAGGCATGTGTGTGTGTATTTGGGGGTTTTTGGTTTGGGGGTATTTGTAGGGGAGAGCAGGGGGTCCCTCCCTATACTAAGAAAAATGACAACTTAGGCCTCATTAAGCATGTTGAGGAGGGCCATTATGAAAGTTACATGCATTTACTAACATCAAATAACATTAATAAGTGGTTTCATTAAGAAGGAAGACTGATTAGACGCACCACTTTCTTGAACAAACTGTTGAAGTAATCGGCATGTCTCCACAAGGGCAGAGAAATCAGCAACATTTTGTGGATTAAAGAAGAAAAGCAACTGGCGGAGAAAAACCGAATCAGGCCCAAAGCAGTGCCTGGATGTACAAAGACATTGAACAAAATTATAAGGTCCAATTGAATGCAAAACAATAATGGATATCCGATTTGGAACAGGCACATTACCAAATCAAGTTACCATAGGGAGATCAATAGAAACCACAATTACAATGAGAACAGAAATATAGAAAAATACCAAAGTGCATTAACTTGAGAATGAAGATCCAAGGGTGCTACCTGTCCACATTTTGGCAGCGCTTCCCATAAGTCATAAAGAACTGCTCTCTCACCTTCAAATGTTCAGCTTCTACCACCTTTCTTCCTCTGAAGCATTTCTGTAACTAGTAATTAGTCAAGTGCCAAACTTCACGAGGAACAAAAAAAAAAAAAGTTTCTAGAATACTTCTCTAAAGAAGAACAAATATAAAAGCTCATATTTTAAGTCAAAATAAAAGAACTAAACGGATTACTTCATAGCAATTGAGCAAATACCTGTTCTTGACACCACAACAAAAACAATTTCAAAATAGATAAATAAATAATACTTTGGCCTTAGAGCGCAATGGATGAATTTTGCTAATTAAATATAAGAGAAAGATGTACCCCAATTGATTGAGCACAAGGCTTGGTTTGATTTTGATTTTGAAATACAAGAGAAAGATGTACTGTATACAAACACATAATCCAACTAGCATGTCATAATGGTCGCCATTCATCCCAACAAAAATCTAAAAATAAATAAGAAAAAGAAAAATGTGGTGGTTAAGAAAAATAGTAATTCCCAAAACCACAAAATGCACCACAACACGGCTAGGCAGAACTTGAAGCTGCAGCAATGCAGTGATTTCAACCAACACACAAAATCATAGAGTCTGAGTCTATCTGCTACATGAATTCTCTTAAGCAAATACTTATTTTTCTTTTGCCTAGTATGAGTTAAATTGAAAATATTTAAATTTGAAATCTAGCCATGTCTTCATGTTCTTGACATGATAATTTATTGAATGATGAATTTGACACTGACAGATACCTGAAACCCTAAACCCATACTCAAATTCATGTAACATAGATGGTAATTAAACTTCACACGCTAGTATTATACATGTGCGCTGCCATTAGTCAGTTAGGGCATGCAGCTAGCAATCATATTGTGGCTATATAGATTTGGATCTCCTACATGACATCACCACGTCATCATCTCCCATGGGTCTGGCACCATGTGTTAGCTTCGTAATTTTACATGTGGGCTAACCATGCAACTTTTGTGCTCCTCTCCTGGATCGAGCTATGCCAACCAAGAATAGCGCACACAGTGCTTTCACCTTGAGCCTAGGAATTTAGGGATGAGGCATTGAAACAAAGACTTGTTGAGTTGAATTAAGTTGTCTATTGGATACTCCTCATCACTAACAGATTTTTGGCATTTCACAACATCCCATACCAAATAAGGGTGGTAAGTTGATCTCTGCAATGTGTCTTGAGGACCTAGATTTGTAGCTTTAAATATAATTTATATCATACACAGAAGTGTTTACAAATTATAGTGTAGAGATATGGTCAAAAAAGCTATCTTTAATCTAAGCACTAGTTCCCAAATACTTTTTACTTCAACAAATCCATTGTACCAACAGAACATTAATTCAAATGAAATATAAACGTCGCGGACCGGAAACAAACAGCTATTCATGCCATTCATCCAATTGCATCTCCAACAATTAAATCCATGTAATAATCCACTTAACATTTCCTTCCTCTAGAACACAAGGTAAGATATATCACATTCCCAACATAATTAAAAATTTCAAACCCATGATACTACTACATTCCACTTAAACACCAATAACACCATTCGCCCCAAATTAGACCAATTTCAATTACATCTAATCAATGTGAGTGACTATAGATGTATAATTCATGAATTTTGGTTAGAACAAAAGGAAAACTCCCTATTTCATCGCAAATTAAGCATTAAAAAATATATATATATATATATGTATTGCACCGATTTCAATTACATAAACATCAAGCAATTTCAATCCAATCAATGTGAGGGAGTTCAATTGTATATAATTCACCAAAACAGATGTATACGAACCTGGATTTTGATTGCGGCGGAGTTTTGCTGGCGCAACCAGAGCCGACGGTTCCGCTCCAACCTGGTCTGCTCCAGAAGCTTCTGGCGATCTCTTTCCTTGGAACTTCGGCCTCCCAAATCGACTCGCTTCCGAGTCGACGAATCGCCGCTGAAGAACATCACTGTGTTATACGATTAGGCCCTAAAATTCGAATTTGTGAGACTCGTGAGCTCTGAGAATCTAGTTTCGATGGTGAATTAAAGGAAGGCGAGACTTGGAGAGAGGTTTTAATCAAAGAGTATTTGCCCTAGAATCGAAAAGGATGAGTTGGATTGGAGTGGGATTAGTGTTTTGATTGATGCATGAAAAAGCAGAGTCTCTTGTTCATCTCCAAATTTGATGATACTCCTCCTACTGATTTTCGTCAACCTGAAAAAGCAGAGTCTTCAAATAATGATAATAATAGGAATTAATTATTTATTTATTTATAAAAAAATAATGTATTTATATTTTTTATTTTTAAATTAAAATAACATATTCTCAACAATGAAGCATGATTGCCTTAGCCTCCGTTTCGCAAGAACTTTTTTGGCCTTTTTTTTTTGCTATTTTAGCCACAAAAGGCAAAATAGGGTTTTTTAGTCACAAAAAACAAAACATCACATCCAACCCATAATCATTACACTCATCTCTCACAAAAAAATTTAAAAAAGTCAAAAAGCCAAAAAGTCCTTCCCAAACCAAATTTTTAAGCCCAAACTAAAAATTCAAAAAGCCAACCCACTTTCCAAACGGATGTTTAAAATATAACCTTTATTATACTCTGCTTTCTAGACAACTAAAAAAATACCAAAAAATAAGATGATAATAATAATAATAATAATAATAATAATAATAATAAAGAAAAATATTAACAACTGTCGTTCTTAAAAAGTGACTTTTATAAAAATATATATATATATATTTTTTTTGAAATGTGTAATACTTACGTTGTAAGTTTTTTTTTTTTTGTTTTGACATTTTTTAATTAACTGTTTGTTAAATAGACTATCTTTAAGGTCACTCATAATAAAATATATTACTTATGAAAAATATGATTGAATTTGAGCACCTAATGTACTTTTATTTGAACTTTTAATAAGGCTTGTGGTAAAGATTTCTATTGTTGTTTAAGAGGTTGGTAGGAGTTGTCCCCATTATTATTATTATTATTATTATTATTATTATTATTTGGAGAGTTATGTTAGAATATCTTTATGAGTTTGTCTAAATTTTATCTTAAAATATTATTAAAAAATTTATTATCTATTTTAGGAATCATTTTTTCATTTATTTTTCCTAACAAATTCTTTATTCTTTTTTTATTCTATTAAAATAATATTTTTGAAATTTAAATATTTTTTTAATAATAAAATAATTATTATGCTTAAAGCTAAAGCTGAGTATATGTTTCCTGAAAGAGAATACTGCTGGACGAGAGGCACGAGAGGCAACCCAGTGAAAGAGAGAGAGAGAGAAATGGCGATGATGGGATCACACCAGATTTTCAAGAGAGACCCCATCCATACCAATTCTTACAACAAATCCGTCTCAAATACATATACATATCTATTTTTTCTCCAAATGTTCTTTAGATTTGGACTCTGATATCTTCTTTCCTTAGGTAAAATAAACAACCTAGAAAGTTGCCAAATTGTCGCCAGCGGTCATCCTTTAGAACGTCTAGCAGGTCGTCCGCCTGGACGTTCTGCCCCCTGTTGTTCTGCTACTTCTGTGTTTTCCCTTCGCTCCTTCAGCAAAATAAAATAAGAATTTATCAAATATGAGGAAGTTACAATAATTTCCTACAAATAAAGAGTCACTATAGCAACACTTAGATTTGGAGGGTTGGACAAGGGATCTGCTTGGGAAAGATTTTTGAAGAATTAACCCCTTGCTATTATAAAGGAGTTACTACGGATGCTCGTAAGAGTTATAATAGTGGAGTTGAAAAGTAGGGAAAAAAAATAGAGAGATAGTATAATAATGTGGTTGTTATGCTAGAATAAATTTGAAGAACTATCATATCTTTAAAGAATAAAAACAAAAGACTATATTAAGAGATGTTTTTGAAAAATTGTTAAAAGTTTATTTTTTAACTTTTTTTGAAAAAGTGTGTAAAAAATATGAGAGATAATATGACCAAAAATGAATTAAAAGTTAAAAAGCGACTTTTAACTCACTTATCAAAAGAGGCCTAGTACACGTGTGACCCATTAAACATATGATATACAAGAACAAAATAAAGTGATATTAATAAGAAAGAGAATTAAAAATACATGTATATGATCAAATGAAATGAAACCCACATTCACATTCTATTGATGATTCCTAAATGAGAGGGAGCTTTTAAGTGCATTAGGGCCGAGCTAGGCCCAGGTGTAGTGATGGGCCGTTTTGTGGGCCGAGGTAAAAAGGGCCTAGTGGAGTAGACCATTGCATTAGAGGGGTTAGCTCGGCTGTGGTTAGCCTAGTCCAGGTGATTGCAGTCACTGCGGTCGGAATGGTGATTATTAGCTCGGTCATAGTATTTGGAGCCAAGATTTGGGCTTCTGGTGGTAGAGTTTGTTCTTGTTAGCTCAGTTAAGACTTGCTGTTGTTGGCACGGTCTCAACAGACAAAACCGAGGTACAAAGCTATGTGTTACAGTAAAGGCGCTGGATTAAGTATGACAAAGGTTAGTTCGGTCATACTGTCATCTAACTGAGGTAAAACCATCTCACTTGGTTTAAGCAGTAAGGGGGTGTTGAAGGATAAGCATTATCTTTCAGGAGTGTGATTCTTTGAAGGACTCTACATGGAGGAATAAGAGTCCTACTAGGATTGTGCCACACGGAACCTATAAAAGCTCATAACAGAATCTATGGAAGAGGTAACATAACTTTGATTCCCGAATACACAGAGTTTTTGTATATTTGTCTATTTTGCTGACTTAGGCATCGAAGAGGTATCCGACACACACCTGCCGGCTAGCTCACGTTTGTGTTTTCAAGGAATAAAGCGATGACATTTGGAGGAGTACAAACTTGATCAACAGGATTATACGAGAACATTATTTCTTGCTCGTACAATTGGCGCCGTCTGTGGGAATTCCAAAAAGAACAAAACCTCTTGATCAAGTTTTTCCTCTCTAGTCGGAAGCAATGGCGCACAATGAAGACTTGATACAATCATCTATCGACGGACAAACCCCAGAGGGGGGTGGAAGGCACAAAGGTTTGCCTTCTATCCTTCCCATGGTGGATTTAGAACCCATGACGTAACCTCGGAGGGATGCGAGAGGAAGAATGACGGCCCGTCGCTCTCAAAGTCCTGAAAGACAAAGGCAGAGGATGGACCCTCAAGTTTTGGAAGATCGCGTGAAGGAGCAGGATGAGTTGATACGAAGGATGACGGCGAACATGGAGTCAATGAAGCGCCAGATAAAAAGAAAAGGGGTGGCGACAAGAGAGGGGCGTAAAAGCAACACGCCCCCTCACCACTTGGAAGATCGTGGTAGGCATACCACACCATCACAAGCATAGAGTAGGAGCCTGAGAACATGCGACACTCAATCAAGGACTTCTAGGACTCGTTGCTCCAGGTTCGAGAAAACAAGAACAGAGAGGTCATATACTGAGGGAAGCATCTATTGGCTCTCGCACACGCACCAGACGTCATCTAGGCACACGGAGTTGCCCAGATCATCTGACTTGCGAACTATGCTTGAAGAAAGGGCACAATGGATGGAGGATACCAGGGCACGCGACCCGCGCAGAGTTTCAGTCCTTTAGCGGTTGGCCCCTTGGATGCGTAGCAGCGTCGAGATAGGAATGCCAATGTCGCGCCTTGCTTATGAACCAACAGACAAAGCATTAGCAAGGTTACAAAGCTCGTCGTTCGTCCCGGCAATTGAGAACGCACCACTACCTTCACGCTCTCACCAGCCCAAATTCACTACTTATAAAGGGAAGACAGACCCCTATATGCACCTAAGCCACTTTCGCCAAGTTATGGCAGTATACCGGCGGAACGAGGCTTTGATGTGCATCCTATTCCCATCCAGCCTTGGCAACCTAGGTCTAACTTGGTTCGAAAGGCTACCAGAAGGCAGCATCACCTCCTGGGCACAATTGGCAGAGGCGTTCGTGACAAGGTTCAGAACGAACACCAAGACACCAGTGGAGATCGATTAGCTACTCTCTATTGACATGGGCGATAAGGAGACGTTGAGATCCTACAACAGTCGCTACTGGGAAACCTTTAACCAGATTGGAGATTGCCCTACAAACCTCGCCATTGCGCAATACCAACGGGGCCTGCCAGTCGGTAACAAATTGAGGGACTCAATTACTATGACACCACCCCTCACAATGAAGGCCTTAATGGAGAGAGTGCACCAACATATTCGCGTGGAGGAGGATGGCACTCGTGCTAAAGCGAAATCTGGCACAACAGCAACACCAGATAAAAAAACTTCAGCAAAAGTCAACACGGTAGAACAACCAAACAGGAATGGGCGAGGCAAGCGGGCCAACAGAGAGGACCCAGACAAAAGAAAGTTGAGAGTTTGCACTGCCATTACCACGGTGTTTAAAAAACCAATCTACCGAATTCTCAGTGAGATACGCAACGAACCTTTCGTCCGATGGCCAGCCAAATTGGGAGAAGCCCAAAAAGACTACGACGAAAGGTCCCGGTGCACCTTCCATGATGAAAAGGGACACCGCACTGAAAATTGCACGCCATTGAGGCAGCATTTGGAGGAGTTAGCAGCAGTTGGGCACCTGGACCAGTACAGAAGGAGGAACACAGCCAACTCCTCAGAACCCTAACTATCCAGACGGAATGCCGATCGACGCCCCACCTCAAGGTGTAATTAACATAATACGTGGAGTATTCGAACTTGAGCGGGTATGTGAGCTCAGGGGAATAATCAAAAAGGCTGAGCACTTAAGGGAGGTATTAAGTGCACAATCTGCCATCAAAAAGAGGAGAATAGAGGCCACCAACGTAATATCTTTTTTAGACAAAGATTTGGCAAGGATATACTACCCTCACAATGATGCATTGGTTGTCACTCTACGCGTCAAGAATTTCGACATCAAGCGGATTTTGATTGACCAAGGAAGCTCATGTGAGATAATGTATTACGAAACCTTCAAACAACTGAAACTGGAGGACAAAGACTTGGCACCTGCAACATCTCCCCTGATCGGATTCAACTCAATGCTAGAGTGGCC
Source organism: Camellia lanceoleosa (assembly GCA_025200525.1). Classification (NCBI taxonomy): domain Eukaryota; kingdom Viridiplantae; phylum Streptophyta; class Magnoliopsida; order Ericales; family Theaceae; genus Camellia; species Camellia lanceoleosa. The sequence continues at coordinate 81,397 of JANUSC010000157.1, read as the reverse complement.
AGTGGGCAAGATAATCCTCCCAGTCAGAGCAGGAAGCATGACGAAACAGGTGGAATTTTGGGTATTGAAAGTCCCTTCCACTTACAACATAATCTTGGGAAGAACATGGTTGCACGCCATACGATCGATAGTGTCAACCTATCATCAAGTATTGCGGTTCCCCAACGAAGCTGGGGTAATTGAAGAGGTCTTTGGAGACCAAATTATGTCAAAACAGTGCTTTGTCACAGTAAATGGCAGCCGCGCTGCAAAAGGATATGTACAAATGGTGGAAGAACCTGAGAACAATGAACTGTTTGCGGATGTTGGCAAGACAGCTAAACAGAAGGCAGTGGAAGACTTGGTACAGGTAAGGATAGATGAAAAAGACCCAGAAAAGTTCTTTTTGCTTGACTCGTCTTTGTCCAGCACCGAGAGAATAGAGGTCATAGAATTCCTAACCTCTAACATCGAAGTGTTTGCCTGGACACCGTATGACATGCCTGGAATTGACCTAAATTTCATCTGTCACCAACTAAATGTCCACCCAACTGCCAGACCAGTTATACAGTGCATTCAAAGATCAGCACTCCACCATGCTGAGATAGTAGCGGGAGAAGTGGGAAACTTGTTGAAGGTAGGAGTTATCAGAGAAGTGCACTATCTCAGGTGGATCTCCAATACCGTAGTAGTGCCAAAGAAGAGCGGAAAATGACGTGTCTACGTGGACTACAAAACAGTCAACAAGGCATACCCAAATGACAGCTTTTTCCTACTACGGATAGATCAACTGGTAGACCTGATGGCAGAACACAATCGACTTAGTTTCCTTGATGCGTACACAGGTTACCATCAGATCGCTATGTATGAACCAGATCAGGAGGTCACATCCTTTACAACGCCTAGAGGATTTTATTATTACAAGGTCATGCCCTTTAGTCTAAAAAACGTAGGGGTAACATTCCAACGGATGGTGTAACAACCCTCGTACTGAATACCGAATAACCACCGAATTATATACTGATTATTGCTAAACTGAACTGATAATGACTGATAATCGAATTAACTAAAGTACTGAATGGACTGATTGAAATTGAAACTGAAATTGAATAAGTTTATCTATTATTGCATATTGCATCTGTTTGATTATTTGATTATCTGTTTGAATTCATATGTTTAAACTACTAATTGAAGGCCTTATCGTATTGGTTAGAAAACCGTTTAGTGTTTTATAATCAGTAGAATATTTGTGATTTAATGATATATTTATCTGAAAATTGATTAGGAATGATTAAATTAGATTAAATAAGTTAATTGTCAAGTTTGAGCTAATTACCAATTATGCCATTTTGAGTGGACCCTTGTTTAATTCTATTATTGAGCCCTATTACACTTAATCAAAACATTTGATCAGCTACTCCTTACACTCCAACCAACCAAAACAAAAGAATTAGAGAGAGAGAGTAGGAGATTGGAGAAATTTACCTTACATGCTTGGGATTTGAGAAGAATTGAAGTGTAAATTGCTCATTTAGCTCCCACACCTTGAATACAAGACTTAGGCAAGGTAATTGAATCTCTCATTGGTGCATTTAAGGTTGTTCTTGCATGAGTCAAGTTGAATTGTGGAGTCAAGACATAAATTAGTTCAAAAGAGTAGGATTATAGCTTAATCCATGCATGCATGTTTGAATTGATGAGTTTGAGTTGAATCCATGGTGAAAATGTACATGCATGCTCATATTCATGTTTAAATCTGTGTATTCATCATGTTCTTGAAGAAAGGAGTCCATTTGGACAAGAATTGAAGCTTGATTTTGGTTTAAAGATCATGCATTGCATGTTTTGACATTTTTCTTGAAAATGGGTTTGAAAATGGTTTTAATTGACTCACCTTTGGGGCTTGAATTCATAAATTGGCTTTTGAAACTTGTTATACATTGTTTTGGGATGTATTCCCCAGAATTTGGGCCCAAGAAGTCGAGGATTGAGTTGAGAATGCTTGGTTTGAGCTTGGGAGGCAAATCTGGAAATTCCAGATTTGGCTTCTTCGCTCGAGTGAAGGATTCCTCGCTCGAGCGACCAACGTTTCCTCTGAGCCACGCTCGAGCGAAGGATTGGTGGCTCGAGCGTAAAAATCAAGCATCCAGTACTTTTACTGTTTCATCAGACCGCTCGAGCGAAGGATTGTTCGCTCGAGCGAAGACTTTGTTTTTGCAACCTCGCTCGAGCGAAGGAAGGCTCGCTCGAGCGAGGCCCCTATTTTCAGCAACTTTTGAAAAATTCCTTCCAACTTTATTTTTGCATCCTCATCCCATCCTAGACATTCTTAGGCCTAGTTTAAGGCATCTTAATGAGGATTTAGGCATAGAACCACACCGAGGAACTTAGGGATTTAATTATCATCCTTTCCGACTGTGAACTTAGTGTGTGTTCTATTTGTTAACTGTTTAGGGTTGGCTCTCGAGGACGCGCTCTAGCTGCTATTAGCCCAATCTCTGTGAGTAACAATTGTGTAAAGATATGTTCAAAATGGTTATCTTTTGAATACTGAACTGATATTGTTTACTGAATGAATGTATGTCCTTTATTCTGAACTGTATTGTGGCATCCTTAGCATTGATTGTTACTGTTACAGAGCTCTGTCGGTCTCCTTGTGGAACCATACTATTTACTGATCGATGGCCATCATTACTGTTGAGTCTGTTAAGACTCGGTCCTTTTGGACCTACTGTTTATAGGCTAATAGATGTACCATATGGTGATTGGTGAAATCTTGAAAGATTGAAATCTTGTTTAATGAACTGATTTCATTATCGTAGGACATTCATTCATAACCTCTTTACGCTTATATGTTATTCATCGGGCTTTAGCTCCTTTGTTTATATATATGTGTAGGTTCTCAAAGAACTGACCGGAGCTAGGGCGTGGGATTGGTCCCCAGTTTTGTCAAGCCGCCTTATGTGCCTCACTGCGAGGTTCGAAGTTGCCATGCTATGGCTTGGGTGTTTTGTGTCCCCATCGGCCTCCTTCTTTTTTGTACCTTTGTGTAGATCGCATCTCGTTATCTCATCTTGTTATCTAGGGATTTGATCCTGACTAACCGATCAGAAATGATTGTATAGATCAGACATTGTATCTTTTGAATGAATGCATGAAAAATGTTTTTGGCATCTGATTTACTACTCAATGGACACTAGTTACTTCTTGTATTGGCTTCCGCCACATACTACTGTTTGGTATTCTTGTTGATCAAGGGCCTTGGTAATCTCGGATTCTTGGCGATTCTGATGCTAAACCCATAGGGTCGGGTTTGGGTCGTGACAGATGGTCATCAAGATGTTTGAACTATTGTTAAGCAGAATAATGGAGGCTTACATAGATGACATGGTGGTCAAAAGCAAGGATGAGAAAAACCATCTCAGAGACCTAGATGAAATGTTTTAGATTCTGAAGAAGAACAAGTTGCGCCTAATTGCATCCAAGTGTGCATTCGACGTAGGATCAGGCAAATTCCTAGGCTTTCTGGTGACCAACCGAGGTATAGAAGCAGACCCTTCTTAAATCAAAGCAATCCAGGATCTAGAAAGGCCCAACACAGTGAAAGAAGTGCAGTATCTCATTGCCCTGGCAGCTGCGCTCAACTGGTTCATAAGTCGGTCGTCAGACAGATATCGACCATTTTTCTAAGCATTAAAGGCCAAATTTGAGTGGGATGAAGAATGCGATCACGCCCTAGAAGAACTGAAAGAATACATGTCTTCTCCACCATTGCTAGTAACCCTAATACCTGGAGAAGAGCTCTTTCGTACTGGCGGTTCACAAACGTGATCGGCCGGTGTTGGTCAGAGCGGAAGGAATCCAACACCTGCCCATCTTTTATGTTAGCAAGACCTTGCTGGGCGCAGAAACCAGGTACTTACCATTGGAAAAACTGGCCTTAGCCTTGATGATGGCCATAAGGAAGCTATCGCATTACTTCCACGTCCACACTATAATCGTCCTAACAGCTTTTTCCCTAAAAGCTTTGTTTGAGAGGGCGAACTTTTCTGGGTGAATCTTGAAATAGGCAGTAGAATTGGGACAGTTTGATATCAAGTTTCAACCTAGAATTGCAATAAAAGCCCAAGCTTTGGCAGACTTTGTGGCAGAGTTCACACCAGGAAGTCATTACATATGCCCAGTTGACTTGACTGGTACAACCGAAATGGGAACGAAAAATGCCGCAGGAAGTGCGCAACCCCTAATACAAGACACCCCGCTACATTGTAAACCATACAGGCTTGAGGATTAGAATGAAGGAATAAACCATGCCATTCCTAGTGAGAATTCATCCGCAAGTAAAAACTTGGGGCAGACAGACAGTGAAGAGCAAGCCCCGACAGCAGCTGGGGACTTGGAAGAAAACAACACTCATGACCTAAAGACATCATCCGACCCCTCCACTTGCTGGAAGCTATTCGTTGGAGAGATGTGGAAGCTCTTCGTGGATGAAGCATCCAATAGGCATGGTGCAGGACTTGGCATAGTCCTCATCTCACCAGATGGCCTAATAGTGGAACAAGCAGTCAACCTTGGCTTCCCAGCGTTAAACAATGAGGCGGAGTATGAAGCACTCTTAGCAGGCCTAAAATCAGCACTCGTCATGAAGGCCATCGAGCTAATGGTTTACAGTGACTCTCAGCTGGTAGTAAACCAGATTTCAGGTGACTACGAAACAAAAGATGAGAGGATGGCGAAGTACCAAGAGTTAGTTAGAAGGAAAATCATGAAATTTGAAGTAGTACGGATAGAGCAGATCGGTAGGGAAGAAAACAGTAGAGCAGACGAACTAGTAGGCTTTGCTTCGATGGCGGATACATCCATCCTACATCCGTTACTAATTGACTACCTACCAAGACCAAGCATTGAAGAACCCGAAGTAGCTGAGGTATGTTGCGCCGAATTAGGCCCTTCATGGATGGATCCCATTATAATATTCTTAAAAGACGGCGTCTTACCTGAAGAAAAGAAAGAAGCCAATAAGATTAGAGCAAAGTCACAACGATTTTAGCTCTCCCCATCAATGGCCTTGTACAAAAAATCCTTCACAGGACCTTACTTGAAATGTTTCCACCCCAGCAAGGTCGAGGCATTCTTGTTCGAGATACACGAAGGCGTATGCGGAAGCCACCAAGGGGGAAGATCATTGGCTTACAGAGCAATTTCACAGGAATATTGGTGACCTTACATGCAAGCAGATTCAGAGAAGTATGTCGAGAAGTGCGAGAAATGTCAGAAGTTCGCACACCAAATACATAAACCAGCTAGAGAGCTTCCACCATTAATTAGCCCATGGCCCTTCGCAATGTGAGGCTTGGACATAGTAGGACCACTTCCAACGGCACCCGGCAATAGAAAGTTCTTTCTTACAGCAACAGACTACTTCACAAAATGGGTGGAGGCAGAAGCACTCGCATCAATAAAGGAGAAAGATGTGAAGAAGTTTGTATGGCAGAATATCATCACTCAGTTCGGCATACCTAAGGCTCTAATATCTAACAACAGCACTCAGTTCGACGGAAAACTTTTTCGAGGCTTTTGTGAAGAGTACAAGATAGAATTTTACAATTCTACACCAGCATAGCCCCAAGCAAATGGCCAGGCAGAAGCATCAAACAAAGTCGTCTTGGATGGACTGAAGAAAAGGTTGGAGAAAGCAAAAGGCAAGTGGGCTGAAGAGTTTCCCCATGTTTTATGGGCTTACCGTACCACACCTCGGCAATCAACCGAAGAAATGTCATTTTCCTTAGCCAACGGCATGGAGGCAGTAATCTCATTGGAAGTCGGCCTCCCCACAATTAGAAGTGAAAACTTTGACCCAGACTTGAATGGAGAAGCCATAACCTTGAAACTCGACCTAGCTGAAGAAAGAAGAGAAAGAGCACTGGTCCACATCGTTTCATATCAGTAAGAGTTATCCAGAAAATATAACAAGACAGTACATCCAAGGCAATTCAAGATTAGAGATTGGGTACTGCGCAAAGTAATGGGCAACACTTTGGTACCCGGGGATGACAAATTAGGGCCTAATTGGGAAGGACTTTACAAAGTGGTTGGATTAGCAGGAAAAAGGGGCATACCACTTAGAAGATGGAGACAACAAGGCCATTCCCAGGCCATGGAACACTGCCAATCTCAAATTATTTTATTTTTAGCTTTTCTTTAAAGAACTTGTAATTTTTCTTTTTTCAATAAAGCAAGTAGTTTCCTTTTCAGCATAATGGTTTTCTTCTGTAAAAATTGTTTTAGTGAGCTAGGGGCAATAAAAGCAGTGTTGGCGGCAATAACCAACACTTGGCTCTAGGTTGGCAGGAATAACCAACTGTGAGCTCTCTTCAGCCAAGATCAGGATCTAAGCTGAAGAGGTTGGCTGGAAAAACCAACACTTACTTCTCCTAAGTCGAGATAAGGATCTGGGCTATAGGAAGTTTGGCTGGAATAACCAAACACTTTACTCTAAGTTGGCAGGAATAACCAACTTTGAGCTCTCTTCAGCCAAGATCAGGATCTAGGCTAAAGAGGTTGGCTGGAAAAACCAACACTTACTTCTCTTAAGCCGAAATAAGGATCTGGGCTGCAGGAAGTTTGGCAGGAATAACTAAACACTTAGCTCTAAGTTGGCAGGGATAACCAACTTTTAGTACTCTTCAGCTGAGATAAGGATCTAGGCTGAGGAGTGGTTGGCTGGAATAACCAACTTTTAGTACTCTTCAGCCGAGATAAGGATCTAGGCTGAAGAGTGGTTGGCTGGAATAATAAACTTTTAGTACTCTTCAGCCGAGATAAGGATCTAGGTTGAAGAGTGGTTGACCGGAATAACCAACTTCTAGTACTCTTCAGCCGAGATAAAAACCTAAGCTGAAGAGGATAGCAGGTATGACCGAATAGATTACAAGGTTAAGACCGAGATAGGTATCTCGGCCAGAAAATGTTACACTGAATACAAAATAAGTGCAGGTATGGAACAGACCGAACAGAAAGAAAAGAGATTTTCATTCAAAATCCAAATCAGAAGTACAAAAGGTCCCTCAGCCCGGTTACAAACTCTTTTGTTAAACAAGGAAAAGAAAAATCAGGAGAAAAGGTCGTCTAAGTTGGCGTCCAAAACAACCCAGTTTTCATCCAGAGGTAGTTCAGTTGTGTCAAGCACACCTTGGTTGAGCTCGGTTGAAGGCACCACGACAGTCGCAACAGGTGAAGGTGGGATGGAGACCACTGGAGTGGGAGAGGTAGACTGGCGATCGGGCTGGGCGTTGTCTTCAGGAGTAGGATTCTCGTCCTCTCCTTCTTGAAGAAATTTTTGCTGAATGGCAGTAGCATATTCCACCATATAGCTCGGTATGTAATGTGGAGGAGGGTTTTGGAAGACCTCGGTCTCTTGGCCATGATTGAGCTTGGCCACTGCCGCCTTCCATCCATATTTGAAAAATATATCTTTGGCAGCTTCGCATTGTTGGATGTAAGTGGCCTCTCTCTTCTTGTAACCCCGGTCTTCGGCGTCTTCCACACTCTTCTCCAACCGGGTGATCTCAGCGTCCTTCTTTCTCTCGAGCTTGGCAAGCTCGCGCAGATATTTGTCTTTTAACACAATCGCAGCCTTTTGCTTATCTGTTTTAGCCGAGCTGACAAGACCGGTCAGGCGAGCCATCTCAGTATGTAGCTCGGCTATTTGCTTCTTGGACTCTTCTAGCTCGGCGGATTTAGCGTTGGCCTCTACCACGGCCTGCCTTGTTGTTTTGCGTAGTTCCAATATGCGCTTGTGAGTGACGTGGTTCTTCTGTAAGGCCTGCAAAAGGAGAGAAACAATTTTGAGCACAACCGAGCAAACAGATGCACAAATTAGGACAAGAAAATGGAGAACTTACCAACACCATCGATTTGGTGGCCGAGCGGATGGTTTTTAGCTTGGTGAGGTGGTCGTGATGTTCCATATTGGCTGGCAGACATACGCTCTCGGCAAGGTTAAAAGCTAGTGAATGGTCTTTTTCTGCGACCACTGAGTCAGTGCTAGTGATAGCTTGGTTCTTAAAGGTGATCTTTGGTACCCACTCAGAGGAGCTAGCTCGGTCTGAGTGCTGAGGTTGTGGGCTCGGTGGTGCAGTATGGGGAAGCACGGTTTCATCCTTGTCAACAAGGCGTGGCTCGGTTGTGGAAGTCCGAGCACGCTTGTTTGGCCAAGATGATGAAGGCTGAGCGGTTGGAAGGGCTACCACGGCCTCTTGTGTTTGGTCGGCTTGTGGTACCTCGGCTTAATTTGTTTTGGTGATAGGGGCCCTTACTGCTATCTTTCTTGTCATTTCTTGTTCTGCAATTAGTGTGATCAAATTAATTTGACGTAGTGTTGGATCTGACTCTGGTGAGGGTTCCAATAGGAAGTCTGTCACTCTAGTCTTCTTTCTGCTACTGTAGCGGTATGTCGGTTCGAAATTGAGTAGCTGAGCCCAACCTGAAAGCGTCTAGGTTAGTAATGGCAAATGACTTACTTTAGATGGTTCAAATCTACATAAAGAAAAAAAAGACAATGGTTAGTGCGGTTTAAAACTTACAAACGGAGTAAAGAATGCACAAAACTAAGCCGAGGTAATTATACCAGCTACTCCTTTATTCCAGTTGATGCAGTCTCCTAGTATTTGAGCTTCTTGGTCCTTAAAGTTACCAGAAACCCAGAAAAAATCATCGTCATTTACATTTTTGTCTAGGGTGTTCTTTATTATCTTTTCTTGGCGGCGTCTTATTTTTAAATAATAAACCCAGCCATCTTCGTTCTGGCCTAGAGAATACTGGTGAAATAGCTCGGTTAAACCAAGGTTGAGGCCAAGCCGGCGATTTAGTTCGGCGATGCCATTTATTATTCGGTAAGAGTTAGTGGAAAGCTGGGTAGGGTAAAGTCTTGTTTGCCTAAGGAATTCACAAAGAAGTGGTTGGACGGGGAATCGAAGTCCGATTTCTACAATGGATATGATGTTGAAAGGGACAAAGCCCGATTTTCCCCAAGGAATGGTGTCTAGTTCGGCTAAACTATAGTGGACATCATCAGGGATGTTGTAGTCCTTGCAGAATTCGGCGATAGCCCCTGGAGAGTTTACTAAAAATCTATACTTCCCCATGTGGACTTAAATTATGTATAATTTAGCTCAGTGTTGAGATGACCTTCAGTATCTCGGTTGAGCGTGCAAAGGGGTGCCTGGCCAACCTAAGTCAGTCTGCAAAGTGAAAAAGAAAAATATTAAGCACAGATCGTTGGATCGTGCTACAAGAAACAAAGGCAAAATAAATGGAGTCCTAGCTTGGCTACGTGGGATACTATCCGTCCTTAGCTCGGTTAAGTGGAGCATGAGGTTCGTAGCCCGGTTGAAGCTTAGGATGCGGCATTCTTGGATCGGTTTTTATTAAGTGAGAGAGCTGGTTTGGGCCCAAGTGGTAGCCCGGTCTTTGGTTAAGGTTTTCTAGTTCAGTAAGTGCGCACACCTAATACAATTCCCTAGCTCGGCTAAAGTAAAACAGAAGGTTCTTTGTGAATTGAAACTTAATCTAGTTTGGCTAGGTACACACCTTAATTACAAACAGGTTGCTAGTTCGGTTGGCATAATATTTTGGATCAAAAGCGTCATTTCTCAGACTAGTCGTGAATTCAGTGGGTTTATCACATGGATTTTGAAGCAAAGTGGTTATTTCCCATAGAAACTACAAGAAAGAGTTTTTTCAAAACATATATATTACCCTATATATTACAGTACAATGCAAAATGGATGGAAAAAAATAGAGGATTGAGCTACTTACGGATTGAAGACGGAAGGATGCAGATTTGAAACCACGAAGATGGTGATGAGAACGCAAGCTTCGCAGGTACTGAGGTTACAAAAATGGAGATTCAGAAGGAAAGAGAGAGAGAAGATGAATAGTAGAAATGATAGGTTCAAAATGTGTGGTTTTTGTGTAAAGAGAGTGAAAAAAGCGAGACTGTTCAAAATTCGCGAGGTACGAAGTCGGCGATGACAGCTACGTTGGGCCAATGAGAGCTAGCCACGTGTCCATGGAATAGAAAACGATTCAGTTATAGTGACTGAAAAGACGTTTTGACCGGACAGACTAGTAAGCTGGTGTAAATTTAGCTCGGTTGAAGGCCACTTTTTAGCTCAGTTGAAGGCTAATTTTTAGCTCGACAAATAGAAAGGTAATCCCAGATCATGCTAGGCAGATGGAATTAAGGGGCAATTGAGAGGGAGCTTTTAAGTGCATTAGGGCCGAGCTAGGCCCAGGCATAGTGATGGGCCGTTTTGTGGGCCGAGGTAAAAAGGGCCTAGTGAAGTAGACCATTGCGTTAGAGGGGTTAGCTTGGCTGTGGTTAGCTCGGTCCAGGTGATTGTAGTCACTGCGGTCGGAATGGTGATTATTAGCTCGGTCATAGTATTTGGAGCCGAGATTTGGGCTTCTGGTGGTAGAGTTTGTCCTTGTTAGCTCGGTTAAGACTTGCTGTTGTTGGCACGGTCTCAACAGACAAAACCAAGGTACAAAGCTATGTGTTACAGTGAAGGCGCTGGATTAAGTATGACAAAGGTTAGTTCAGTCATATTGTCATCTAACCGAGGTAAAACCATCTCATTTGGTTTAAACAGTGAGGGAGGTGTTGAAGGATAAACATTATCTTTCAGGAGTGTGATTCCTAGGAGGACTCTACATGGAGGAATAAAAGTCCTACTAGGATTGTGTCACACGGAACCTATAAAAGTTCATAACAGAACCTATGGAAGAGGTAACATGACTTTGATTCCGGAATACACAGAGTTTTTGTTTATTTGTCTATTTTGCTGACTTAGGCATCGGAGAGGTATCCGGCGCCAGCTAGCTTACGTTTGTGTTTTCAGGGAATAAAGCGATGACATTTGGAGGAGCGCAAGCTTGGTCAACAGGATTATATGGAGCGCTAGTTTGGCATGGGATTATCAGGCTAAAATAGTCACAAAAAGATAAAATAAACTAAAAAGTCAATAAAACAAAATGTTATATCCAAATCATAATTATTTTATTTTTTCTCTAACAAAAGATTAAAAAATCAAAAAAACCCAGCCCAAACAAAACTTTTTAACCCCAGATTAAAATAGTCAAAAAATCAACCCACTTCTAGGGTTGTAAACGAACCGAGCCGAGCTGAGCTTTACTGACTTGAGCTCAACTCGTTTACTTATCGAGCTTATTTATTGAGCTCGAGTTCGGCTCGATAAAGAACTGGGCTTGATCTTGGCTCAACTCATTAATATTAATGAAACTCAAACTTGGTTTGACTCAGTTTGACAATTTTTTTTAATATTATTTATATTATTTAAATAAAAAATATTATTTAATATTAAATAATATATTTATTATATAATTTAAATAAAGATAAATGAGCCGAACTTGATGAACAAAGCTTATACAAGCTCAAGCTTGGCTTGTTTACTAAACGAGCCTAATATTCGAGGTCGAACTCGACTCGTTTACTAAATGAAAGCCAAGCTGAGTCCTTAACGAATTGAACTAAACTTGTTTATAAACAATTCAGTTCATTTACAACCCTACCCACTTCCCAACCTAAAGCTTTTCCTATAACTTCATCCAATACCTCCAAAGGCCACTTAACTGCACAATGCCTAACAGCCCATCAGAAGCAATTATGATTCACTTGATTATGGGCCTACAAACCAGTACATCTCCCTCGCAAATTACAATCCAAAAATAAAGTCTAATGTCTGTCCTTCCAATATGGGCTTGTAGGTATGATTCATGATCAAAGCGCTCTTCCCACATGGGCTAACAAAAGGCTCATTTTCTTGGGTTGGGATCATCTCTCTCAAGTAAATAAAGAAATACTGCAGGTTTGGGGTTGTAAAATGATTCAAGTTACTCACGTTTAAATTGTGTTTAGGTCGTTAAAAATATGTTTGAGATTGTCTTATTATGTAAGCAAATCTAGTTTAAATAACTTGACTTGTGATTAAACTTGTTTGAGACAGACTTAAAAAGTAAGCAAGTCAAACTCTTAACCAACCGTATATTCGGTTCAACTCGACGTGGTTACAGCCTTATGTATGTCACTTTGTCTCATAACTACAGTTACATTTAAAAATAAATTAATTAATAATCAAAACATGTAATTGCAAATACATGAAAAAATGTAACATACATATTTGAAAATGTAGAAGATGTTTTTCCCATATTTATATATGTTATACATAAAGAATGAACTTGTACATTTTGCTCCATAAACACATAATGTATCTCTCAATTACGATTGTAAAATAAACCAAACTATTTAAAATCAGTTTGTTACATAAAATAACTCAAATTTAAACAATTTTTAAAACTCACAAAATTGTCTTATTATTCAATTCAACTCAACTAATTTGTGAGCCTATTCTTAAACATTGTGTATGGATGTGCAATCACTATGTGGATGAATCAGTGTGTGCGACATGATTACTTCATAAAACTATGTGTTTGAAACCAATACATTAATAATAATAATAAATAAATAAATAAAGTTTCATAGTATGTTGCAATTATAAGATCCCAAGCAATGCAAATTAAACAGTACTATTAATCTACTTTTGTGATGATTGCTGTTTTGAATTTGCATACTCATATGGGTGAAAAAAATCTAATTTGGGCTGTTCTTTGATTAGTTCCATGTTGACTTATCTTAGCAAGGAGGAGTAAAATGTGGACTATTGACATAAACAATTTGAACAAAGTAAGACTGGTTTGAAATCATGTTGCCATGGAAACATCTATAATGGAAGTACATTTAAGTCCAATCTTGAATATCAAAACGAAATTAGGTCTGATCACTACATTTTAACACTTACAATAAGATGTATAAGAAATAACAATATGAACTCAACCAAAAAGACCAACCAATATATTATGGAGAAACCTCAGGGATGTTAGTGTAATTTATCCAATATATGTTTGTAAAGGAGATCAATCAAACAAGATTTATATTTAATACAAAATTTTGAAACTATTTTTGTGGAATGTCACAATTTTTATTAAATTGAGAAAATTTTCAATTCCTATGCAAAAACTGTGAAATTTCAGTTTCATTGGGCTTAGATGTAGTCGTTACAATATGAATATATTACTTTAACTTAACGCACAGGATAATATAAATTTTAAAAAAAGATCATTCAACAGCGTAAATACTTACCAAGCCATCTTGAGGTGAGTTGACTAATTGAGATTGGCCTAAACTTGTGATAAAATTCAACTCAATTAGATTGTTATATTGCTTGGAGACTTTAACAATGGTGAGAGTTTATTAAATCCCACATTTGGTGAATGTTCAATTGCATTAAGCAATTGAACTGCGGCTATTGTTTTTGAAAAGGAGTATATTACTCTAATATTCAAATGAGCTTAGTTCCAATCACATTAAGAAATATTAACAATAATTTTAAGCATTCATCTGAATTATTTACTTAAAAAAACTACTTCAGTGAGCAAGATCTTTGTCATATAGTATTTTTTTAAGCTACAAAGCTTCTTTTGTTGACAAGCATACGCACGCATGGTTGATTTAGTTGAAAACTATAATTAGGTTGATTAATTAATATTATTCATTATCTTAATCGATAGTGTTTCACCATAAAAAGGAAAATTTAATCATAGAATAACCACTATTTACAATTTTATAAATCATTAAAATGCCAAGCACGATGGCTTTAAGCTTCAATATTTTTATGTCATTTAATTGAATTAATTAAACTAATACTTAAACATTAAAATGAGATCTTATCCTATTGTGTCTTTGAAAATTTGAGCCTTTGACAATAATTTTTTTAAACATTTTACCTAAAAGTCCTATTTACAAATGTTATGGTAGCTCAAATCCTATTTACGATTTTTTAAACAAATAAGTCATATTTAGTAAAACTCAGAATATTATCAGTTTTTCTCAATTTTTAAATCTAAGAACATTATCAATTTTGAATAGTAATGTTCTAGATAATTATTTCACTAATTGATGAAAAAAAAACTGATTGTGAGATTAAATGTTTTTGTCGTTCTATTTATTGGTTTGATTCAACTATCTAATAAAACTCAGAACATTAACAGTTTTTTCCAATTTTAAAATTGATAACATTATCAATTTTTTCATTTTTAAAGTTTTTTTTTTTTTCTTTCAGTTTTACACATCAATGTTCAATCATCATGCTCCTTTACAAACACAAAATTTTCAGTTTTGCACAACAACAAAAAATCAATTTTTTCAAAAAAATAAATTAGTTTTTTTTTTTGCACATAATTTTTTTAGTTTTTTCAATTTAAAAGTTGATATTTTAAAAATTTTAAAATCAAAATAAATGTCAAATAATCGTGTTTTTTTTTTACATATCAATGTTCCATCATCATGCTTTCCCCATGTTTTTAAAGTTTTTATATAAAGCATTAAAATGCACAATGGCCTTAAACTTCCATATTTTGATGGTATCTTAATATCTTCTGAATGATTTTTTAATCTGTGTTGCTTGTAAAATATATTATTAGTATTATGCGAAGTTTCAAAATGTTGCATGACAATAAATAAAATTTTAAAAAAAAAAGAAGGACAATTGAAGGCCACATACATGTAGGCTTGATTAATTAAAATGAATTCATTATTTTGTTGGTGCTTTAGCCAACCAAATGTTTCTAATACCAAAGAAAGAATGAGAAAGTATACATGCTCCTCAGCCCTACCACTTTGTGTTCTTGTTCGGAAGCATTGCCGAGTTCATACTCGACACATTAATTTGTTTATGTCGCTTCTTTTTCTGTTGTCATTATCTCCATATTTGATTCTTTCTATCTTGTCTCAAAAAAATTAGTAATAATAATAATTCTATGAACACGGCAAAATTACAAAAAAAAATGTCCCAAAAAAAAGGAAAAAAAATTCTATTTTCACACATCAAATCATCTTTGCACACATCATTTCTCAAGACATACACTTATGTTGTGTTTAGTTGGGGAATTTGGGGAGAGATTTGGAAAGGGAAAGGAAAAATGTGTGCGAAACTAGGTGAAATATAGATATGTTTTATTCATATTTCACTTACTTTTTTCATTTTCCTTTCCACATCCCTCTCAAAATCCTCAAACCAAACACAACATTAATGAATTTGAAATCTCATATTCTACTCAATACACAACTTATCATACCAAAAAAGCCCTCATGTCCCTCCTTCTTCAAACCCTAATCCTAATTCTAACTCACCATTCTTCAATCACTGTCGGCCGGCCAACCAATGCCTCCTTTGCTAGGAACTTATGTCGTCCTCGCCACTCTCATCCCTTCACCATCACAAATCGCCATTACTATCCCATCCCATACCATTCCAATCTATTTCCTCTTCAGCCTCTACACTCACTGCCTATCCCATTCGTCTTCTGTTGATTTTTTGCTTCAAATCTAATGTTAAAGTGAAACTTTTAACGAGGAAGTTCTTGTTGCAACAAGCCTTGATCAAAGTTGTTTTGTCTACCTAGATTGAATTTCATATTATAATGATGTTTTCCCTTCTTTTCTAGACGGATTTTTTTGTCTTCATTTGTTTTTCACATTTGATAGTCCTATTCTAGTTTATCTTCAAGTTACAAAAGAATCGTAGGATAGATCTACTACCTTACACCTTGACCTATCAATCCACATCCTAAAATCTTCGATGTTCATCAGGCATTAAGTGGATTAACACCACAAGAAAATACACCTTTGGCGACTAAATTTTTAGTTGCCAAAAGTCCTTTTTTAGTCGCCAAAGGTCGAATTTTCACTTTCCTCGACAAAAACTTTTAGTCGCCACTGTTGTCGCCAATTCATGGTCACGAATACCTTTGGCGACTAAAAATCTGTTAGTCGGCAATGTACAAGTCTTCAGCGACGAAAGGAATTGTCGCCAAATGCAATTCAATTTTTGGAAATTAGACCTTTGGCGACTAAACTTTTAGTCGCCAATAGTGATTTTTTTTTTATTATTTAAACATTTGCCGACTAAACTTTTCGTTACCAAAACGTATACCTTTTGGCGACCAACGACTTTAGTCGCCAAAACCATTTTCAGAAATTTTTTTTTTTTTTTTGCCTCGGCTGCTCCCAAGGTTCAAACCTGCAACGTCCCAACACATGCTCCCCACTGCGCCTTTACCAACACTCGTTCCCCACTACACCACCCCAACATCACATAAATATTAATGCAGCATATATTATTTATATACTATATTCGCTGGTATTAATACAAAATTGTATGTATAAAAATAATATTTTTATTTAATATATTTTATGTAAAAAATAAAAAATTTACTATAAAAAAATAGGATAATACTTTTGGCGACTAAATCTGAATTTTAGTCGCCAATTCTCCATTTTTTGGCTACTAATTTCTTTTCTGTCGCTAAAACAATTAAATCTCGCCTAAGGATAGCACTTTTGGCGACTAAACTGAAATTTAGTCGCCAAAACCTCTACTTTGGGCTTAATTAAAGCAATTTAGTCGGCAATTCTTGACCTTTAGCTACTAATTTTGTTTTTGTAGCCAAAAAATTCACTTTCAAATGACCAAACAAATTTTAGTCGGCAAAACACCTATAATGGGCGACTAAACTGTTTTTTAGTCGCCAAAACTGTCACTTTTGGCTACTAAATGATTTTAGTCGCCAAAAACTGTCACTTTTGGCTACTAAACAACCTGTAGTCGCTAAAAACCTTATATTTGGCGACTAAAGTGCCTTTTAGTCGCTAAAACTATTACCTTCGGCGACTAAACTGTTTTTGTGGGCAAAAGTGAGCAACTTTGGCGACTAATTCCATTTTAGTCGCCAAAAACCATACTTTCAGCGACGAAAAAAGAACTTTTAGTCGCCAATTGTGCTTTTTGTTATAGTGTAAGTTACTAATTATTTTGTTGAACATAATGATACTGTCCTTTGTGAGAAAATTGATTTTTGTCTTATTTTATCAGTTTAATGGCATACCTACGAAAAGTGAAGAGCATGGCTAGGGTGGTCGAGGAGGAGGCTGATAACGGTGGATGATAGCTGTGTTTTGGTTTGAGAATTAGAGTTTCGGATGGGAAGATGAGGATATTTTAGTATTTTTATTTTAGGATAAAAATGTATTATAAAAAAATTTATTAAGTGTGTAAATTGAAGAGATTTAATGTATGAAAATAGAATTACTCCCAAAAAACACGTTAGGCGGGTCATATTAATTCCCCCGTGCGCCCGCATGTGAGGGGAACTTATTGGAAAAAAAAAAAAAAGTTTTTAAGTTAGAAACTTTGAATGTAGTGCTATAATAGTAAACCATCAGAATAATACTAGAGATAGGGGTGTAATTTTGGCTCACCACCCTATGTCGGCCCTCATGCTCTTACTAAAATCGGGCCGGCCCACGGGCCAAAAAACTAGGCCCAGGCCCAAGCCCGGACCCAGGGGTATTTGGGCTTTGGGTGAGCCAGTGGGCTGGGCCCCTAGGCTTAGGCTTTGGACGGGCCTAAACAATTTTTTAATTTTTAATTTTTCCACTAAATTTTATTATTTTTCATTAAAAATAACTCTGGACTTCAAGTGGGCCGGGCTTTTAGGCGGGCCTTAAGCGGGGACTTCAAAACGATGGTCCAGGCCTTGGCCCAAGGCCTCGGGCTGGGTTTGGACTTGGGCCTAAACGAGCCTTAACGGGCTAGGCCCATCTCGGGCCGCAGGCAGACTTTGGGCCGCCCGCGGACCACGGGCCAAAATTACACTCCTAAAGGAATCATGAAAAAAAATTATGAAATGCATCATAAAGATTTTTCATTTTTTGATTAGTATGTGGTATTTAATTGTATGGGTAATTCAAATGTGAAAAATATTTCATGATTATTTTCATGATATTTTTTTCATAATTCCTAACATTATACAAAGCATCATGATGCTTTTGGATCTTGGATGTCTAGGATATTTGAAACTTCATAAACCCAAGTTAAATCAGCATCAAACAATGATTTTGAGTGCGGTTTGAATTTTCTCACACTCCAAACAACAAAAGACAGAGACCATGAGAGAGAAACAAAGAAGTGAAAATAATAATGTATGCCTTTGCACCCCGAAAGTGTTAATAGAATTTTTTTCGTCTAACTATGCTAAAAACTGTTTATATTTCATGCAAAAAATATGATAAAATCCTGGTAAGTTGCTTATCTAAAGGCTAATTAATTAATTAGTACACCTCATTATATAGAAAGAGTATATTGTATTATATTATAGAGAAAAACTCTACTTATACTCCACAAATTTAGCCTTCCTCAGCTAATATTCTTGAGAATAATAAATATTCGGATTTGTTTGAATTCCCAAGCTATAGGTAATACCGTACAATTTTTTCTAACCTTTTTTTAAATTTGATGCAATGGGTTTACGATGGGTTAACATCACATAAACTGATAATTATCATAAGCTCATGGCCTAATTAAATTAAGTTTGAGACAAAGATATTACACATTAAAGTTCTTCTCCCAAAAAAAAGAAAGAAAAAAAATGTGATCCATGGCACAGTGGAATGCACCGGGGATTCATAAAATGGTTACTTGTTCAATCATAATTAGTAATGAAAAAAATATAAAAAAAGAAAGAATTACATAAAAAAGAGATTTGGGGGTGGGGAATTAAAAAAAAAAAAAAATGTAAAGAGATGGACTCTACTCTACCATTGAAATGACCAAATTGCTCCCCTTTGTCTCTCTCATCTCGCTTCCTCTTTGTCTTCTCCACCCTCTTATCTCCTACCCACCACTCCCTTACTCTTGATAGTCGCCAGCCCCCTCTACCCCACACTCCACAACTATGGCCCATCCTTTCCCAACCCAACCCCACAACCATCAAGGTTAGTCCTAGCCCCTTCCCCCAGCCCTCTCCCAATCCCATCCACCCATCTCTATCTCCCTCTTGCCTAACCCAACTCCAACTCTCCCTTAACCCCCCATGTTGTCTTTTCGCCAACGCTATTGCGATACCCAGTCCTCCTCCAACCCTCTCCACCCATCCCTAGCCCTTACCCCATCTTAGCTCTCTTACATTAGCCGCTGTCAAAAAAAAAAAAAAAAAAACTCCTAACATAGAAGAGAGAGAGAGAGACCATCTTGATTTTCAATCGAAGTAGATTGCGATGGAGCCAATCAGTGGTTTCTCTGGTCATGACAGAGGAGATCTCAGTATTGATTGGGTAAAATTGCTAAATATAATGGCAAAATTGATATAATTAGAATTATAAAAGGTAAGATTTGCACAATAACGTAACAATGACATTCTAGCCATAGTGATGGGTATTTTAACTTTCACTACATGAAAATAAATGCGATACACCTTTTTGTATACAAATTATGTTTTGTATTAGAATAATGCTATACGTATCAATTAATGTACACACTAGTATACTAATAGATGATGTGGTATTGTTTGTATGGTTTGGGATATGTATAACTTGTATAATAAATGTGGTCAATTATAATATCATAACACTAGTTAGTATATTAATGTGTACATTAATTGATATATGTAGCACCACCATATATATTCTTACCTATAGGAAAATTGTCACTGTTTTATAGTATTTAAATAAAATTAAAAACTGGAAAGAAAGAATGAATCCAAATGAGTATTGAGTAGTCTCTGTTTTCAAGGGAGAAGACTAAATTTTTAACAGATGGCGCCATTGAATCTGGACCAATATGAATCACATTTTCTTCATTTTATTATTTTTAATAATGAATTCAAAGCTTCATGTTACATCTATCGCAATCGATAAGTCGGTTCCTTTTTCCTTTCCTTCAATTTCGTCATCTGTATCTTAATTTCATCGTCACTGTTGTTGTCATTATAAATACTTAATCAGAATTTTTTATTTTTTTAAAAACAATTAGAGGAAGAAAAATTACATCATGCAGTAATAAGAAAGCATAATATACAAGTTTACATAGTTTAACAAGATTATATGTATATACGTTGGTTTACATTAAGGCTTGGTTTGACATCTTTAAAAAAAGTCAAAAAGTTATTATCCTATTTAAGTCACATCATTTCTCTACCACATTATTTCAAACTCAACTTATATTTCATAAAAAGTCAAAAAGTGCACTTATTTAGATCATCCCAAACCAACCCTAATTCTATTATATTGAAAACAAGAGAAGTAATTATTGTAATTCCGGAGTATACACATTGTACTCCATAATATTGTGATTTATAGGGAAGGTGAGTAAGTGAGACATTGTGTTGGAAAATTGCAGAACATAAAGAGGCATGAAGAATGATGAGTATGAAAAAAGAAAATAATAAAAAAGATCTTTTTCTAAGTTTCTAGATAATTAGGTGCCGTTTGGTAACACTTACGTTTTCAGTTTTCTGTTTATATTTACAAAAATTTTAAAAACTCAAATAAAAACTTGTTTGGTAAATTTTTGATTTATAAATCAGTGGTCTCAGTTTATAAATTTGGCAAAAAAATATAACTCAAAAAATGTGTTTCCGTTTTGAGTTTTTTTTTTTACCACCCAACACTAGCCACTACTCGCCACCATTTTCTACCACCGTCTTCCGCCGCCACCACTCACCACCCACCCCCCATCACCACTTGCCACCCACTCGCCACCACCACCCACCTCTTCACGCCACCACCACCACCTACTTGCCATCCACCCACCACGCCACTACCATTCACCTCCCGCCACCATTACTCACCACCGACCGCCACCACCATTCATCACCCACCACCACCACCACCACCACCACCCACCACCCACCACCCACCCACTACCCACCGCCACCACCACCCACCACCACCACCACTCACTGCAACCACCCCCACCGCCACCCAAATTGCCCACCACCACCACCACCACCACCACCACCACCACCACCCGCCACCCAACCGCTACCACCCGCCATTCGCCACCCACCTGCCACTACCACCACCACCACCACCCACTTGCTACCACTCACCACTCACCACCGTCACCCACCCACCTGTCACCACCACCCACCACCACCCGCCCTCCGCCACCCACCGCCACTGCCACGCCACCCACCACCCGCCACCACCACCACCACCACCCACTGCTACCATCTACCACGTCACCCACCTACCCACCCATCACCACCACCTGCCACCACCACCCACCCGCCATCCACCACCCACCTGCCACCACCACTCGCCACCACCACCATCCACTCACTACCACCCACCACCGGTCACCCACCCCCCCACCCACCGTCACCACTTTCCACCACCGTCTTCCGCCGCCACTTGCCACCACTTGCAATTTCTCATTCTTTTATATTTTGAATTTTTTTAAAACATTTTGTCAATTACCAAACGCGTTTGTAGTTTATGTTTTTCTAAAAATAAACAAAAATAAAATAAAAACCAGTTTATAAAATTTTTGTAAATATAAACTGAAAACGTAAACGTTACCAAATAGACCCTTACGTTTTCAGTTTTCTGTTTATATTTACAAAAATTTTAAAAGCTCAAATAAAAACTTGTTTGGTAAAATTTTTGATTTATAAATCAGGAGTCTCAGTTTATAAATTTGGCCAAAAAATGTGTTTCCGTTTTGAGTTTTGAGTTTTTTTTTTTTTTACCACCCAATACTAGCCATCACTCGCCACCATTTTCCACCACCGTCTTCCGCCACCACTCACCACCCACCTGCTACCGCCACCCACCACCCGTCACAACCAGCCACCACCCACCTGCCACCCATTCGCCACTACCACCACCACCACCGCCACCACCACTCATCTGCCATCCACCGGTCACCACCAACCACTCGCCACTACCATCCACCGCCCGCCACCACCACCCGCCACCTACTTGCCACCACCACTCACCACCCACCTGCCACCACCATCCACCATCTGCCACTACCACCAGCCATTTGCCACCCTTTTGCCACCACCACCCACTCGCTCGCTACCACTTACCACTCGTCACTGTCACCCACCTACCCACCACCACTACCACCACCCACCACATCACCACCACCACCACCACATTCACCACCCACCTGCCACCACCACCCGCTACCACCACCACCACCACCCACTCGCTACCACCCGCCACCCGCCACCTACCCACCTACCATCACCACCCACCACTCACCGCTACCATCTACCACCACCCGCCACCACTACCACCACCCACTCGCTACCACCCGCCACCCACCCGCCATCCGCCACCCGCCATCCGCCACCCACCTGCCACCACCACTACCACCACCACCCACAACTGTCACCCACCCACCCACCACCACCACTCACCCGCCACCAGCTACCCACCACTCACTGTCACCACTTTCTACCACCATCTTCCGCCGCCACTTGCCACCACTTGCCATTTCTCACTCTTTTTTATATTTTTAAATTTTTAAAAACTTTTTGTCAATTACCAAACGCGTTTGTAGTTTATGTTTTTCTAAAAATAAACAAAAATCAGTTTATAAAATTTTTATAAATATGAACTGAAAACGTAAACGTTACCAAACACACCCAAAGCGATTTACCACAATTGACAGAATGTATTTTATAGTACAAATAATTAAAATTCTTGAAGAGTTATATTATATCTATTGTAATTTTTAATCTATCACTATTGATTGGCAAACACTCTATAGTGACATAACAAAGAGTCACATCCCTTATTTTTAAAATAAAACAATTCTCTATAGCCACATTTTGGTTAATTAAAGAGAATTCACTTCATATAGCATTTATCAACCAATGTTGGTTTTCAAACCATGTCATGAAAATTAATTTTTGGTGTGATCCACAAATCCAAAGTGGATGTTGGATCCCAAAACTTACATAATTGTATGTTATGAAAAATTCACAAATTTTGACACTTTCAACAATGCTAAAAAATTCACATTTAATAAACATGAGTTTATAATTTTCAGTCATCTTTGGCTTAAAATTATGTCCCCCAATTTCATAATTTTTAGCCTTCTTTGGCTTGAAATCATGCCCCTTAAGTGAATTTTTACCATCATTTTGTGATATTTTTTAACATTTTTTTTGAGAGAAATGGTTGTTCTTCATTTTTAACCATTAATGGCTTGTCACTTTTTACCATATTTGGCAAAATATCATGCCCCCAAGTGAACATTTATCATCAGAATTCTTTATATATTTTTAGAGAATGGGTTATTTTTTAATTTTAGCCATTAATGGCCTATGAAAATTCTCCAAAGTCATATTATCTTCATTACTTGGTATGTTGACCCTTCGAGCCACATACTTTGACTTTTTATGAATGATTGGCTCTTCAAAAATATATGTATTAATCGTTTGAACTATATTATTTTCATACCTTAATTTTTCATTGACCATTATGCATTCTAATTTTTGTTTTCAATATAGAATTTTTTTATCAATTAGAAAAAAATTAGCCTTGAAATCGATGGATTTTTCCATTATAGTAATTTAAATATCTTTACGTCAAATAATACGGAGATGATGAAATTATTTGAAATTTTTGCCTATAAATATAATTAATTTATTCTTTTAGGACTAAAATTTCATTCTCACACCAACAAATTTCATCCTTACAACACCGAATCATTCTTTTCACATGTCATGCCATTATGTTGACAATAAACGGTAGAACCACTACCATAACACTGACAATTTTCAAAATATGAGGCATTCCATTGATAATCTATATCCATAGGAACACTGTCACTCATTGGTGATTTGTATTCGTACGTGCACAAGATATAAGCATACCTATTGAAGGCATGATTCCATAAGGATAAGTCTGTTTCATCACATCATTATCACTCCAAGTTGGAATGGTCCCACTAGATGTGCCAATTTATGTTAGCAAAAATTTAGTTTAGGCCCAATCAACAGTGATTGATCGACAAGCTTAAACAAATTTTAATAAACACAAAAAAATAAAATAAAAAATAAAATAATCAAATTTTGTGGTTGAGTTCTATGCCTTAAACAAATCAAGGATTTTTCTTGGAGGTAATTAAGTAAAAAAAGATTTAAACAGAAAAGAATATGTATTTATTCAATCTAATCATCACTTGTTATCATTTACAAGAACTCAAACAAGAACAAAGAAATGAAAAATACAACAATCGACAGAAAGAAGAGAAGTGAGGATTGGAAAAAACTATTATTAATCTACTCTTAACAAACGCTAAGTTAAACTATTCCTAGACGAATATCACGTTTTGCGAATGGTGGTTGGGATGATTGATTGATGTCTCTTTGTATCTCTCTTGGCCTATTTATAGGTTCAACCATATGAGAGAAAGAGATAACCTAAGCCCACAATTTCCTCAACAAGTCCATGATTTCCTTAACATGATACACATCTCATCTTTGATAAGAATCATTTTGCAAATTTGGTACTTGATTTGATTTTGGTTCTTGATGTCAACAACTAATCTTTAATTGCTCAATTGCTAACTTTTTAGCCCTCCATTTAATGTATCAGCATAGCACATCCTTAACACATCTATCATGTCACGTTAGCATATATGTCGACAGAAATAATAATAATAATAACAAATGTAGTCAATGTTATTTTTTAAAAATAGTTTATAATTTCAATCGACAGACCATAATTGAATTTGACCATAATTAATAGGTCATGATCAAAAAAATTTGTGGTGCAAATACTTTCCTAAGCCTAGAAAATGGAACTCGTGTCCAATAATAAGTAGGGTAAATTACAAATACACCCTCTGAGATTTGCTTAAAATACAGATTGTCTCTGTAGTTTGAAAAATTATAAATATCCCCTTATTATAATTTTTTATTTAACAGAATTAACTAAAAAAAATGAAATTCATAATTACTCTCCTATACAATAATAAAATTACCTAAATTATTAATTGAAATATATTTCTAACCTCATTAAAAAATGTTAATTGACTCGATAATTTATTAATAAAATAGGCGATTTGTTATTAAATTAAAAACTTCAAAGGTGGAATGTAATTTCTATAATTACAGGGGCGATTCATATTTTAATTAAATCTCAGAGAATATATTTGTAATTTACCCTAATAAGCAATTCCATCGTTTATTTCTTGATTATTAATATATATATATATATATATAAAATAAAAAAACCTTGAAAATAAGAAATTTGTTGAATAGAAGATCCTAAAAGATCAGGAATTTGCTCAATATTACCGTGGATGGAAACATTAGTTTATTCCATTGACTACTTAAATATCAGGAATTTGCTCAATATTACTGTGGAATGGAAACATCAGTTTATTCCATTGACTACTGAAAAAATAGAAGAATTTTTTTACATGCATATCAAACACTCTCATATGAAATCGATTCCACTACATATGTAAATCTCACCGTATATAAGAGTATTATATTTAATTATATAATTGAATTATGTATATTTAGAATTTTTTTAAAAAAAAACTTGAATTATGATCAGAAAAATAATGGGTACATTTGATTTAGTTTTAGAATCATAATTTGAATATGAAATTATAATTTAAGTGTGGAGTAGTGAGTTAAATTTTGAAAAGAGAAAATTTAATTGGTTATGAGTTTTAAATTTTTGAATTTTGAATTTTGAAAAGAGTTTTGAGTTATATTTTCAATTGTATTTTGAACTGTTTTGGATTTATTTTTGAGAAAATTAGTCTAAGTTCCCTCTCCCATTTTTAATAATGGAAGAAATCCACAATATTATTTTGTAATGTGTAAGGTCCCTCACCCTTGACACTCATATATCACAGAGAAATTTGGTTATCTCAAATCAAACCCGCATCTCTCTTTCTTCCTCTCTTTCTGCTTTTCTCTCTCGAACAAACTCCACTAGCTCTTCCCTACTGCTGCCCCCATCTTCTTCTGCATCTCCTTTCACGAGGATGAGAGGCATCGGAATACTCCGCTAGCGCCGGAGACAGCAACGAAAGTTATAGAGGCCATGCGTGGTGTTTCGTTCAGTAGATTGGCACCTGGTTAGATAGATCAAGTCCCTGAAGATCAATGGATCAATTAGCTTAGAAGTTTGAGACCACCTATAACCACGAATCACGATTGACAGAGACGAAGATGTTGGTTTTACATTTTATTTTTGTTTTCTACTGTTATCAATCTTGTGTTGCTTGGAGAAGTTGAACAATTATAAATTTTCCTTATATCTCAAATAAAAAAAATAAAAAAAAAAGATCCACAGACACACACAGACATATATATATATATGTATAGTGTATGTAATTCTCCGATCCACACCTTGCACTTGAATTTCTCTCTCTCTCTCTCTCTCTCTATATATATATATAAATTTTCAGTAGATTATGAAATAATTGAACATCAACTTGATACTTATCAATAAATCTTTTGTTCTTTTCAATTGGCTTTGATTTCTGTTCAAGCTTTCTGTCTATATAATCTTTGATGACAGAGAGAGTAAGGCATGGATTTCTGGACAGGGTCTGAAGAATAATAATAGGAGGCAAGATGTTATCCCTTTCAATATAAGGCAAAATTTCCTTGACTGCTTTTGAGCGATTTTCTTCAAGTTCACCAAAATACTTCAATACATCTGCCCAAAGGGTTGAATCACCTCCCTTACCTCAATATGTGTTTTTGTTTTTTGTGATCTTGAAAATGAATTTCTCTGAACTTTTATTTGAGTTCAGAGAAAATTAATCCAGAGAAATTTAGTATTGGTGATGTGTAAAATTTTCTCTGTGATCTATCTAGAGAAATTTGGTGTTGGTAATGTATACAATTTTCTTTGTGATGTATCCAGAGAAATTTGGTGTTGGAGATGTGTAAATTTTTCTTTGTAATGTGTCTAGAGAAATTTTTTTTGTGGTGTGTAAAATTTTCTCTGTAATGCGTCTAGAGAAAATTGGTGTCGAAAATGTATAAAATTTTCTCTGGATCGAATTTTCTTTGGAAAGTCCAGAGAAATTCTCTAGATCGATGTTAAGGGACCTTAGACATTATGAAAATATTAGGTGTCTTCTATGCTATAAAATTTTAATACCAGAGACCTTAAAAATGAATCCCCTTTATTTTTTTAAATATTTAAAAATGTTTAAAAAAAATTATTTTTATTTTAAATGTATATTTTTAATTGTTAATATTTTTTAATTTTAAATATTTTATTTTATTTTTTAAATATTTGTTTTAATATTTTAAACTCAAAACACAACTCTACACTCAAATCATAAGTAAACACATATTTCAAAACTTAATTCAAAAACTATTTTCAAAACTCATAACCAAACACATATCTTAAAACTTAATTCAAAAATTATTTTCAAAACTCATAACCAAACTCTTTTCAAAATTCTATTAAAAAAATTCAAAAAAATATTTTTTATTTTGTTCTTTAAAATTATTTTATATTTTATATTTTTTGACAAAATCTATATTTTTTATTTTTTCTAAAAATAATTTTGTTCTTTTTTTAAGTATTGGCTAAATAATTTGTTATGATTTACATATATATGGCGAACAAATTTTTTTTAAAAAAATTAAATATTTAAAAAAAAGTAAAAAAAATATGGGGAACTAACCCAAAAGTCCAAGCCTAACATATTATGCCCCATTTAGCCCCAAAACAAATTCAATACTTTATTAAGTCCTCAAATTATCAATCAGACGAAAATACCCATACATATTATCCAATTTACGCGCACGCAACCTTTACCCACGATCATCTCATACCAGTCTGATCAGTACACTGTCACATCTCCGCCACTCGCCTCTACATTCTCAGTCCTCCATCTCTCCACCGTTCGACTCCACTACCTCTAAAACCCTACCCTAACCACAAAACGAACCCATTCATTATCTCCAATCGTCGACTCTCACCAACACAACATGAAGCCGTTCATCTTCTCCGATCAGCGACTCTCAACAACACGAAAAACTATCATGACTCTAAAGAAATTTCATAGTTTCCGACTTCTGATTCACAGAAATAGGGAAAAAAAGTTACATCTCTCTCTATCCATTATTTTTCATTCAAATTTGTACATTATTGTTTGATATTTTGTATATATCATACCGTTTCAATAACACTTTCATAAAAAATCATTGTAAAACACATTTTACATACTTCAAAATGTATAAACCCTATTTTATATATAATCTCCTGTTTTTACACATTCAACTCATTGTTCTTATTCTTGTTGTTGTTGCTTCTTCTTATTGTTAAATATTGGCTTTTCTTCTTCGTATTGTTGCTGCATTTCGTTGAATACTTAATCTTCTTGTTGTTATTGTTGTTGTTTACAAAATACAATAGGCTGTTCTTATTGTTGATAATGTTTATAAAACTGAAACATCAGACAGTTTCATCACTCTACAAGTAACATATCTAAATTTATTCAAACTGCAAATGAAACTGCAAAATTACACAGTTTAATCACTATTCAAAATAAATAGGTAACTTATTATAAACTGCAAATCAAATTGCCAAATTATACAGTTTTGTAACTATTAACAATAAATAGATATAACTTCATATTAAACTGCATATAAAACTGTAAAATTATACAGTTTTGTCACTATATTACTCATGCCCTGTTGTCACTTTCAATTTTTCAGAAATAGCTGTTGGAAGATATTGGAAGAAACAAACCAATATGTCCAAAAATCCAATCAGGGATTTAAGTATCTCCCTTTTTGATAGTCCTTTACCTGTATCCACTGAAATACCACCATCTCCCCCTCCACAAAAAACCAACCACCACAACCAAAAATAGCCAAAAAAATCCACAAAACAACCACACTACCTACAAGAAAAAGGCCAAGAACTACACTATAGACCCACACAACAAACACCGACTACACTTCCAACCACAACAAAAACAAACAAAAGAAAGCCAACAAAAAAACAAGAAGCTGCTCTAAACAAAAAAAGAAAGCTCCAAGAAAGTCAATCGATTCTCGAAACAAAAACCAAGGCATCAAAAGGGAAAAAATGAGCAATCCCTGTAAAGAGAGTCCAACAGTTTAATTACCGTTCCAACATCGAAATGATAATCAAACTGTTGAAAGGGGTCAAATTTATAATAGCCCAATAGACAGAGTTGCAAAAATCCCTTTTTTGGCCCATTATAAATGCTCTCTCCTCAACACAATTGAAGGCCTCTTGGTGCAGATGCTACAATTCCATTGCAACAGAAATGATAACACTCTACAAAAAAAAAAAAAGAGAGAGCATTTATACTTGGCAAAAAGGAAATGAAACTCAGAAACAGTGATGTGAAGCTCATTTTTGGTAGGGATTATGGAGAAGACAACATCACTACCAAATCCTATGCAAGACCAAAGGATTTTGAGCTCGCATTTTACAAACGAAGATACAAATAAGTAAAGAGATTGGATGCCAAGTCATTGACCAAAATATTTCAACAAACAAAAAAAGAAAAATCAACCAATGATTGTCAAGATCTTGCAAAGGTCATCACCCTTTACTTATGCTTGAAACTTCTCATGCCTGCAACAAGCCATACACTCAGTTAGAGTTTCCTTAACTATGTTAACAATCTCAATAACATCAAGAAGTACAATTGGGTTGAAGCAATAAAAGACACACTGATGAATTCAATGGCAAATACAAACAACAACCCAAGGCATGCCATTAGATGCGTCATGTTACTCTTGGTAAACACATTACTCAACTTCTTTACACAAAAATGTCAAACATCCAACTATTTCAAACTATCTAACACATTTCAATTTTTTTTATAGTATTGGTATTGTGAGCACAGTAAACTCCTCCAACCATCCAACAAAAAAGGCTTTCCAAGGTTTATGAAGTGGAACCTTGGCATAATATACTCTAAGTGGAAACACATCAGCCTTGCTGACTTTGAAAAGGTATTCGAACTCTTCTATACTCTCATAACACAAATTTATTCAACATTCCTTTCACAATCATTATAGTAACAATCATATTATGAAACTGTAAAAGTTTGCAATTTCAAACAAAATATTTTCAACACTTAAACTCACATTACTCATAGTACAAATCATGTTATGAAACTGTAAAAATTTACAGTTTCAAAGCACACACATATTTAATATTCCTATCACTCATGTTATGAATTTGTAGTTTCAACGCACAAATCTATTTAACAATCCTTTCACATTCATTATACTAACAATCATGTTATGAAACTGTAAAAGTTTGCAGTTTCAAACAACATATTTTCAATACTTAACTCACATTACTCACAGTACAAATCATGTTATGAAACTGACCAATTTTACAGTATTACTGATATATGCCACATTTTTCCAATGCAGGTTGACCAAAGTGCTTTAACCACAACTGAACAAGAGATACAGTTATTGCATATCAATTAAAGTACATCAACAAACTCTTCAACAAAGAAACATAACCACAAAAAGGACAATAAGCGGGAAAAAAAAAAAAAGCAACCAAAAAAAAAAAACTTCTAGACAATGATGAGGATGACTTTCTCGAAGAAGAACACCAATCAGAATCAGAACAACAACAACAACAAAAAAAAAAAAGAGAAAAGAAAGCAAGAACCACAAAAAGAAGCAGAAAGTGATGAACAAGAAGAAGAGAGTGTTGAAGAAAAAAAACCAGAGACTGAAGAAGAACAAGAAGAAGTAGCTAATGAACAAGACGATGAAGAAGAAGAAGAAGAAGAAGAAGAAGAAGAAGAAGAAGGTGATAAACAAGAAGACACTGATGAAGAAGAAGGCCAACAACAAGAACAAGAACAAGAACAAACAAACCAACAACAAAAAGTCAATGAATCAGAACTGACAGACCAACAACAACACGAAAAAAGAAAACAAGCTAAACAACAAGAAGAAAAAAAGGACAGAACAACAAGACGAACTCTAAGAGAAATCTAACACATTTCATGCATAAGGTAAACTCTTGTCTAATACTGAACCAAACTGCAAAATTTAATTAAACTAACCAAAACAAAATCCAACATTTTTATAGGTAATGACCAAGCACAAACATCAACCAAAAAGGATGACAATGACAAACTCATAACAGCCATGAGAGAACAAATGCAAGAAATGGAACAAAAATTCATGGCTGAATTGTGTAGAAAGGAAGACCAATTGAAGGAAATGTCCGCCAAAAAAACTGGAAGTCCCTAACAAAGATCGATGGTCAAGAGAATCAAACAAAAGTCAAGAAAACAAGCACATAAGCCAAATTTTAAATACCAACCAATGACAAAAGCCAAAGAAGATATAAGGAACAAGACAAAAGCTACTGTTAATGTACCCAAACCAACAGAGGATACCGATGAAGAAAAACAGAAGAAGAATGAAAAGAAAAAAGAAAAAATTGAAACAGAGAAAGAACCTGTTACTGAACCCGAACCAAAAAAAGGTGCTCATAAAGCAAAAGAGCAGGGGAAAGAAAAGATGAAAGAAGATATCAGCCAAGAGAAAGAAGGTGCTGCAGAAACCAAGCCAAAAAAGGATGCCAATTAAGGGAAGACACAAGTTCAAGTATTGGAAAGTGATGATGATTTCAAGGAAGAATCAATCCACAACAAGCTACTTGTCCTTTCATGTCGCAAAACAAATAAAGTTTGGCATAGCTTATCTAAAAAAGACCAAGACCAAATTCAACTCATCAACAACACACAATCAACTGTTTGTGTCTGGTTTGGCAGTGAAGATGAAAATTGCATATACTTGTAGACACCCCATTTTTGACCGACCTTAAGACTCAGACATTACCGATTGAGTGCTCGGTGATATTGCATATTGTGCTCGTGCGGAAGTTTCAGAGTCTTGGCTGTGAGCCTTGCCTGTGGACTTCTGGGCTCTTTCGTGTCTTGCCTTGGTTTACGAACCAGGCTCCATTTTCTCTATTTTCTCTTCTCGAAGGGAGAGAGATGTCTCGTAGATCATCTCTCAGT
Organism: Camellia lanceoleosa; assembly: GCA_025200525.1. Classification (NCBI taxonomy): domain Eukaryota; kingdom Viridiplantae; phylum Streptophyta; class Magnoliopsida; order Ericales; family Theaceae; genus Camellia; species Camellia lanceoleosa. The sequence continues at coordinate 49,445 of JANUSC010000157.1, read as the reverse complement.
GGCCGTAGGCTACGTTTCGTGGTCGTAGGCCATTTTTCCCGTTTGGAGCCTGGTTTCTGGTTTTTCGGAGTCGACGGCCGTGTGCCTCGGTTCGGGACCGCTTAACCACCTCTGTTTGCTCCGGTTTTTGGCACATACCTTATTTCCTCCCTTTTGAGGGATACTGTGGTCTGAGAGACCGACTTCGTGGTCGAACACCACTTCCGGTACCTAACAGTCAGTTTTCGGGGCCCCAAGCTGCGCGTTTTGGCCCCCGAGCCTTGGTTGCAAGCATTGTTGGGCTCTGAACCAAACTTTAAATAGTCGTATTTTGAGCTCCTTTTCATGTTTGATTAAGGACCTTTTGCTGTTTGAGGTCTCCTACTATCACTTGCCTCTTTAATTCTCTTTTAGGCCTATTTTTGCATGGTATTTTAGGCTTACTTGTGAGCTGTTTTGGACTTGGTCATAAACTACAAAATATATTTTTTTGAGCCCCTCTTCAACTTTTTTGAAGGGCTCTCTTCGGTTTGAGGCCAGAAGCTATCACTTGCATCTTTATCTCACTTTTTGGCCTTTTTGGGAGGAAATTTGAATTTGAATTTCCTCCCATTTTTCCCCACTCTTTTGCTTATATAAACACCCCCTCAACTCTGGTTTTAGGGGTTAGAAAATTTTAGTTTGGAGCTCTCACATTAAATCTCTCTCTCTCTCTATCTCTATCTCTCTCTACTCTAAGCCTTAAAAACCCCCTTAGTTCTTCACCAACCCATAGCCCCACCCTTCCATCCTCCATTCCAATAGCTTGAGGTTGTTCTTTAGAGCCTAGGAGTGCTGCATTTTGATCCAAAAGGCTGTCAAAGAATAGTCTTCAAGGGTAAGTCCTCTTCTCCCCTTTTTGACCCTTTTCTTGGTTCATATTCTAACTCCTTGTGCTTACTTTTTTGAGCTCCGACTCTAACTAAAACTAGCATTTTTTTGAGCTCTGTTTCATATTTTTTTAAGGGCCTTTCACTGTTTGAGGCTTCCTTGTGGCACTTGCTTCTTTACCTTTCTTTTATGCCATTTCCTTGCATAGTATTTTAGACCTATGTATAAACTGTTTTGAGGAATGTTGTAAACTGTAAAGTAGCTTATTTTGAGCCCTTCTTCAACATTGTTGAAGGGCTCCTCACTTTTTGAGGCTTACATTTTTCACTTGCCTTTGTATCCCTCTTTTGGCCTTTTTTTTTGCATGATTTGTTAGTCCCTTGTGCTTCTGTTTTTGGGCTCTGGTCCGAACTATAAATAGCCTTATTTTGACCTTCTATTCATGTTTCATTAAGGTTCTTTTACTGTTTGAGGCATCCTTTGTATACTTTGTGTTGAAGCCCTCTTTTTGGCCTTATCTTGCATAGTATTTTAGGCTTGCTTGTGCACTGTTTTGGGTTTGGTCACTAACTGTAAAATGCCATGTTTTGAGCCCCTATTCAACTTTGTTGAAGGGATCTCAGCCATTTGGGGCCATAAGCTTCTACTTGCTTCATTATCTCAATTTTAGGGCCATTTTTGTATGCTAGCTTAGCCCCATTTGTGTTCACTGTTTGGCCTTGCTTAAAACTGTAAATATGCATTTTTTGGGACTTTATTGCTTCTTTATTCATGCTTCATGTTCAAATAATGCATGCTTTGTATAGCTATAAGTCATTCCATGTGCCTAATTTTGGATTTCGGGTTTCATTTCATGCATCGGGTGCACTTTTGCCATGTTTCGGGGCTATTTTGCATCAATTTTTGCTACTGAAATTTTCATGCTAGTATGTCATATTCCATGTCTTGCCATGTGTCATGTTAGAGTGGCATTCGGTGCCTTAGGGTCGGTCCTCGGTTTGCGTGCACGTGTGCACGCATTTCGAGTGTCTCATTTTCATCTAATGGCCTCTTATGTGAGTGTGGTTGAGGTCCACTCATGTTGGTGTAAGTCCATTATGCATTGTGTATGCCATTTCATTCCATAGCATTGTGTATGCTAGGTTGTATGTTAGCGCATTGCGTATGCCATGTTACCTCGTGCATCGTGTATGCCATTTCATAGCATTGTGCATATTAGGTTGTATCTTAGTTGCATTTCATGGATGTCATGCATATTGCATTGTGTTCGGGATAGGAGTTAGCCCGAGCATGGGAAACGAGGGGCGTTTCGTACTCCGAGTGACGGAACGTGTCTCAATTCCCTAGTCACCGACACTCCGGATTATCCATGATGGAGTTAGGTGTTATTGTGTTCATATGTGCATTCATTTCATATTGAGTTGTGCAATTCGACTCCTCGGCCATTATGCATCGAGATGCGTGATTGGTGGCACGAGGATCGAGGTATGCATACATATGTGAAAATACATTGCCATACCCCTTTCTTGCTCTCTGTTGCAGCAAATCAAGAATCAGCAGCCTTCCGGAGCTTGGCACGCATTCCAAAAATAATTGCAAAGAGAGGCTAATTGGGGCATCGCAGTGGATTTCTGCACAAGGCAAGCCGGATATGCATCATTCATCATTTGGAGAAGAGTCAAGACAGTCCCTGGCTTGCATGCCAGTTTATTATTTTTCTTAGTTAATTTGTAAATTAATTAGGGATTTGTACATATTTTGACTGTATTATTTGGACTGTACTATTTATTTGGACCCTCTGTGCGAGGGCAATGTTGTAATAAGTGTGCGTGTGTGTGATGTATGTCTTCCAACCCCACGTCTTTCTCCCTTTTATTTACCTGCTTATGATGGTTAGATTAGGGCATGTTTCAATTAGCATACAGTATGATAGCATGTTTGCACCCATTCATCTGTCTTGCATGCACCGGGCTCGGTGCATCATACCAACTGCATTTGTATTTCAATTCCAAATTGAATACTTGATAGCTGTTGCATCTCATATGCCATGTTTAGAATAGCCGAGCCTGCTATAGTTACATTTTTGCATGTGTTGCATTAGGCATTTCTGTATAGTTAGGATCATGCATGATTTCTAATCGGTTTCTGTTTTGGCTTAGAGTACTCGGTGAGTTTTTATGCTTTAGCATCCTTGCATGCGTGTGAGTGACTGCCATGAATAACATGCTTACCATGAGGCTAATTGCTTATGTGATATAACTGCCTGAATGCCTGTGGGTGAAGGTTGGGTTATTTGGATTGGAACAATTCATCAAATATGTGTTTTAAGCCCACTAGATAGTGGCAAAACCATGTTTTCTAAGCCCACCCGAGGGTGGCAAATCCACGTCTTAGCCTACCTGCGGGTAGCACCATCAAACCATTTTCAAACAAACAAACATGAAATGTTTTGTTCCAATTCAGGCGACCCAGTCTATACTTGTATGCTGTGCGCATCACATAGTAAATCTAGGCTAATAATCGGAATAAGAGCACACAATGTTTTTAAAACTAAATATCATGGTTAGTAGAGGCCGGTCTTTGACCAGGCGAGCGGGGGTGCTCACGAAGTGACCTTCCCTAATCGTACCCAAGTTCCCGAGCCGAGGCAACTTTGGTGATGACGGACACGTGGCCTTAGGCAACAAGTCAGGGTTTCCTAAATTTCTCAAAATAAAATATTTAGGTGGCGACTTTATATCTGGCAAAGCAGTCCATGTTTGGCACTTCTTTTCTAAAAATCTATTTTCTCAAAACGATTTGTCGGATTTGGACTCTTTGGTTCAAGATTAAGAACCGTAACACAAATCGAGTCCGAGCTGTAGCGAGGTCCCCTCGCAGGCTTGTTTACAATACTTTTCAGATATATGCAGATTGACTAACAGAGAAGTCTTAGATGGAAATGTAGGTCTCCAGCTGCACAATTTTACAGTTTCTGTTCATATTCAATAACCTATTCCACAAACCTAACACATTCTTATATATAATATGTTTTAGGTCATTGATGCCTTTGCAGAAATGAAATTGGCACTCCAACCATCAATTGAAGAATTTGAGAAACATGATCTAGTGTTTGCAAGAAATCCGTACGCAGGAAGATCTTACGTTTTCTCAACACTTATCAATGTAAGCAAAACTATTTACATACCTTTCAATATTATTCAAACTGTAAAATTTTATACTTTTTTAACATGTCTTACTACATACTTTTATAACATATTTCAAACATATATAAATTACAGACTCCACTACAAAACCAAAATCAGGCACTGAGAGAAAAAATGATGGACAACCATTTTCCAGAAGCAATGAAAAACAGATATATCCATTTCCCAATCTACCACGACAACCATTGGATAATTGTGGTCTTTGACAATGCTGATGGGATATGGAGGCACTATGACTCTTTGAGGCCAGCAAAAGGATGTCACAAGAAGTACTTTGAAATTGCAAAGGAAATTGTAAGTTAAATAAAATTTCCTACTTAGTTTCATTCCTTTCAAAATATCTCAGCACATCACTATAACTAACAAAAACACCCACTAACTATTTTGTAGTAACAACATCAACTGAGATAGAATAAAACATTATTTAGCAATCAAGGAAATATGTTATCATCTCAAGAGTGCGAGACAGTAATTGTATCAATTGAGGAATGCCCATAACAAACCCCACATTCATAAGATACAAACTCAATAACTAATATTTTAATATGCTAAATTTTGTAGTTTTACCTAACTAATTAACTTCATCTAAAACTTTGCAGGAATGGTTGTACAATCGTCATCTGCAATGTTATCAACTAATATATCAACTGGCAACCTCTGTAGAAATCACTTTGACCAACTGAGTGGGTCAAATTTTGAGCAGAAATCATTAGTCAATTCTTCAATGATAAGAACCGATCTTGAAAACTTGAGCACTACCAAATGTTGACAAAACATATCAAACCATAGGAACAATGAACAAACTTCTTTACAATACAAATAATCATGTGAACATATTTTTGTACTTTTTTTTTTTTTACATGTGACAATTACTTTTTATACTTTTGGTAATTGATCTTCTTGTAATTATCATGGTAAAAATGATTATTGTCATTGATGTCGTTGTTGCTCTTGTTGTTGTTATTATTCTTGTTATTGTTCTTTTTATGCTTATTATTATTGTTTGTGTTCTTGCGTTTATTATTGTCGTCACATTTGTGATTGCATATAAATTCATACAAGAAACGTTGTTTCTAATAATTCTTCAAACTGCAAAATTGTGCAGTTTCATCAGGTTGTTTCTCATAATCTTAAAATTACAAAATTATGCAATTTTATCACTAAAACAAAAATTATGCTATACAATTATGCAGTTTCATTATCGTGAGTGCCTTCTACGCAATATAATATGTATTTCCTACATAATTTTTGAAACTGCAAAATTATTCAATTCATGACTCAAATAAATAGATGAACTACATTTCAAAATTGAAAATAAAACTGCAAAATTATACAATTTTGTCACTACGAAATATTAAATAAATATATCACGTAGTAAAACTGCAAGATTATACAGTTTTAACAAGAAATTTTCAACAACCTTCTCAGCATTTCACAAAAATAAAACCAACCAAATCCATAAAAAAATAAAATAAAAATAAAACTGTTACAAAACAACTTTAATAACTAAAGAACACATTAAAAAAAAAAATACAAAATGCAACCAACTTTATTCATTACTTCCATAATATCAAGTATCACATTTTATTATCATGATTCCTCAACTTCAAATACAAATCCAAAATAATAGACTATGACCTCAAATAGTAGCTTTGCACGTCTTCTTATTGTGATTCTCATATTTCAAGCACCTCCCACACTTAATTTGCTTCACATTCTCGCCCTAAAAGGTATCATCTTCTTCTTGTTCCGCCCGGGCTGCTTCTTCGTTATAGGAGATTTAATAATCAAACTACCAGCACCATCAAAGTCAAATCTCTCACTTGAAGGCACTGGATAAACAGATTCCTTGTACGACTCTCTAAAACAATCTACATGAAAAAAAGGCTCAATGAAATCATATATATCTTTACCATTACTACGCAAAGCATGTACAACATGACAACAAGGAAAATCATTTAATTGCCATTCATGGCAAGAACAAGTCTGTCTACCAACATCAACATAAAAAGAAATAGAAGAATGAATCTCAAGCACAGTATTACTAGCAACAATCACATCCCAAGACTTAGCTAGTTTCAAAGAGTCCACCAACTTCTTTTTCATAATTGGACACAATTTGGTAGTCCATCTTTTAGATCCAGCTCTTCTATTAGACAATTGAGTCATGATTTAAACTCTAATCATATCAACCATGCAAGCAATAGGCAACTCACGGGTCCCACAAATCCAATTATTGTAAGACTCGGCAGTATTAGATGACATCTTACCATATCGTTTCCCTCTAAAAAATGCATTGGCCCACTTATCATTTTGCAAACCATCCAACATACTATCAATTCTACCATTCCCAGTAATACACCTCAATTTCTCCATATAATGTTGGAAAGAAGTAACAGTTGGCGCATAAACACATTTAACTAATATTTTTTTTTATCAAAGTTAGCTTATAGTTAGTACGATGTCCTACCAATTTGTCAATCAAATTTCTCTTCAAATGGTTCAAGCAATATGCATGATGTGCATTAGGAAAAATCACTGAAAGAGCGTCTAGTTGTAATAACCCAGATTTTTAATTATCCTGTAAAATTTATACTAATATTATTTAATCACAGTTAGGAAAATATACGATTGATTTTGTATTATTATGTGTAATTTTATAAAATAATATAATTATTAAGAATTTAGGGGTCAAAGTATAAATAAATAACTAAGTTAAGTTTGGATAAGCTTGAACTAACAGGGAATTAATGGGAATGTGACACGTGGCAGCTGCGTGGCTTGGTGCCCACGGCTGCCTTTCTATATAAGGAGGGAGGGGGGAATGTGCTCAGAAGATGGGAAAGATCATGAAGGAAAATAAACAGAGAAGGAAAGGGAAAGAAAATAATGAAATTCGAAAGGGTCTTTGGTAGTGGAAAGAAAGAGTGAGGTATTAATGGTAAGGTGAGTTATATTATACCTTCAGTTGCCATAATATATTTTACGTATATTTTGACTTATCATATTTATTTTATACAAGTTATGTTTTATAAATTATTATAAATTATATTAATATTTCAATTACGTAGATTAATTTCTAAACTTTATTTATTAAAATGAAACCCATGGATATATTTGTTTATATTTTAAAGAATATTTGACTATAACCTTATAAACAATTATGTTTTGTAAGCACCACCACGGGAGTCCCACGCCTTGGGGGACTTAAATAATCATTGGCTTCTGTTTGGTCACTTTGTGACCCTCTATCTGTCATGGGTCCATTGACCCTTTGAAAACTGGTGTGGAGCAAAGTGCTGTGCAGAGATAAGTGCTACACTATTGTGGGAGCCACCTTTATAATCCGTACGAGCCACCTCTTGAATCCGAACTCTGTTTTGACTGTCACTCCTGTGACCTCTATTCTGCTCTGTTCGGTACCGTGGTTATGGTTATTTATTTACATAATCTTAGTTTTGCTACCTAAATGATTATTTGTTTAGACCAAGTGACCTTAAATATTTCAGTTACATAACTATCCATGGTTATTTTGTGTCCCTTATGTTCTTTGTATAATATTTCTCACTTTGCCATGTGCTTATAGTTGTTTACCAATTTTCAGGAAACAGTGCAATTCAGAAATAGCTTTTGAAAAGTCTTCGATGTAGAACTGAGGAATAGACACACACAACACTTTTATGATATTTTTATATGTAAATATCGGTCTTTTTGGTTAATAAATTTTTGTAATAAAAATAAAACCTCCGATGATTATTTTGGTACCCTCATTTAAATATTACTTCCACTCGCATTTATTAATTTGTTTAAGAATTGGCCGGAGGTAACTTCAGTTACTGGCCATCATGATACTTAACCCTTGGGTATGGGGAGCGGGTCGTGACACTAGCAATCTTGTTGACGGTCAGACACAAAGGTCAATCTTCGGCCTGAACCAACAGCTTTTAACAACTGACTTAAAAACCGCATCAAATTATCTTGATTTTCAACGTCAACAATCGCAAAAGCTAAAGGAAATAGGCTTGAAAACAAAATAATATGAAATTACAAAAATTAGCAGACTCACAATACAATAATAGAAACCAAAATCCACCAACTACCAAAACACACTGACAAACCAAAACTATACTAACTACAAATAAACACATATCTTGATTACTATCATTTGATGTTGTTGCAAGCAAATGCCCCTTGCAACGCCCCTTCAAGAATGTACTATCAACAAACAACAACGGACGACAAAATTGAAAGCCATACAAACATCCATGAAATGCTACAAATAATTTCCGAAAACACCTACTACTTTCATTCACATCTAATTCAAACACGCTTCCAGGATTTGTTCTCATATATGTCTCAAGGTACCATCGAAATTGGTCAAAAACAGTTATAAAATCACCAAACAACCCACCTCTTGCCTTATCAACTCCTAACCATGCAACCCAATAAGAAACATCTATATCATATTACTTCTTCAACATTTTTTTAACTTCAATAGAACGAGTCAACGGATTATCACTAATATCATTATGCATAATATCAGACACAAGTTTAGAACCAACCATTTTGCTACAAGATCTACGAGCTACAATCCTACAAGTACACACATTATCTAACTTCATAATAAAAAAAATACCGGAATTCATCAACACCTTTCCATGCAAAAACCATTTACAACTCGTAGACGACTTCATCATATATTCAGCAGTTACTCTTGTTGTATTGTTCTTTAAATAATTCACTGCAAAACCACACTCAACTGTATACTTAGCCAATACAATGCGGAACGCCAGCACTCCACCTTTAAATTATTGACTAACACTGTGTATAATCCCCTTCTACTAGTAGACAACAAAACTCTCTTTGGTTTTGGATAAAAACTAGGCAACAAACTACCAAAATCATCACAATCGTTAACCAAAGAACTCTTACAAATTACAGAATCAATCCTAGAAGAATTATCATTAACCTCCACAATTCTTCTATCACCCATGACAATATCAACAGCATGAGAACTACTACAACCTACCATTGACATCATATTCCTCAAATCATCACACATTCAACAATATAATTAGAATATTCAAGAATAGAGAAAAACAAACAAAAGTTACCAACACTTAACTCCTTGAACTTCGCAGATATTTTCTCAATAATTTCATGATAACTACATCCCTCACTAATCTTAATAGTAGCACAAGACTTACTGTATTTGCATATTAACATGAAACACCCTTCCATACTACAAAATCACAAACCAGCAAACAATTGTTCACAGATTCCAAACTGTAAATTATACAGTTACAACATATCAGTATCAACACTTCACAATTCACAATTCCAAACTGCAAAATTATATAGTTACAACATATCAGTATCAAAACTGCAGAATTCACAATTCCAAACTACAACTTCAAAACACATTACATTATACAACAAATAAAATCAATAAAATTAAAATTATTACACTATATCACATACAAAAATCACAAAATAAGTATCAAACAAACAAAGTTTATGACAAAACAAAGAACTATAACAATATTGCCAAACACAAACCAGAGATCACGCAAATTTGCTTATCTATATATATATATACATACATATATGTATTGAGAGAGAGAGAGAGAGATCGCTTATACACAGAGATTTAGATCGCACAATGAGATCGACCTCATAGTACAAAGAGACAGGCATTATGGAAAGAGATCGAGATTGCAAACAACCTCGCATAGACGAATATTTGATTTTTCATGTATATATATCTCAAATTAAAGGGTAATACAATCATTTAAAAAATAAGAAAATAAAAAACGGGACCTCCGGATACAAAACTTAAAAAATTGTGGACCTATTAGTCTATTAAAAATATAGTATGATTAGAAGGGAAATAGATCTCCTACATAGGACTACATAGTAATTTTTTCAAAAAATATTTAAAAAATGTTTTAAATATTAAAAAATTAAAATATTTATAAAATAAAATAAATTTAAAATAAAAAATACAACTCAAATATTTAAAAAAATACTGTGCACAATTGTATGAAATACAGCTTAAAGCTCTTTTCAAAATTTATAACCAAATAAATTTCTATTTTTCAAAACTCATAACTCAAAATACAACTCCACACTCAAATTATAATTTTTTTAAAAAAAATAAAAAAAAATTTAATTAAAAAAAAAAAGAGTTTTAAAAAGAGTTTACTTTTGAGTTTTAAAAAGAGTTTTGAATTGTATGTTTAATTATGAATTTTAAAAATAATTTTTAAATTAAGTATTGAATTAAATATTTAATTATAAATTATAAAAAGAGTTTTAAATTTTTTAATTAAAATTATAATACCAAAAGTAAACCAAAGACAACCAATATTTTAGTATCATCATTTTTTAGCTTGCTAAACACCGAACACGTGATATCACCAATCTTCTCAACCAGTGTGAACTCTTAGAAAGAAGGTGAAGGGTCCTACAACAGGAATCTGGATCCTCTCTTTGAGCTTGGTCCTTAAACTCGGTCTTTGAGGGTTTTTGAGTCTATTTTGAGGTCCAATTTTGATAATCTGAACCGTTCATATTTTAATATTTACTCAGTATAACATACTTATAAAAAATCAAGTTGATCGGATATCAAAAAGTTTGTGTTCGAAAAACTAGGACTACAAGCTATTTTTTAATAAACAGTTTTTCGAACACATACTTTCTGATATCCGATCAACTTAATTTTTTATAGGTATGTTATACTGAGTAAATATTAAAATATGAACGGTTCAGATTATCAAAATCGGGCCTCAAAGTGGACCCGAAAGCCCTCAAGGACCGAACTCAAGGACCAAGTTCAAGGAGAGGATCCAAATTCCCTACAACAGTCCCTCATGCACTCTGTCCATTATTTTAGCAATAAAATTAATGATTTAGCCTATGTAGGAATAAATTTTTCATCATTTAAAAATAATCATATAACTTTTTATAATTCTTAGTTCAGTTTAACAGAATATGGCAGTCACGTGCTTGTATGATGAGTATGTCATTTTTTAAGACATAAACACCCCTCATACCCTATTAAATTTACAAAATAATGCCATCCAATTTCTTCCTCTCTTTACTGTTTCTCTCTCCTCCCTTCCCCTTCCCAGTCCTCCATTACCGTCCCTAAAACCATGACCAGCATCTCTCTTCTTGCTTCACACATAGCTACCCTCAACAACCATGACAGCCAGCCCCCATAGGCCTCACATCCAACCACCCTCAACCACCATGAGTTGCCATCAAATGGAACTGATGATGGTTTGACAATTTGGCATGTTTTTCTCAATACTACATCTGCTAAACAAAAGACAATGTGCTGAAACCAATGTGCTGTAAAGTGGGAGAGTATACAAAAGACTATTTTCCACTTGCCCACTTAATTGAACCCAGAACAAAACTTAATCTTATGAGCTGCAGCAAAGAGTATGCATGCAGATTACTTAACTCATATGACCACAAAATATTTATGCAAAATTAGTTGTTGTTTTTTGGTGTTAATGTGCATTGCTAGTTTATTTAATGATTATTTGGTCCTGGACACTGCAAGGTGGGGCGGGAAAGTCATGGTGGTGGCGCCTGGAGATGTAAAATTGATAAATTTACAGTATATATATGGGTTTACAGGAAGAAGAGAAGGGCATTTAGGGAAATTTACTGGTTCTGTTACAGAAGTTAATGGTGAATTTTGGTCCATAAATCACAAGGGAATTATTATGTGATTATTTCTAAATGTGATCATCTCCGCATAGCCCGAATTGTATGGGGGTAATGTGAAATCTGTCCTAAAATTAAGTCATTAAATTATATATACACCTATCATGGACCCTGCCTATTGGTGCAACAGCATGCTAATCCTAAACTTAAAAAATAAAATAAAATAAAATAAAATAAAAAATTGTTGTTAAATAAAAAGAGTGTGTAATTATGCAGAAATGCATTCAAGTGCAGAGTTAGAAACCAACATTGTTACGTATAATTGATGTGTATGGCAAAGACTAGGGGGAACATAGCCGCAAAATCTAATCTAAAACCTGAATTTTAATTATGTAAGTGTGCCTTAACTAATGAGACATATTGGTCTGGTCATAATTTTCTAGGTTGCTTTGGTGACTATTTCATACTTTGGTGTATAAATTATTGGGTAAATTACATTCACTCTGTTTGATGTCAGTTTTTAAAATTTATTTTTTTATTTTTTTGTTTTCACTGATTTTTTTTAATATTTTAAGTAATTTTTTTTTTAAAAAATTTTTAGGCACACCTAACATAAATACACTTAAAAAATATAATATTTGTGAAAAAAAATCCTTTAAAAAATTTACTAAATAAATACAAAAAAAATATAAAAATTCAGTACATTTTTCATATTTTGTGTATTTATTAATTTTTAAAAATATTTTTCATAAATATTATACTATTTAGATACATCTAAATAAGATGCATATAAAAAAAATAAAAAAATTACTTAAAATTTTAAAAATATTCACTAAAAACAAAAAAATAAGAAAAATAAAAAACTCAATTTTAAAAAAATTACAACTAAATACACTGAATACCCCTCATAGATTCTTCTAAAATTACACTCTCACTTTCTCTACTTGAAATATCACTTCTCCTATCAAATAACACTATTCTATGTAGGGATGGGCATTGACCTGACCTAGCCAGTCGAGTTTGTGATGGACTTGCATTATGTAATAAGAGCATGTGTCTTCCTAAGCCTAACTCAACTTAACCTTGAGCCTAATATAATCATCCCAAATCCAATCCTAAACAACTTCTAAATCCCAATTCTATCCATTTAACCCAATATATATTGACTATTAATCCTATTGGTCTTAAAGTGCTATTAAATGACTTCAGTGCTTTTAATAATTATTTGAATTACGGCCATCAACAAAATCCAATTATCAATGATTTTAGGCATTTTAACAAAATTTTAATTTAAGCCGAGAAAAGAAATGTATGTATATATTTATCTTTTTTATTTTATTATGTAAATAAATAATATAAAAATTTTAAATATTTCTTTTTATAAATAGGTGGATCTGCTTGGGCAGGGTTAAAATTTCTCATTCCGACTCAACTCAAAACATAGATCGACTTCAAATCTTAACCTAATATCGTTTTATAGGCTAAAATATTTAGGAAAAATTACACATAAGTGAAATTTTTACAAGATATTTATAGATTAGTGAATTTTTTAAAAAATTTAATTATTAACATTTATAAATTTTACCATTATTTGAAAATATTATTAAAAACATATACTGAATATTAATTTCCCCAAATATTTATCCTCTACTCTAAAAATATTATACAGAACTGGCTATTGCGACAGTGCTCAACCCTAGTTCTATAGCAAGTTGAAGTTAGTATATGACAACTTTCTCATTGAATATACGCACTGGTTTAGTGAAATGGAATTGCTTAACATGAAATTAACTCTAAAGAAGGAATTAATTTTTTTTTTTTAAATTTTAAATATGTCTATCTAATGCCAATATAGTTGTTTAGACTAATTCCACACGTGTGAAAATTGAATCAAGCCAGTTTGTCTCCATTTTTCCTATCACTGGATTAATATGTATATATATAAATAAATCATATTAAAGTCCACTCATATGATAAATCCTTTCCCTTTTATAAATTTTGCGAATTGTTTTAAAAATACTATCAAAATTGGAAAATAAAATTTATAATGTTATAAAATTATTTTTTTGATCATACATATGATTTTAGAGTTAGTAAATTAGATTACAATGAAAAGATCTTCACTTCAAATTAATTTGTATTATTTTATTATGATTGGACACTTCCAATAAATATCTATTGTTTTTGGTTTCGTTTGACATGATGAGATATACATACACATCAATCCAAAAAAACCATAAAATTCTATACCTAACGTATACTTGTGGAAATACGCATGCTTCTCTAAGAGGTCAAAAAATTGGTAAGAAAAGGAGATGGAGATCATATGTTTTGGTCAAAGACGCTTCACATTGGAAGGTAGGACTAGAAAAATAATTATATTATTAGGGTTGATTTGGGAAGTGAATTTATAATAATTTTTTAAATTAAAATATGAGACAAAAGATTTAAAGCGTTTAGTAATGATTTTTTTTAATTTTTTACGAAAAAGTGTACAAAAACAAAAAAATAAAGAGAATGAGAATTTTTTTTTCTTACTTTTTTGTATGACTTTTTTACTTTTTAAGTTGTTTTGACTATGGCTTATAAATTGATTTTTTTTTATTTATTATAAAATGACGTGTAAAAAAATAAAAAAGTAATATGATCTAAATAAATCAATAAATTAATAAATAATATTATGTTACCAAATGAGCTCCCAATTGTTGACTAATTGGTCTATTGTCAAAGGACTCTTAAATATGTTCTATCCACTAATTTGCAAGTACTTCATAGGTATTATCGTGGTGTCATCATTAAAAAAAAAAAAAATTAGAAATGAAATTGAATAAATATCTCTTATCTCCCATTAATTCAAGCAAGGATCTCTCCATGAAATTTTTAAATAATTAGTTTTCTTTTTCAATTTATTTTACCTATTTCTATATGACAGGTGAAAATTACTCTAAATATTCCAAGACAGATTCTCCAAATAAAAACATAATACACAGTTTCAATAAGTTATAACAACTAGAAAGTTAGTCTCTACTATCATAATGTAAAACTTCTCATTGAATAGTGATATTGTCGCGTGACTGCATCACTGTTGTACTCTATATTTAAATAGGATGAAAAAGCTCGATTTTGTCTACTCAGCCAACTGAGGTGGTCTATGTTTTGCTCTATTTATCTTGTGACTATAACTTTTCTAATTTAAGAGTACGATGTCAACATGTTGAATTGGTATTTTCAGGACATGAAATCCTCTGTTATCAAAATTTTCCATCTCTTGTCTCCAAACACTTACAATCATTAAATTATACATCATTATTCTCATATGACCATGTGATTATGAGTATTTTTAAGCATGACAAAAAAAAAAATTGAGAGTAGATAATTATTTGTTGATACTAGATTATTGAATAATTATAAAAATACTAATGATAAGAATACAAAATTAAAATATAGAATGAGTCATAGAAAATGTAATAGTAAATTAAGATTTATCACAAAAAAAAAAATAAAAAAAATAGACTCATTATAATTAAATTTAATTTCAACCTTACATTATTTTTTTCTACAATCCATTATGTGATTAATTCGATGCAGGAGAGATAGATTGATTGTGTGCTTATGGACAGACAGTAGATCGTCCAATCAAAACGTCAACGCCATTAGATGCAGAAAACCCGGAATTTCCTTTGACAAACAAGACCTTAAAAAACAACAACGTGTAATGTCGCTCTCACTCTCACTTACTCATTGGATTCAATGTTTACATCCCCTCACTCTGACTGCATTCCTACAACATACCACATATGGCACCCATCTTCAGTCTTGTATTTCCTTTTTTCATTTATCAACTGCTTCTTTCATATAAAGCAAAAAGAGATAAATTATTTAAACAGCAAATTCAACCCCTACTACACTAGTAGCCACTTCATTTTTCAATGTGCTATTTGGGTTTTCTATTCCTTTTTATATTTCTAGCTAGTAGTGCTGTTTGTTGGTCAAAATTTGAACATCTGGAATGAGCTAAGTGCTTGGGAGTTGGTAGGCTGTTAATATCATCCATTCTTGCATCTATATATGTAACTAACCACATGGATTATTTGTATCTTTAAAAAATACGTACACAAATTTCCATAATTTTTGAATATCTTTTGTAGGTTTAATCTTAGGGCTTGTTTGGGAATAACAATTGGACTGTGCGGGTTTTTAGTATCCCGTCTCCTTCGACTATCATATTGGGTATGGACTAATTTTGTGAACTTTATGAATGACAATAATATCTTAGGGTTCGTTTGGAATTTCAATGGAACTGTGCTAAGTTTGTAGTATCCTCTCTCCATCGATGGATGGATTAATTTTGTGAAATTTATGAATGACAATAATAATAAAAACAGATATAATATATAGGGTATTGTAGATAATGATATTTGTAAGTAATGAGAGGTAAAAAGATGGAAGATGAAAAATGAGGTCTCGTTTGGGAATTAACTGTTTTAATTAATTTTTTGATTTTTTATAAAAAGATGTGTGAAAAAATAGAGCAATTGATGCAACAACTTATAGTGATTTTTTTTGCTAATCCGGATAGGAAGGTGTTGTTTGGGCCTGTGGGGTCTATACGGGTCCCATTTTGATGATCTGAACTATTCATTTTGTTGGACAGTTCATGTATATCAATGACAAAAAATAAATAAACAAATAAAATCAATCCAATAATCGTAACATATTCAATTTATCGCATTTGTTACTAAAAATATTAATGGTCTATTTTAAAAAACACAATTATCGTCCATTGTTTTGTCGACAAATGCAACAAATTGAATAGGTCATGATTATCGGATTAATAATTTTTTTTTTTAGTGGTAATTTATATAAGAAGTATTCGATAAAATGAACGGTTTGAATTATCACAATAGGACTCGTAATTGACCCTACAAGTCTAAAAAGTGTTCTCCAATTTGAAATAATGGCCTCCAAGTCTATATAAATATATATATATTTAATAAATATAATCGAGTTGGGTAGAGATAGAATGAGATGAGGTAAGCAAAACTTTTCCCATCCCTCTTTCTCATCAAGGTGAAAAAATCAGCACGGGATAGGACAGCAGAGGCAGAGGACGGGACAAATTGCCATCTCTACGAGTGGTATAGACTGCCCATTTTAAAAATTTGAGCATATAGTATTGCTGATTTTTTATGTAAATTAACCACTAAATCAATAAATTTAACTAATCACACAATGAACTTATGCATTTGCACAGATGTCAAGTTTATTAAACATTGATCTATAAATTTGATGATTCATAAAGTTAGCTTTAATGATGTGGGATAGGATTGAGGCTTACATGATTTGTTAAAAAAGAATAATTAATAATTTTTTTGATTGAGGAAAGTCAGTTATTAATTGTTAGTTGTTAGATTTGTTAATAGCATGAAGTAGTTCATATCATTATGAACATCTTCTTTTTTTTTTTGGGATGAATAATTATAAATAAATTTAAAGCTAGTGGTTTAACAATATGAAGCTCTTTCAATTGTATCTATTACCTCTCAAATAGTAGTCAAATGAACTTCAAAAATGGATATTGTATCTTGTGTTTTTATAGACATATTTAAAGGAAAATGGAATTTGACAGATGCGAAAGAGTTGATACGGAACTGCAAACATTTGATTTGTTACATCATTTTGTGTTGGTATTTTAAAATGATATTTTCATGAACATTTTATTTGGTTGTTTAACCAACTTGGATTGTCGAGTTAATTATTTATTCTTTAATTTAATTATTATTTAGCTTTTTATATAGTTAATTGTTTAATTCAATAAATAAAACAAAAACAAAAATCAAAAACTCATAACTTATATAATTTATATTGCTACATGATTTTAGATATAACTCAGTCTTAAAAGTTAGTTATTGAGGTGAGAGCACCCTCACACTTATAGTACACATTGCTTTTAGGACATAAGTAATATAGATTTTCACTTCATATTTTTCTTCACATGCATAGTGCTCGTGTTTATTTATGCGATATAATACTTGACTCTATATATAAATTTCAATGTATGATTTATATTTATTATGTCTATATTAGAAATGAAATAAAATATCATTTTTCTTGTTAGCCGTATGTGATCGTAAGAAAAATTCCCTGATGAATATGAGCAAATTTGCAGATAGTAATTAATCAGTGTAATCAACTTTTAAATAAAATTAATATAAAATATATATATATATATATGATATGGAGGAGTCAATTGGGCCTCAAGTATGGTGGCTTCTAGTGGAGTTCTAGTCCAGGAAGAAAAAGATTTTGCTTGGTGGGGCTGGGCCCGAGTGTCAAATAGAGAGAGAGAGAGAGGATATATTATTATCGTTGTATTTTTGTATGTTTTTGTGTTTTTTTTGCCAACAATGTTATGGATCCTGACATAAAAATGTAGAAATTATCAAGAATTTTATATCGTGGTTTAGATTCATTTTATATGTGAATTTTATATTTTACTAATTCAATCTTTATTTTTAAAATTTAATTCTGAATATATTCGGGATCCCAAATTGAGCTACCTTTTTTGTTTTTAGGCATAGTTTTTATCAAACAAGTCTCCTTTTGGGGAGTAGTTAAGGGAGTGGCTTTCGGGAATATCATCTAGAAACCATTGTTTTATAATTCCCTCCATTTTGCAAGTATTCTCTTTTCACACGACATTACATTCTCCCTCTTTATTTCGGTCAAAATTATAAAAAAATTTAAGAGTTTGAACTTATATTGAATTTTTAAATTTATCAATTTAAATCTTAATTATTTATTTATTTTTAATGTAAATCATATGCATATTTCATTAAATGAAATTGTCTGGAAAATGCATTTTAGTCATTAAATTCAAAATATGTGTGCATAAAATGTTTAAAATACATTTATTTTATTTTAAGAAACTCAACGTGAGAATCTAAAGATATAAAAATCTTAAAACATAATTGAATGATTATAAATTTTTTTGGATAAATTACACTTTGTCCCCTCTATGTTTGACTATTTTCCTACATTGGTCTTTAAAATTTGTTTTTTTTTTCTTCACTTTGACTCTTCATGTTTTAAGTTTCTCAATTTACTCCTAAACTTAATTTTTGTTTAAAATTAGACAGAAAATATTACAATAAGTGTCACATGTTATATTGGGATTTAAGTTTGTGTAAGAGGTGTGAGTTGCACATTATGAAATATTTTTATAGCACGTGATTGTCAATGTATTATTTTCGGTCTAATTTTGAACAAAAGTTAGCTTTAGAAATAAATTGAAAAAATCTTGAATTATGAAGGGTCATAGTAGGAAAAAATAAACTTTAATGACCAAAGTAAAAAAGTAACTAAACATAAGGGGGCAAAGTGTAATTTATCCAAATATTTTTGGGGGGTAACTGTTACATTTATGCTATGTTTGGTTGGGGGATTTGAAGAGGGATTTGGAAAGGGAAATGAAAAAAGAAGGTGAAATGTAAATAAAGCATTCCTATATTTCACCTACTTTCACATACCTTTTCCCTTTCCTTTTCCAAATCCCTCCCCAAATCTTCCAACCAAACACAACGTTAAGGTCCACTCCAAGGGGAAAGACCTCCAATATATCGAGAAGAACCACCTCCTGTATTTCACATTGGAAGGCTTAATAAACAACCTATCTCTATATTCATTAATTAACTAAGAGAAATACTCAGTATTCCTATATGATGATATGAAGCCACATAGTTTCATGTCTAATGGCACAACACAGAGTACAAAGATATATGTATATATATATATTTAGAAGAATACCCAAGTAGTGTGCCGATTTAAGAGAGGCCATATGTAGCACAACTCAATGGAGCATTTATCTGCAGTGGGAGCATAATAGTAATGCAAAAGATTTTTCAGTACCAAATTGTTTGTAGTTTATACTAAATAAGTAGCCAAAAAATTATCAATATTGGGTTGCTTTATTATTATTATTATTATTATTATGTGCAATTACTATTGTGTAAAAGTCGCTGCAGACAATTGCTAGTTTTGTTCTAGGGCTACTCTGTTAATTATGATGGCCATCAAATGTGGACATTGTGTACCAATGTGGTCTCCACAAAAATTACGCTTCAATTCGTACGACTTTTAACCATTTTTCATATTAAAATTCCGAGATAATTATCCATTGTTGTGTGGCAATACAAATCAATGATTTAGATAGATGTGTGGTATTTTAGTGTGTGGCATGGAATAATTTTTTGTATTAGTGTATTGTATGACAAAAAATATGAAAGTTGTTTAATTTATTTTTTTGGGTGGTTTCCGACTGGATATAAAGACCAATTTAATGTGCACCTTGATTAATTTCCGTTTGTTGTGGGAGTCTGCCGCTTAATGGAGGAACCAAGAAACTATCAAAATAGACACTTATTAATTACAATTTTGGATTTTTTTTTCCCACAATCAACAATAAGAAGATAATAATAATAATTTTTGAATTAATATTAAGTACAAAAACTTAAATAAATTATTACAAAAGTATTTCACATAAAATTTTACAAGTAAAATTGAAAAGAAAGTATTTAATATAATTAGTATATCATGAATAATGTAAAAAAATCATATATTTAAGTCTTAAAATAAATTATATAATGATAAGATAAATAAAAATTTTACAAAATTTGAGTAAAAATTTCATATAATATTGATATTATGTCATCATTGACATATGATATCACTAACTAATAGTAGAACAACTTATGAAAGGTAAACTTTACATGCAAATGTAATTAACACATTAGTAACTTATATATATATATATATATAGAGAGAGAGAGAGAGAGTGGAATTAAGGACCGTGCTAGGGAGCTCGAAGCAGCTCCGAATCCCTTTTTTTTTTTTTTTTTTCTGAAGGAAGAAGAAGACGGAGGGGAGGAGAAAGAGGGGAAGGGAGGAGGAGGACTAGAGGGCCTAAAAAATGGGCCGGAGGCGAGGCGGGGATGAGGCGATGGCAGAGGCAACGAGCAGAGGCATGGCGATCGGCGGATCTGCGACGGATCGGAGACGCAGCGACCTCTCTCCTCTCCCTCTCCCTCCCCTGCACAGGTTGACGAAAATGGCAGAAAAAAAGAAAAGAAAAAGCCTAATGTCCAAAACGACGTCGTTTTGGGTATTAGGGGGATTAGGGGGGGACCAAATTCGAGCTACCAAGCTATATTCGTGGAATTAATTATATTTACACGTCAATAATGATAGATATTACTTTTATATTAAGATTTTTTCACAGAATTTTATCCATAAAAATATAATTTGTTGTAATCCTTTTATTTTCAATAAAACAATCACTGTTGTTCTCATAAATTTAAAAATATTATTGACATTTTATTCTAAATAATATTTTTATTTAAAATTTTATTTATATACATATGTAAAAAAAATATCGCTAATCACGAGATGCAGCTATCGACACTCAAATTGGGGAGCAAACTCAGTCGAACCTAGAATTTTACCCAACAGTAAACAAGTCACTGGATCACCAACTTGTGATCAAAAGTCAAGTTTAATTTATTGTGTAAATATTTATTTCCTTAAGGAGTGAATTAGCGCTAAAATAAACCTTGTTAGAGTTGGCACCCGAAACCGTGAATCCACTGCATTACACTAATTTTCAAATTTATTTAAGTTCATTTAAATGTATAAATGAATTACATCTTGTTAGTTTAATTAAAATTAAAATTAAAATTAAAATTAAATATGAGTATCCGTTTAATCTTATTTTAACCGGTAACCATAGCCACTATCACGGCTATCACTCCACCATCAGTCAACTATAGCCATTTATTGAAGAAGAAAAAAAAAGCAATGAAGTAATTTGGTCAATTTCAATTGTTTAACCAATACTAATTCTTTTATTAATTAGACAGGTTTAAATTGGGTTACTTTTAATGTGTAATCATTTTGATGCACTCGATTACATCTGTTTGCCACCTCTAAGAATATGACAATGAGAATTGTTACATTTTTTTAAAAATAATTAATATATTAATATATTTTACAACTTTTTTTTTTTTTTTTTACTCAAAAATCTGAAAGGACTTTGATGATTACCATATTTTACACTAAACAAGTGAGGATGACTGGTTGGTGCACCTCACCAATCTTTACTGGCTTTTTCCACACTTGTATTTTCTATTACCTTTTCGATTGGATGCTATGTTCATTGGTTCCATGGTTTGTTGTTTGATTGTACTGATTTAACATGTCTCACCTATAACATAATATCTTTTGATGAGAAGTCATGTATAAATAAAAATTTATTAAACGAAAGTGAAAATTTTACAACTTTTATCATTAGCACTAAAAATAACTAAAGCACCGGTAATGGTGTGTCGTGCTTTTTAGTGAAGGATTAATTGCTCGGGTACAATTGTTGAGATTCTTGTGGTATGTAATCGTGTGTTAAGATGTGGTGAGTGAAAAGTTTGAGATTCGAACTGATGAATCAGTAGCATTTTCTTTAAGTTGTAACCTAACTTTACTAATACACTAACATTCTATCTTTGACTCCCAAAAAAAAAACATTTACTAGGGTAAATTACACATACCACTTCTAAGATTCAAATATATATAATTAGTTATATATTTTTGACAGAATTACACTAATATTTTTTTTATTAAAGTTAAAATAATCAAAACTAATATAAATGGTGGATAGATACTGAAATAAATAAAAATAAATATACATTTTAAATAAAAATAGATATAACAATATAATTTTTTCATTTATACAACTAACGTATTACAATGAAAAAAGGCATAATTGTTATGTAAATTAAAACCTCAAAAGTAATTATATCAAAAAATAAAAGATAATTATATTTTTTTCAAAACTTAGAAAAGGTAATTGTAATTTACCCTGATAAATATTAAGGAGCTAGGTACTATATAGTTATATATGAGATTATAGATGTACCACAAATGTAATATGTATTCCCCAACAAAGAGGTCAAGTGATGGAATTGGAGCCAGTGTTGGTGTTATTACGAATCGATGATTGTGAGTACGTGCCACCACACTCACGGGTACACGTTTGGGCCTCACAATTTTTGGAGGCTCATTGGATGATAGAGTGGGGTTCGATTGTATAGGAGCACTACTGGCCTTTCTTTGGTTTAATGAGCCCTATCAAATCAATTCCCTCACCCATCAAACAAAGAATATTTAAATTTGTGATTTTTATTATTTTAAATCAGTAAAATTTTACGTTTTGTTGATACAATTTGATAATATTCGACAATGAGTGAATAAGGTCAAGAGTGCTCTTGGGCTATTCATTTTAAAACAAAACAATATTATAATTACTTTAAATTTTAAAAAAGTCATCAAAACATCATTTTAGATATATTATTTTGTTTATTTATTGTTTTTATTTGTGAGAATAAACTCTTTCAATATAAAAAATGATCCTCAAATAATTTGTATATATATAAAGAACTTATCACAGTTATGTATTGACATTTTGAAAGAATTAATTATATGAACATTTCTCAACTATTATTAAATATCACCTTAATTCTTAATTTAAAATGTACATTTAGACTCTTATCAACTTAAAAATTGCAATACTTTTCACCTCTAGAGGGGACATTTGTAAGTTTAGGAGTGTAAAATTGTATACAATGATGTTTTTTTGAAGTGGTTTGGATTTGGGGGATTTGCCTGTTTCATAATTTATTTATTTATTTTTTGTAGTTGGTAGATGTTAGCAAGACTCAATGATAAATATTTTGATTTGAAATGAAACTAAATAAAAGCAAAAATATTATATATAAAAATTGTGTTTATATAAGATTTGTTAGATAACATTCATACATTTTATTTTTTTGTTTACTGTTGGCTTTTTGGTTTTCAAAAGTTAATTATGTAAATTTAAACGTATTAGTAAGGGCCAGTCCTTACAGAATTTTAATTGTCAACCAATTATCAGACGATTGTGTTGAAGTTCTTTTAATCTCAATGAAAATGATTTTTACTGATGGCTTGTTTAGGAAAACTTATAAATAATGACAAGTACAAAGAACAGTTCAAAAACTAAATTTTATTGAGTAAGCTTACAATGACCTAGTCTCGAAAAGGTTTACAACAACAACTACTTGAAACTACTCTTAGAAAATGAAATGTAGTACAAGAATTGAAAAACTAGAAATGTAACAACTGGAAAGAAAAATATGAAGTAAATAACTAATTTTTGAATAGAATAATATTTTGTAACTCGAAACTCTTCCCCCCGAATCCCCCTAATGCCAAAACGACGTCGTTTTGGGCATTTCTCTCTCTCTCTCTCTCTCTCTTTTTTTTTTTGAAACAGAGGGAGAGAAACAGAGGAGAGAGGGAGAAAGAGAGAGGAGGAGAGGAGAGAAGGGAAACAGAGAGAGAGAAACGGCAATGGCGATGGCGGAGGTATGAGCGACAGTGGGTGCGACGGTGGATGTCGATCGCAGATCACAGCTCGTCACTCGTGGCAGCTCGTCGGCCGATCGTCTTAAATCTCCGGCTAAATTGGCCGATCGTCTCCCGCCTCCGTCTCCATCCCGATTGATATTGGCCCCCTCCAGTCCTTCTTCTTATTCTTCTTCCTTTTTGTTCCTTCTTTTTTCTTCTTATCTTCATTTTAGGAGATTCGGGGGCTCCAAATTCGAGCCCCCTAGCACGACTGTTTTTGAATTTGAGTCTGGTCCTCTTTTTGGTGGCCTTCTCTTCTATTTATACTTTTTAATGGTAATAGTCAAAATGGGTTTCCAACCGTTGAAATACGCTCCCATGATCACTGATCATGGTCTCGCACAGTTAGTTTCCAATACGTCATTGTTGCAGTTAGGCCTCTCTCATGAATTTGAATTTGAATTGCGAGTAACTGTTAGGTTACGTCATCTTGCGCCTTCTAACTGTTCCAACATTGCGCAGATTCATTATTACCAATATGAACTGTCACGTGTCTGCTGCTGATTGGAGACTCGCATTAACTTCCCAAATTACCCTTTACGAGCCACATGTTAAGTTGCGATCGGCCTATACAAAATATATAGCCAACATTTACGTTTATAAAAATTTTGAAAATGTTAAACAAAAACTTATCTCGTATCCTTTTTTTTTTTTTAATACAAAAATTGTAAATATTTTATGAAATTTACATAATTCTTGGATTTGGGGGATTTGCCTGTTTAACCATTTTTAAAGTCATAATTTATTTATTTATTTTTTGTAGTTGGTAGATGTTAGCAAGACTCAATGATAAATATTTTGATTTGAAATGAAACTATCACAAAAGCAAAAATATTATATCTAAAAATTGTGTTTATATAAGATTTGTTAGATAACATTCATACATTTTTTTTTTTTGTTTACTGTTGGCTTTTTGGTTTTCAAAAGTTAATTATGTAAATTTAAGCGTGTCGATGAAGGTCGATCCTTACGAAATTTTAATTGTCAACCAATTATCAGATGATTGTGTTGAAGTTCTTTTAATCTCAATGAAAATGATTTTTACTGATGGCTTGTTTCGGAAAACTTATAAATAATGACAAGTACAAAGAACAGTTCAAAAACTAAATTTTATTGAGTAAATAAGAACTTACAATGAGCTTATAATGACCTAGTCTCGAAAAGGTTTACAACAACAACTACTTGAAACTACTCTTAGAAAATGAAATGTAGTACAAGAATTGAAAAACTGGAAATGTAACAACTGGAAAGAAAAATATGAAGTAAATAACTAATTTTTGAGTAGAATAATATTTTATAACTCGAAATTCTTCCCCCCGAATCCCCCTAATGCCAAAACGACGTCGTTTTGGGCATTTTTCTCTCTCTCTCTCTCTTTCTTTTTTTTTTTGAAACAGAGAGAGAGAGAGAGGAAGAAACAGAGGAGAGATGGAGAAAGAGAGAGGAGGAGAGGAGAGAAGGGAAACAGAGAGAGAGAAACGGCGATGGCGATGGCGGAGGTCTGCGGCAGTGCGACGGTGGATGTCGATCGTAGATCACAGCTCGTCACTCGTGGCAGCTCATCGGCCGATCGTCTCCGTCTCCAGCTCGTCGGCCGATCGTCTCCTTCTCCACCCCGCCTTCGTCTCCACCCCGATTGATATTGGCCCCCTCCAGTCCTTCTTCTTCTTTTTCTTCCTTTTTCTTCCTTCTTTCTTCTTCTTATCTTCATTTTAGGAGATTCGGGGGATTCGGGGGCTCCAAATTCGAGCCCCCCAGCACGACTGTTTTTGAATTTGAGTCTAGTCCTCTATTTGGTGGCCTTCTCTTCTATTTATACTTTTTAATGGTAACAGTCAAAATGGGTTTCCAACCGTTGAAATACGCTCCCATGATCACTGATCATGGTCTCGCACAATTAGTTTCCAATACGTCATTGTTGCATTTAGGCCTCTCTCATGAATTTGAATTTGAATTGCGAGTAACTGTTAGGTTACGTCATCTTGCGCCTTCTAACTGTTCCAACATTGCGCAGATTCATTATTACCAATATGAACTGTCACGTGTCTGCTGCTGATTGGAGACTCGCATTAACTTCCCAAATTACCCTTTACGAGCCACATGTTAAGTTGCGATCGGCCTATACAAAATATATAACCAACATTTACGTTTATAAAAATTTTGAAAATGTTAAACAAAAACTTATCTGGTATCCTTTTTTTTTTTAATACAAAAATTGTAAATATTTTACGAAATTTACATAATTCTTGTAACCAAAATAAGATTGATTTCATTTATTTAGAAAATAAATTTTCATCCGTATATCTGCACTACTGGCCATCTCTACTTTCACTTCAACTATCTTTGCCAGATTGACCTCCATCAACAACTATCTTCACCATTGACAATCATCATTGGCAACCATCTTTCACTGAAAATCACCTTTGGCCACTACTTCCCACATGAAATCACCTTTGATGGTCAGCTACCATCTTCGGCCACTATATTTAGCTATCGGCAATCATTTTTAGTCACCAACTTTTGCTAGGAACTATCTCTGATTTTTAAATTTAATTTTTAAAGTACTTGTATCAAATATATATGATATATATATATATATTTAACAAAAAAAAAAAACTGTAAATGGTAGCAATTACTTTTGGTATATTGATTGTAGCATAGCCTCAAAGGCCTACATAAAAAAAATAGCCCTTTCTATGCTTGGGAAAAGTCTACAGAAGCTGGACGGTGCCTCAAATTAGTAATCACAACTTTCTATAACCTTTTTTTCTTTTTATTTTAATATCAGATTACACAATAAAAAAAAAGTAAAAAAAAAAAAATCAGAAATTAAAAAAAAAAAAAAAAAAAAACACTTCACTTAAAATCAATGGGTGTTAAACGAAGAGTTTCGACTTTATACTTGAAAATTTGTATTCGTGACAGTCATTTCATTGTCGAAAATTAGTCCACATAATTTACAAGAATGTGTTGTTTGGCCCCATCACCGAACAGAGGAACTAGAAAATTTGGCAACTTGTTTGGGGAAACGAAAATTTTCAATCCCACGGACGGAACTGCCAATCCCACTGACAGACAGGGATGGAAAAAGTCAAAGCGTCAAACTTCAAAGCTATCCCCCTTTTATTTATTTATTTATTTTTTGCTGTATATAACTTCAATTACGAAACAAGTTCAAAGTGTTAATTTAATTATTAATTAAATTCAATATATTTATTTATTAAACTAAAGTTGCTATTGCGGCTTGTGTTCTTCCACCACATACCACCATTTAATTATAATCAATTTTCAAACCTATCTATTTGTATATCTATATAAAGCACACCTTCTCTATCTTCTTGTATTGATCCAATCTCTCTCTCTCTCTCTCTCTCTCTCTAAAAAAAAATCAATCTCATAAAACAAATACTTTTGTGTAACTATCAATCAGAGTGTCCATTAATGGAAGTGGAAGGTAGAGAGTGCAACTCTGCCATTCAAAGTGAAGAAGAGACGATGGAACTGAGGAGAGGACCCTGGACTGTTGAAGAAGACATGACCCTCATGAACTTCATCGCCAAGCACGGTGAAGGCCGTTGGAACTCTCTTGCTCGCTGTGCCGGTAATTCATAATCCAAATTTACCAAAACCCACTTGATCTTGATTACTTAAATCAATTATGTTAATTGAAATGGACATTTTTCAGATGGGTAATTCTATACTTTCCTTTCTGTTGATACAAAAATTAGAGTTTATTTGTCTATTTTTAGGTACTTTCAACTTTCTTGTTCTTTTCAATTATGTAATAATTCTGAGTTGGAAAATCTTGGTCATGTATGTAAGAATTGAGAAAATTAATGTAGCTGAAGCTTTATTTTCTTGGTAAACAAACACACATGGGTTCAACTTTCTTGGGGCCTAGCTATGATCGCATAGAGCTATACATAACCTTACTTCAACAGTACCACGCATGATAAAGAAAAAAAAAAGAACTTAGATAATTTATTTAAGTCCTCTCTTCTTTTCTAAATTTTCTTTGGCAATAATGTTACAGAGTTCGAAAGTGAAATATGCCGATTAAAACTTTCCTTTCTTGCGTTGTTTAGAATTTTATCAAAATTTTCTTATATGATTTAATGAAACAGGTCTGAAACGAACCGGAAAGAGCTGTAGATTAAGGTGGCTCAACTATTTACGCCCTGATGTTCGACGTGGAAATATCACTCCTGAAGAACAGCTTCTCATTCTAGAGCTTCATTGTCGATGGGGCAATCGGTATGTCTCAAATTGCTCTGCAACTGTCTCACTTTTTATCTAAATTTCAAAATTTTATCACTTTCTTTTTCTTTTTTTTTTTCCCCCCTCTTGATCTCAATTTTTTTTTTTATATTGCCAATCAATAAAAAAAATCAAATGGGTTGATTTTCATAACAATTACAGATTCTCAATCATATCATATTTTCTGTTTGTGGGTATGAAGTGAACAATTGAAATTTTATTTGGAAAAAAATAACACAGGTGGTCAAAAATTGCTCAACATTTACCAGGACGAACAGATAATGAGATCAAGAACTATTGGCGAACCCGGGTTCAAAAACACGCCAAACAGCTCCAATGTGACGTGAACAGCAAGCAAATCAAAGACACCATGCGCTATCTTTGGATTCCAAGATTGGTGGAACGACTCCACGCCCCTCCCACCCCACCACCCACCGGATCCTCCCCCACCACCTCCACCACCACCTACCACCACCTCCCCACCAACATAAGTATGAGCTCCGGCCAACTGGTTCCACCACCACCACCACCCGGCACCAGTATTGGCGGCGACTACGGTGGTGTACAACCGGAGAATTCTAGCACGGGGCTTCATCGGACTCGTTTGGGACGCAGGTTTCACCTGTCTCTGACCTGACTGATTATTACAATTATCCGGTTAATAATAACCATAACCAGGATTATTACCAAGTTAATCAGGTTAGCTACCCAGATTCCCTAACCAGCCCCTCTGGTTACTTTAACCATGGGTTAGATTTCCAAGCCATGGAGCAGAACAACAACCAGTGGTTTGATGCAGGGGGGGACACATCAGACAATTTGTGGAATGTTGAGGATATTTGGTTCTTACAGCAGCAGCTCAACAACAATATTTGAAAAAAAAAAAAAAAATTAGGTAGATACTAGTAAATTATTAAAATCATGAAATACAAATAGAATTTGTGAACAAGGACAGGTTTAATTGTGGATTATTACCCTTAATTTGTATTTTATTTTATTTTGGGAGAGAGGGTTAAACTTGTAATTTGAGATTTTTGAGTCTCATTCTTTGATATTGACTTTTGTACTTTTCATTTGGGTAAATTATAAGTACACCCCTAAGATTTGCTTAAAGTATAAATTGTTCCTGTGATTTGAAAAATTACAAATACCTCATTGTTAGTATTTTTTATTTAACAGAATTAACTTAAAAAAATGAAATTCATAATTATTCTCCTATACAATAATAAAATTACCTAAATTATTAAGCTGAAACATATTTATAACATCATTAAAATTGTTAATTGACTTGATAATTTATTAATAAAATGTGTGATTTGTTATGAAATTAAAAATCTCAGGAAATGGAATGTAATTTTTAAAATTACAAAAATTATTTATATTTTAATCAAATTTTAGAAGGTGTATTTATAATTTACACTTTTTGTTTTTATAAAAGTATTACAGGGGAAGCTTGTTAAATTTTAACCATTATTATAATGTTTGTAGATGTGAATAATTAGTTCCACTACGAGTCATTGTTACTTGTTCATTATATAGTTTATTTTAAAGTCGTGGAATATTTGTAACCTAGCTTATGGGGTCTGAACCTTATTATGGTAGGGTTTGACAAATATTTTTTTAATAAATTTTTTTTTTCACCTTTTTTTTTTAAGAAAAAAACAATTCTTATAAAAATTTGACACAGGTGACAAATGTTAAAAAAGTTAAAAATTAAGTAGCAAAGTTATTTGTCCTTTTAAAAATTAAATCAATCATGCTAAAAAAATAAGCTTTTTAATTAATGACACTCCATTTCTTAATCTTTTAGGTTATCGAACTCAAATTCTAATATCTGTGGGCTAAAAGGATAATTATCTGTTAAAATCAACCTATTTGTCTATTTCTTGAAATCATCCTATCTCTTTAAATCACTCAATTTGTTTATCTATTGAAATTCACTAAACTACCTATCTATTGAAATGTGACATATGTAATTCATTCAACACTCTATAGGCTGAAGGTTACAAATTTCTCTACCTCACTACCATCACTTGTTGCCGCTGGTCATTGTTGTCGCCGCCGAGTTTTCTAACATATTTTTACCACCAAATAAGATTTTACGTAAATTCTAATGACTTATACTCTCTTTAAATTAGACTTGTTCACTAATTTTCTCTCTAATTGATTGAACTCTATTGGACAATTGTTTTTTTATTAAAAAATCAAAGTAAAAAGCTTGCTTAGTTTAGCCAAACAAGAAATTTAATTTAATTTTTTTTTATAAAAATACATACATATATATAATAATAATAAATTTGAATAAAGATGATTTTACTCTGAATATTCTGAAAATTGTGGAATTTTATAATAATATTATAATAATAATATGATAATATTTTTTACAAAAAATAAATTTTTTTTAAAAAGATTCATAAATTTTAAAAGACCCTGGTCCTCGTTCTAAGGTTAATAAAAAAGGCATATGTGTCATGTCAAGTGAGTCCCACGTGGGTGGCTCATTGGGTCATAGGGATCATATGATCTCAGGCCATCCCATAATTATGTTCTCACTTTGGTTCCTTGTTTGCCATTGTACGACACATTCTTTGGAACCCAATTAACTAGACAATATAAAACAAATTACCAAAAACAAAACAAAACAAAAAAAATAAAAAGAAAAGGAAAATTGTCTTTCCATAGAACCAATTTTGTTCATTCACAAATGTTCTAAGGGTTTGCTATTGTTAAAAACTAAATAATGTTATATATATTTTACACATTTTTATGTATTTTTCATACGCTTTAATATAAGTTTTATGCATATACATGAACATTAATAATCGCCAAAGTTAGTGACTAGCATTTTTGTTTATGTACTTTTGCAATATTAACAAGTGGCGCTGGTTAGAAATATAATTTTCGAGACATTTATTATTAAATTCAATCCACTTTTTATGAATTTTAAAATATTTTATAATCTTTTTATACTTTTTCATTGCACTTTCTTTTCTTTTCTTTCTCTTTTTTTTTTTTTTAACTTTCCCAATATTAACAGGTGGCAATTGTTAGCATTCGCCTTAATACAATAGTGATCATAATTTGTAGAGAGGGCGGATCTTCTATAATAAGACTTAACATTTGACCTCTTAATTATGAAAAGTATTTAAAATTAAAAATATATTAATAAATTTATTTTGAGTGTGATATATATATATATATATATTTATATATATTATCAAATTTGAATATACATTACCTTCGTTTGGCCATATGCTAAAAATAAAATTTTTTGGCTAAAATAGTTACAAAAAGACAAAATAGGCTTTTTAATTCAATAAGACAAAATGTCACATTCAAACCATAATATTTTATTTTTTCTCTCACAAAAGTCAAAAGCTAAAAAGTCTATCACAAACGAGATTTTTTAGCCTCGGGTTAAAATAGTCAAAAAATCAAGCCACATTCCAAACGAACCCATTATATATTTCAATTTTCGATAAATTTTTTTTTCTTCTAAATATACAATATTTTTCTCCTAATAAAATGTAAAATTCTGATCAACTAATGTAATTCCAGTTGATTAATAGGGAAACAGAGGTTGCGTTTAGTAGAACTTTTTAACTATGATTTGAGAGTATAAGTTGTACTTTGAGTTTGTGAGTTTTGAAATTATGATTTGAATATAGAAAATTTGTTTGGTGAAGGAGTTTTAAAAATAGTGTTGAATTGAATGAGAAATTTTTGATATGACATTTGATACAAAAAGTTACAACTCATAACTAAACATACAACTCAAAATTCTATTAAAGCACATAAAAAAATTTAAAAAATTTGAAAAATATTTTTTTCGAATATATAAAAATTAACATATCAATTGCAAAAAAAAAAAAAGCACTATTTCGGTCAACCGGCCGGAGGACTGGTGGGATCCGGTGGGACGACCGGTTAGGCCAAATTTCAAAAAAAAAAAAATTTTCAAAAATTACGCTTTACAGAGAGTTTTCTGCAGAGTTTTGTGTTTATTGTGAAAAACTAGTTCCAAAACTTTATCCAAACATAATGTTCCAATGTGAGGATAGAATCAGGATTTGAAAATCCTTCCAAACAGAGCCATAATTCTCATGATAATATAAAGAATTGTTGCACTAATAAATGGGCAAATAAACTTTATGTAGATATTAGTGAGGGATAGCTTAGAAATTTGAATCCAGTACAGCTTAGTGAGGCAAATAAATTGTATAGATATTAGTGAGGGATAAGTTAAGAAATTTGGAAAGTGAATAAATTTTGTGTAGTTGTTTTGGTTATTTTTGATATTTTGAAGGTTACAAATATAATTAGAGCGTGTCAATAAGGATCTGAAAAATTCTTAGAGACAATAAATATCAATTTTATCAGATGATTGTGTTAAGATTCTCTTAACTTCAATGAAAAGGATTTTACTGTGTTGTGTTGAAAAAATGAACCAATACTTTTAACTTGAATTTGTAACAGAATGGAAGGGGAGTGATTGGGTAGAAATTGAAATTTATTAACTGAATAAACAATTACAAAATGTTATCCTCAATAAGGGCAATTTCAAAACTTTAAATCAACTGAGTTGTGAATTACAGAGTTAATCTACTTCTCTGAAATGTAAGTGCAGAGTATGAAAGTAAAGTGTTGAAATTTAAAAATAAATGACATTGATAAAGACGTAGAGTTTAGATTTGATTGAGGGACCTTCTAAGTCTTTACTTTTATCTATTTATAGCCTTCTTCTAAACCATCGAAGTAGCTGAGTTGATATTTTTCACAATGATCTCCTTTTTTCTCATTACTTCTTAGGGCCATTATTTTCTCTTTATGCCTGTATAACTGTTAGTAACTACTTTCTTGAAAATTTCTTCCAAATGTGCTTCCCACATGTAGTTCGGAGATTTATAGTTGAATCCATTCATTAAGTGGTTCATGTGAGCGGTTTAAAATAAGATTTTTAAATAACTACTTATATTTTATGTAATGCCTCTTGTTTGTCACGTGTCATATTCGAATTCGGTGATTTAAATGTGGCGCCAATAGATATTAGTGAGGCAAATATCTTAAAGACATTTGTTTATAAAGATAAAATAGTTATATATATTATGAAAATGAGTAATACACTGATATGCCATCATTGTAAATTTTATTACATAAAAGCTTCAAAATACTAATTAGAGTCAAAGTTAAAAGGGTATATCAGCGATGGACTCTTCAAAACAGGATTGCCATAAAAGTTTCAAAATATTAAGAAATTGTTCACGTGAGCAGTTTAAGGGCACCATTATGAAAGAGAATGATAGAAGAATGCATGCTAACTAAAATTTGACATTTCAGTACAATTTTTTGCAATGCCAATTTTTGATAATTCTTTAGGCAAGTCATTGGACTTGCTTTTTGCCTGAAGTTATAATTTGTACTTTCATATTATCTGTATTAATTTTAATTTTTGTAGACTTATTTAAAAGTCAATATAATTATATTAAAAATATAAAACTTCTTATATTTTCTTAAAATCTCAAAATAGATCAGCGTAATTTACCTTTGAAATAATTGTACATATTACATAAAAATATATAAAATTATTTTAAATGGTAGTATTAATGAATATATTATTAAAAAAATTCATATATTTATTTTCAAGTTTTTCTCCCAAAAATTTTCTTGATTAGTCAAGAAAATCTCGTGCCCTTATACTCAATTAATTATGTTGTATTCACTTTACTATCTACTTATTATTAATGTCACATATTCATTTACTCTCATATTATTATTATTATTAGGGGTAATAACATATTAGTGCACTCTTTAAAAAATAATTATAAATTTACAAAAATATTCATAATTTTAATTATCAATATTTATAAAAAATTATCATTAATTTTAATTATTTTTTTAAAAAATATCACTAATTTAATATTTTCCTTATTATTATTAATCAGACACATATAATCAACTATGAAGAATAATTATTTATTTATTATGATTATTTTTGGATCGTTGGAGTGTTCTGTTTTGTTTTTTTTTTTAAGGAAATCGTTGGAGCGTTTCGGAGGATGTCCCTCATTGGGAATGTGCCGTTGTTTTCGCTCATGTCAAGGCCCTACCACATAGGCGGGGCTTATCCTTTCGATGGTGCCCTCGCAGTGCCAACAGGGCAGCGCACTGGGTGGCTTGCCCCCCTCCCCCACTTGTTTCAAGTTTATCTATGTGCTATTTTGGGAAGGTGGTAAAAATTAACTTTTTTACTTTTAACCAAAATTTTTTAGAGTGATTTAAGAAGTTGATAAAAAGTTGATTTTAACCAATTTTTTTGAAAGTAATTTGACTAAAATATCCTCACTCAACTTCAAAAATTTACATTTCACCCAATCTATCCAAAATACAAATGTTAAGGGTAAATAAGTAATTTTCCAACTAAATTTCCACACTTCCCAAATGGCAAAAAAAAACGCCAGCTGCGTTTTGCACAAAAAACGCAAACCATGCGTTTTTATGTGATCTCAAAAGAGCCCTATGTTTCCGTTGGACAAGTTGGTTAATGGATTTTTTTAATTATTTTAGTTATAAAAGATAAAATAAATTATTTTAATCACAATAAATAAAATATTACATTCAATCTATAATCATTATATTCTTTTAAAAAAAAAAAATCAAATAGTTAAAAAATCTTTTTTAAACCAAAATTTTTAACCTCAATTAAAATAATTAAAAAAATTAAAAAATCAACCAACTACTCAAACGAAGTCTATAAATAGATTTT
Source organism: Camellia lanceoleosa (assembly GCA_025200525.1). Taxonomy (NCBI): domain Eukaryota; kingdom Viridiplantae; phylum Streptophyta; class Magnoliopsida; order Ericales; family Theaceae; genus Camellia; species Camellia lanceoleosa. The sequence continues at coordinate 14,198 of JANUSC010000157.1, read as the reverse complement.
AATTGGTTTTTCGATTAAAAAAAAAAAAAGGAGTCGTTGGAGTGTTGTGGGAGTTGGGAAAAGCAAACGTGATGGAATAGTGAAGAGAGAGAGAGGGTGTATGGCGGCGGGAATCTTTGTAGGCCGCGTGTCTTTTTAGGGAAGCCACCAACGTGGGGACCAGGTCAGAGAGAAGTCTTAAGAAGCTTCCACGTGTACGCTCTTAATTCTTTAAGAAATAATAGTATTTTTTAGGGGCAATTTAGAAAAAAACCTCAGAAATTGAATTTTATGTAATACAACGATTTTAAATTTTATCAATTTAAATTATAATTTTGTATTTATTTTTTTATTTTTATTAAATAAAATTGACAGAAAAAAATATTTTAGTTATTAAATTCAATACAAGTATATATAAAATGTTTAAAATACTCATTTTTATTAAATTTAATAAACAAAATATTTACTGTGTACTTTGTTATCAATTTTAGTTAATAGAAATAGATAAATAATTTAGATTGTGGGTTTGTTTGGCAAGATGATTTGTGGCTAAAATAGTCACAAAAGACAAAATAGACTATTTTAGTCACAATAAACAAAACATCACATTTAATCCATAATCATTATACTCTTCTCTCACAAAAAAAGTCAAAAAAGTCAAAAAGTCTTTCCCAAATCAAATTTTTTAGCCCAAACTAAAATAGCTAAAAAGTAAAAAAACTAACCCACTTTTCAAACCAACTCTGAAAAGAAATTAAAAAATTATATTCTAACTTGATAAAATCAAGGACTCAAGATTTATTTTATTATAAGAGTTAAATCTGAAAAAATTATTTAATTATCTCTATTATATACCTATTAGGCTTCCTAGATTGAGGCACTGATACCCGTAACTCTTCAAACCGTGTAATTTTACTATTGCTTAATGGATAATACTTTATGTATTAATTGATATATTAATTAATATAATAACTAATGATGTAATATAATTTTAAAAATTTTAATTTTTGTAATTTTTATATTAGCTTATCATCTGTGCTATGCACGAGATAATTATAGATATTTATATTTGTTTTAATTTTTTTAATATATAAATTATGTTTTTTAAGATTTTTTTTAAAAATAATTTAACAATCTTATTACTAGTCATAGTTTACAGGAAAAATTAAAAAGGCTACTGCAGGAACAATGCACGACATGTATCTATAATTAGTGATAAATTAATTTTTTTAATATATAAATTATGTTTTTAAAGATTTTTTATAAAAATAATTTAACAATCTTATCACTAATCATAGTGTACACGAGAAATTAAAAAGACTACTGCAGTAATTATGCACGGACTGCATTTATAATTATTTGTATGAGGAGATTTTAAATACTAATAAGAAATTTTGGCTAAATCAATAAATGCAGGCATGTGGATTGAAAAAAGTTAATAAATGTTGATCAGAGAATTTTAACCAAATCAATAAATCTTTGAGGTTTTTTTTTTTTTAAAAAATTTAGAAAATTAAGATTGAGAGATTGGAGCTCCCACAAGGCTTGGGGTTTAGAAACTCTATTTTCCTTAATATATTTACAATTATCTATATATATGAATTGTGATTTTTAAATGTCTTTTTTTAAATATCTTCTTTTTTCCTTTTTATATTATATTTGTGGGGATGTATTTTCTGAGTACCAACACGTGGCCGAGGTGACACCGAAGTGTCGGCTGGGGTCCCCACGTGTTATGGTAGTTGTGCCGAGGGTATCTCGGTTGGGCCGTGGTTACCTCAGAAGATATCGAATCGAAATAAGCGGATAAAGAGTCCTAGAATGAAGAGGAGGCTCAACCAAGATATGGACAAGAGTCCTAGATTGGGAGAAGACTTGATTTGGGTGAAGATAAAACTCTTAGGGAGTTTGTCACGAACTCAGGAGTCTAGATGGCGGTAGTCCTAAGTCCATTAGGACCCGAGCTCCTATTGGGACTAGGATGGTATTGGCTATAAAAGAGAGGCACCCCATGGGTCTAAGGTACGTTTTTATGCTCAAGCTAGTGAGTTAAGTACTTGATTGTCTTTGAGAGATATCTTGACTTGATCGTCGGAGTGCCCGGGTGGAAGAACCATCATGAGTCTTTTCATACATGCAGGGTTACAGGAGCCGTCTACTTTGTGTTCTTCCTGAATCACTAAGGAGGCGGTGTGATCGGAAATTCACTCACACAATTTGGCGCCGTCTGTGGGAGCGAGAGAAGAGTAGATGGCGATGAACTCGAGAGGAAAAGGTAGGGGCGACACTCCGGAGTGGAAGACCCGTCGACCTTAACGCGGAAGAAGGAGACCTAGCGAAGAAACTTCGTGATCGAATCACGCAGAAAAAGCCGTCGGACAAGATGGTGATACATCAAAGAAAGCGGACGAGGCAAGTACTATAATGAGGATGACCTCCGGACACGGAAAGACAGATGTCACGAGGAGGATGAAGAAGTAAAGGAGATGGCAAATAAGTTGGTAGACCTTCAATCGGTTGTCAACTTCATGATCTTGAATAATGTCATCGACCACCATACATTGCGGGACACACCAATCTTGCGAAAGCAACGCCTAGAAGAAGGACGGAAAGAAATCCGAAGCCCCACGAGGACACGAGAAGGTACTTTCACCGACCCTCCAGGAAATCGGCCGAGAAGAGCCGAGAAGAGAAGAGTCCGAAGGACATACCGCGAGAAGGAAGCGGACCCCAAAGAACATCGGCATATTAAGGACGGATACTATGTTCGATGTGTCTGCGGAGAAAGGATCAAAAAGGGCCACCATGAGGCCGAGTAGTCTTGAAAAATTTGAAACCAACGACAGTAGGAAGAAGAAATAAAGAGGACTTAAGAGATTACCTCAAGAGGAAGCAGAGAACCGGGCGAAGTAACTTCCCCGGTTAAGCCGAGGACCCCATTCACGGCAGAATTGGATAGATTCGTCGCCAAAAAGATTGATATCGAGGCTCGGATATATGATGGTAAGTCGGACCCTAACTTCCATGTTGGATTATTTTTGAATTCCATGGCTTTGTCTGATTAGAACGAGCCGTTGCTCTGCAAAGTGTTCCTTCATCCTTTGGGGAAATTGCATCGGTTTGGTTCCACAAACTACCAAAGAGTGTGAAGATTTGAAGGCTGGCCGAGACGTTTGTTGCAGTGTTCATAACAAACAAAGCAGCCACCGAGGGTGGATGCGTTGATAACCCTAAAATTAGCAAAGGCGAAAAGCCTTAGGGCTTATGCAAAGAGGTACTATGAGGTGTTCAATCGAATACCGAGTGCAACCAGAAGTGGCGGTCGTATCTTTCAAGAACGGCTGAAGGATGGTGTCTATTGCGGAAGTCTTTAGCGAAAACCACGCTAAAGAGCATGGAAGAACTCATGGCGAGAATTGAAATGCTGACGAGCGAGGAAGACACCTCGGGGAACAAGGAGGCGAAAGCGAAAAAAAAGCAGCTCGCCCGGCGAGGCGAGGTAAAATAAATGAGAACAAAGGAGGCGGAGTTGAGGACTAAACAAGCGATGGACGGTGTTAAATTCCAATCAAAAGGTCCTTGACCAAATTCGAAATCACCCTACTTGAGGCACCGCAAGAACACAAGGAGAATTCATGGGAGAAACCTTGGTAGGCGTTGCCTACCATAATGAGCGAGGCCACCAACTCGGGGTTCTGAGCCCTTAAAGCACACTTAGAAGACTGGTGAGGCAAGGCCATTTAAGAGACCTTGTGGATGAGGCGGAACCGAGGAAGAGCAGCACGATTGCCTCAAGCACCAGCCCGCCCAGCCCCGGCAACCACGAGGTGGACCTCGGGTGGTTAACGTAATCCACTCAAAGGTGAATGAAAAGCGACATCTGAGACGCAGACGGTGAAACATCTGCAGCACGTCAACCAGGTCGGACTGAAAAGACCTCGGCCCGAAGATTGCCAAGGGCCGATGATAACCTTCACTGAGGCCGACCTTGACATGGTTCAGCATCCGCACAATGATGCCCTGGTAGTATCCCTCCAGGTCGGGGAGTGCCAGGTGAAACGCATCTTGATTGATCAAGGCAGCTCCTGCGACATCATGTATGTCAGATGCTACAAGGAGTTAGGCCTTCACCGATGACATGGACGATCAAGCGGCCCGATGGTCGGCTTCAATGGAACGCCGGCGTGGCCTTTAGGCGCAACAAGCTTGGAGGTACAAGGCGCACGAAGAAGATGAGGATGAATTTATTGTGATTGATACACCTCGCCTTACAACATCATCTGGGAGGCCGTGGTTGCATGCAATGGGGCGATTCTCAACCTTGCATCAAGCGCTCACGATTCCGTGAACATGGGATTGAAATCGAGGAGATCGATTCAGGTGAAAAATTGCTCCATGGCGACAATGAAGCTAACTGCGCGACATTCGAGAACCGAAAAGAGGTTGAAGAAGAGGACATGAAAGTCCTAGATGATGTCGACAAGGAGCCGACCGAGAAGAATGAAGAAGCATTGAAGAAAGTCTTCGTCCAAGAGGCGATGAGGAACGCTTCTTTCTTCTCGGCCTGAGATTAGCGAAGAAGAAGAAAGGAGTTGGAAGCCTTTCGAGAAAAAATATTGAGGTGTTCGCTGGACACCTTATGAAATGCTGGCATTGACCGAGGTCACATGCCACAGACTCAACGTTAATGTCGGCCAAACACAGTAGTACAACGAGCGAGAGACCGACGTTGATGCACGTCGAAGCAGTGGAAGAAGAAGTAGCTAGACATCTAGAGGCCAGGGCCATCAGAAGCCAATTATCCGGCGTGGTTATCAAATACCGTGGTAGTAAAAAGAAGAATGGCAAGTGGAGGTGCGTAGACTTCACAAATTTGAACAAAGCACGTCCCAAAGACAACTTCCCTCTGCCAAAGATCGTCGGTTGGTGGGCCACATCTGGACATGGAAGGATGAGCTTCTTGGGCCATATAGGGTATCACCAGATAGCCATGTACCCGGATGAGGAGAAGGCGGCGTTTATCACCCCCAAAGGTCTATTACTGAGTCATGCCTTTTGGGTTGAAGAACGCAGGAGCAACTTACCAAAGGTGGTGACCAAGATGTTCGAGACACTTGATTGGCGAGCTGTCGAAGTCTACATCGATGATATGGTCATGAAGACCAAGGAACCAAAGTATCATCTTCTTTGACTTAGAAGAGGTCTTGACATACTCAAAACATATCGGCTCGACTAAGCGCATCGAAATGCGCGCGTTTGGAGTCGGATCCGAAGTTCTTAGGATACTGGTAACAAGAAGGGGCATCGGCGGCCAGATCGGATCAAGGCCATGCGGAATTCTGAGTCGACATCGGCTAAACAGTTCGGATGCTTCTTTGGAAGGGCATGACCCTAAACAGATTTATAAGAGAAGTTAAGGCAAGTGTAAACCTTTTTCAATCTGTAAAAAGGCCATGATTTTTTATGGACGGAGGAATGTGAGGCGCTTTGGCCGACCTAAAGAAGTACCTTACCTCCCCGATCCTCTCAACACCTCAACTTTGAGGAGGAACCGTTCTTATACCTAGCAGTTTGAGCCTTGATAGAATCTTTGTGATCGTCCAAGAAGAGAAGGGAGAAACGGCGATCTACTATGTAAGTAAAACCTTGGCCGATGCGAAACAAGGTATTTACCCTTGAGAAATTAATCTTGGCCTTGGTAATGGCCTCAAAAAGCTAAACCATTATTTTAGGGTTCACAAGATAGTGGTTCGACAGAGCACCCATTAAAATCCTTGTTACAACAAGGAGACTTGTTGAAGAATTGCAAGATGGGCGTAATTTTGGGCGATGACTGGAGTTCGAGAACGGCAATTAAGGGCCAAGTCTTGGCCGACTTCGTGGTGAGTTCTCGCCGAATACATCGAACATCGGGCTCCGTTGAGCGAGATGAGCGATGTCCAAACAAGGAAGGAAAGCCGACCAAAGGGTAAGGAACGAGGAAGGAAAAACTCAGACCCTGCAGCATCTACATCGGCGACTCCTTTCAACTTTTTGTTGATGGGAGCTCAAACCGCAGGTGCGGAGCAGAGTAGTGTTAATTTCCCCGATGGGAGATCTTTGAAACGATCTATTCGACTAGGGTTCATAGCCTCGAACAATGAGGCTGAGTCGGCATTAATTGTTGAATTTGCTGGCGATGAGCGAGAGGATGAGGTAATAGTTTTTGTGACTCACAACTCATAGTGAATCAAACTACGGGAGAGTTCGTTGCGAGATGAAAGGATGTCGGCATATGCAAAGGAAGTCATCATTTGGCAGACATGTTTCAAAAGCCGACTTCTTCAAGTTAGCGAGATGATAACAACCACGCCGAGCGTTGGCCAATTTAGCAAGCTCAATGCAAGCCGGAAGAGCGAGGACAATCATGGTGGATTACCTATCAAGCGAAAGCATAGAGTCACCACACAATGCAAGAAGCATTATGTGTGGACTTGGGACTAAAGCTGGATGGATGCAATTGTTGCATTCTGAAAGAGGGTAAGTGCGGAAGATCGAAAGGAAGCACACAAGGTCAAACGGAAGTCGGCAAGATTGATCGACAATGAAGGACATCTGTCTGAAGATCCTTCCTTTGGACCCTTTTAAGGTGTGTACACCCTCTCCGGTCGAAGACTTTTGTATGAAATTTATGAAGGAGTTTGTGGAAGCCACGCAAGGTAGATCGTTAGCTCAGGGGCCATTACCGGGGTATTGGTGGCCCTATATGCAAAAAGATCTGAGAAACCTATGTGAAGAAGTGTGAACAATGCGGAGGTTTGCACCATGATACATCGACCCATTCTTGACTGAACCCGTTTCCGACCTCTAGCCATTTGCCCAATGGGGCATGGATCTTGTTGGAAAATTGCCCCAAACAATGGCAGCGGAAGTACTCTTGGTAGCTCAGACTACTTCACAAAATGGATAGAAGCGAGCCTCTTGCCAAAATCCGAGATGTGGATGTGAAGAACTTCATGGAAAAGCATCATCACAGTTGGGATTCCAAGAGCAATCGTTCGACAACGGAACGGTTTGACAAACTCATCAAGAATTTTGTGCAAAGTTCAAAATAAAGAACTATTTTTCAACACCAAGCTTTCCCCAAAGTAATGGGCAAGCGAAGCATCAAACAAAGTCATTTTAGATGGAATAAAGAAGAAACTTGAGCAAACAAAGGGAAATGGGTAGGCAATTGCCCAGCGTGCTCTGGGCATATCGCACTGGCCGAGAAGATCAACAGGGAATCCCTTTTTGCCATGGCTTATGTACGAAGCGATCATTCAGGAGATCGGCATCGAGGATCGAGCATGAGGAGTTGAGAGCGGGTCTAATGATGTGCTCTTAGCAGATCTGGACCAACTAGAAGAAAGAAAGAAAAGGCGCAATCCGACTGCGACATACCCAACGACTTGCCAAAACTTACAACAAGAAGGTCAATCCAAGGATTTTCAAGTCAACGACCTAGTCTTGAGAAAAGTCGTCGGCAATAAGAAGGATCGAGAGGGCAAGCTTGGCCCAAGCTGGAAGGCCCCTGAGAATCACCTCGGTGTTAGGGAATGGGGCATATTGGCTCGAAGATAACGAGGGCAAAGCATTGCCTGAACCATGGAACACTTGTAATTTAAAGTTTTTCTATCATTAGATGTTCTTTGATTTTTCTTGTCGATATGATCAATAAAATCTTAGTAGAATTTCTGAACTTATACAACTTGGCGCGATGTTGTTTTTGAATAATGAGAACCCAAAAGGAACTTAGGTTCACATTGGGGCGAGAGAAGACATTAGTAATGCTTAGCGAAGTTAAGCGTGATAAATTCCTTATCTTTACTTGTTGAAATTTGTAGCAATTTACAAGTTAAAGTTAGTGAGATAAATTCCTTATCTTTACTTGTTGAAATTTGTAGCAATTTACAAGTTAAAGTTAAGTGAGATAAATTCATATCTTTACTTGTTGAAATTTATAGCAATTAACAAGTTAAAGTTAAAATGAGATAAATTCATTATCTTTACTTGTTGAAATTTGTAGCAATTTACAAGTCAAAGTTAAAAGAGATAAATTCATATCTTTACTTGTTGAAATTTGTAGCAATTTACAAGTCAAAGTTAAGCGAGATAAATTCCTTATCTTTACTTGTTGAAATTTGTAGCAATTTACAAGTTAAAGTTAAGCTAATATGATTATTATCTTCACTTGTTGAAATTTGTAGCAATTTACAAGATGAAGATTAATTGAATTTATATGCTTTATACTTGTTGAAACTTATGACAAGTTCGGGTAAAGCCCTAGCCAGGCAAATCTTCGGATAAAACATGCACTAGGTATGTTACCGAGGAGATTGTGCAAAGAAGGAAGAATCTGGAAATCATGCAAAATATTCTAAGTAAAGAAGAATTTAAAGACTGAAGTATTCAGAAAGAAACGGTTGCAGTTATATATGAAGAAGGCATTATGGCCTAGCAAAAATAAATTGTTTACAAACAGCAAAGGAGTACATTGGAGAAAAGAACGAAAAAGCAACAAAAAACAAAAGACATTCAAGTTGTTTGACGAGAGTTGGTTGGTGACCTTTCGGGGCCCTTGAGGAACAACTTGACATTTTCTTACCACAACCTCGGTCAGCCCTTCCACCACAACTTCTTCTTTATTCCGCCACCTCGGCGACTTTATCTCTGCAACCCGTCGATCTCGGCCAAAGTTTCATCAACACCTCTCCCCACTAAAAGAAGGTCAAGATAAGGTGCCAAAGTCTGCCTTTTGGGGCTTCAACCTCTTCATCTCGATCGGTCGATCTTGGGAGGAGATTTGGTCTTCCTCACCAAAGCTTCTTCTTCATCTTCTTCGTTTTCAACGTCGGCTTTAGACTCATCTTGATTTGGCTTGGAGATGGAGGAAGAGGGCAAGGAAGGCCTTGAGACCTCGGTCTTCGCCATGGCGAGTCATTTGGAAGATCAAGCTTTTTGCGAGCATTCCAACCTAGGGCCGAATCCTTTGTTGCATGCTTTCTTGACCTAAAGCTTATAATCTTACAGCGTCGGCCATGCCTAGATCGTGGCGATCACCGGCTTTCTTCATGGCGAGCATCTCTAAGCTCTTTCTCGAGCCCTCTTAGCCTCGGCTTCCTTTCTCGGCCGGCTACTTTCCTGCGTTCTGGCTGACCTCGGCCTTTTGAAGAGCAAGTGATTGGGCCTTTGTAACCTGCGGCTGATCTTCCGGCCTTTTCATCTTTAGTTCGTTGGCCTGTTTTGTTTATGGATAGGCGAACTCCTTCTCCATGTCGTGACTTCCTCCCGGTTTCAAATGCCATCATGGAGAAGCTATGAGCATGTTGGATAACTGAAGGAATACAAGGTAAAGTTAGTACAAGAAATTTGAATTCTACAAGTATGGAAGGCAGTTTCGAAGAACAAAAGACTTACTTGGGTGGACACGTCATATGGACATAGTTCTCATAACAGGACATTTGTTCATTTTCTCCATGTCACCCTCAAGAAGGGCGATCTTGAGTGCCACGCCGATCTGGACATCAGTTGCACTTTCATTTGTATACTTGGCGGTCTTCAAAGTGACTTTGGGTTCGAGGATCTTAGGACCCCTGAACCTCGAAAACGTCAGCCAGATGATTCTGTTTCTTTCTTTCTTTGATGGACTTTGGTGGTTGGGCCTCGGCGAGTCTCTTAGAAGAACGAGGTGGTCTTCTCGGTCAATTTGATATTAGCAAGCATCTTGACCTCGGCGTCAACCCGATAGCCTTAGCCGGTTGGGCCTTCTTGGTTCTCTTCGGTTTTGGTGGGGGCCTGATTTGGTGGTGCATCATCCATATCATCGAGAAGATCGGCGGAAGGTCTAGCACCTTTGTTGGGCGTTCCATTTGGCCGTTTTAACAAGCCTTCGTCGGCGTTTCTTTGGAGCCGAGGTTAATTTGGGCGGGGTAGTTGAGGCGTGAAACAACTTGTTACGTGGAGGCGATTGATGAGGCCTCTTCTCTCTCTTGGAGCGTCGACCAACTTTGATGTGTATGTGGGTATGAAGTTTAGGAGCAATGGGGCCTTGCGCTTTTCAAGCGGAAAGATCAAACTCTTGATCTTTCCCAAGATAAAAGGATGGCGGAAGTCCTTGGGTGGTTAATGACGTCTGCAAAAGAACAAAACTTGAAAGCAGATAAAATTTTTGAAAGACATACAAAATTTTTGAAGAAAGCAATAGCTAGCGGTGACGTTGGGCTCTTACCCTTGCCCTCTCGACTGCGTGGAAGGGAAAGAGATGGACTTCTTCATCTGGGCGAATTCGGTTTCGAAGCGTCGGAATGTCGTCTGACCACTTTGTTGGAGTCGGGAAGATTCGGCTACTATTTTGTAAGCGATGGACCTCGGCTTAAGATAGTATACAAAACCTTTTCCTTATGGTCAAGGCCACGCATGGTGTATAATCTTGGATATCGGCGGGAGTGATTCTAACACCTCCCTCGAGCTAAAACTATTATCCCAATGATAAGTGTCCTAAAAGGCGTTAATGGAAAGTTGCATGGGGTTGAGTGTAGTAGTGAAGGACCTCGCGGAAGAGGATCAAGGGAACCTAAGTCCACCTTGGGCCGAAGGCTACTATGGGGAAAGGCATCTTGTCACCATCGGGCATAATGGAGTCGTTCTCATTGCTTTGAGGTGAACATCGTCTGGATAGAGAACTCTTGCCTAAAGTTTTGTAGTTTGGTGGGTATCGACCTGTCCCTCCATACACCCATTATATTGATATATGAATAGTAAGCTCGACAACAGGCACTTTTGAAGGGTTTTAAGGACCTCGGCTAAAACCTAGGTCTTGATTGTTTGAGTTTTTCCTAGAGATTGATGGTTTAACAACAAATCCCAGAAGCCTAAATCTACGAATGATGATGAGTATGAAGGAAGAAAATCTGGAAAAGCAGGAAAGCAAAAGAAGTCTCAGATTCAAGAACACAAGAAAGTGGAAGGCCAAAAACAAAGGTGCAATAGAAGCGAGTGTTCACATGCACGAAATCAAGTGAATGATTCACAAATTACATGACAAGCCGAGCAATGAGAGGCAAGAAAAACCAAGAATGATCAAAGAAGGGAAGAGAAGGATGGCTTACGAGGATAAAGGTGAGTAGGGATGAAGCTTAGCGAGGTAGGATAATGAGGCATAACGATGTAAGAGCTTGAAGCTTAAAATGGCGAAGGAAGGCGATTCACGGGGCCGGGCAAAAGTAATGGCGAATTGAAAGAGAAAAAGTTTTGGAGAAAGAAAGTAAGGAGATTCAAAATACAAAAGTGAAGGAGAAAGAGAGAGGAATCGTTTTCCTAAGTTTGGAGCAATGACAAAAAAGCAGCAATTATTACGCCTAAGGTAGCGTATCGTCGTCAGAATATTGTGAAAGCTTGAAGGCGTCGATGGAACGGACGATAGAATGAAACGCGTCATCGAGCGGTTGAGAAAAAGGTGTATAATGACTTCATCTGGCGTAAGGAATTGATTTGAATCTGAAAGAGGACATCAAGTCACTGGAATGAATGATCTCGGCTAGAAAGTTCTTCTGCCGACGTACGAGAAAAAGTTCGAAGATAGGTTCCATCACCTCAGAATACCGAGGTAATAGTACCTAGGGGGCAGTTGTGGGGATGTATTTTCTGAGCACCAACACGTGGCAAGGTGACACCGAAGTGTCAGGCGAGATCCCCACGTGTTATGGTAGTTGTCTTGAGGTTATCTCGGTTGGGCGAGATTACCTCAGAAGATATCGGAATCGAGATAAGCGGATAAGAGTCCTAGAATGAAGAGGAGGCTCAACCAAGATATGGACAAGAGTCCTAGATTGGGAGAAGACTTCGGTTTGGGTGAAGATAAAACTCTTGGGAGTTTGTCACGAACTCCTGGGAGTCCTAGATGGCGATAGTCCTAGAGTCCATTAGGACCGAGGCTCTAATGGGACTAGGATGGTATTGGCTATAAAGAGGCACCCCTGCATGGGTCTAAGGTGCGTTTTATGCTCAAGCTAGTGAGTTAAGTACTTGATTGTCTTTGAGAGATATCTTGACTTGATCGTCGAGTGCCGGGTGGAAGAACCACCGCGAGTCTTTTCCATCTGCGAGAGTTCTGAGGCATCTACTCTGCTGTGTTCTTCCATTGAATCACTAAGGAGGCGGTGTGATCGGAAATTCACTCACACAATATTAAAGTTTAATATTTTGATAATAATCATATGTGTTGGACTTTTCAAAGAATTAAATGTCTTTTTTTAATATTATATTAAAGTTTAATATTTTGATAATAATCATATGTGTTTGACTTTTCAAGATTTTTTTTTATGTTTGTTTTTTAATGCATTAAAGTGTTATTATGAGGATAATAATCATATATGTTGGGACTTTTTAAGAATTCATATGTGTTGGATTTCAAGAATTTTTTTATGCTTGTTCTTAATGTATTAAAGTGCTATTATGAGGGTAAGACTTGGGGGTTGGGAGAAGTTAATAAATGCTAAGGTTTTTTTTTTTTTTTTTTAAAATCAAAAAATCAAAAAATTTAGATTGAGAGATTGGAGCTCCCCACAAAACTTGGGAGTTAAAAATCCCATTTTGCTTAATATATAAAAAAAGTATAGATTGGGTGAAGTCATAATTTTAAAATGATAATGTTATAACATATGTTAGTATACTAATTAATATATCAATTAGTATGTGCAACATCACCTTTTCTTAATTTTATATCTCAAATTTCTTATCAATTTCTTCATAAATAAAATACAAAATAACAAATAACGAACAAGTTTAAATGTTTTATAATTTAAGAAAAATATTTTGAAATAATATACATATTTTTTGTCTTATTATTATGTTTAATATTTTCTTGTGTTGTAAGAATACTTGTTAGGCTACTCCTCAAAGAAAGGTAAGAAATGAAGCTGGTTAATTTATTTATTTTTGAAATCATAAACAAATTATGAAATTTGTTTAAAATATAGATAGACCTCTATGATTTAAAAATTAGAAATATCCTATTGTCATAAATTTTTATAATAACTGATCTTTTATACAATAATAAATTTATCTGAATTACTAATTGAAATAATTTTCTGTCATTATTAAAAATTGTTAATTGATTTTAATGATTTATTAACAAAAAGAGACTATTTGTTATGAAATTAAAAAATTTTAAGGGCAAGTTATAATTTTTAAAATCACAAAAATAATTTTATTTTAAACAAATTTCATAAAAGTTTATTTATAATTTAAAATTTTATTTTTTGTATATATAATCAATTTCAAATAATGGTGATTAGAATTGATGTAATGAATGTCATAATTTTGAGGTGTTTCTATTTACCATAAAAACAACAATTATAACTAATTTCAAAATTACATCATGTTTGAACTTTTTAAACTTTAATTTTATTGTCTTGCATCCATTATAATTATCAGGATATATTTTTTCTTTACATCTTCTACCTTTTAAGAATAATATTATATGTATTAATTAATATATCAACTAATATACTAATAGATGATATAGCGTAATTTAAGAAATTTTGATATTTATAATTTGTATATAATAGGTAGCAATCGATGTAATAATGACATAATACTAGTTAAAACACTATTATATCACGTTAATTAGTGCATGTAATATCACTTAGTAGTGTGTTTAGTTTGAGTTTTTCTGGATTAAATTTTTAAAAATTGACTTTTTTGATTTTCGTATTCTTTTGTTTTTTAGTGAATATTTTTAAAATTTTTAATTTTTTTTACTTTTTTAGATGCACCTGTAGTTAGATGCATCTAAAAAGTAAAAAATTATAAAAAATATTTTAAAAATTAATAAATACATAGAAATATAAAAACGACTATTTCAGATTATTGTTTGTTTTTATTTATATTTTTGGTATTTAGTAAGATTTTAAAACTATTTTTTTGGATAAATCTTTTAACTTTTTGGGTATATTTATGTTAGGTGTGTCTAAATACAAAAGTAAAAAAACAAGCCAAAAATATTAAAAAATTCAATAAAAACAAAAAAAATATCTGAAAATAAGAAAGAAATATAATTTTTGAAAAGTATTTTTACGAAAAATAAAAACAAGCAAGCTGACTAATCTTTCAAAACCTTAACTCTATTCCATCCAGCCTTTATTTTTGTCTCTACAACTCAAGTTCATTATTGAATAGCCAACTCTTACCATAAATCA